>CM068324.1:6825595-6985595 GCA_034766995.1 Acanthacorydalis orientalis
GTTTGTGTCCTTTCAATTGTTCCGTTTGTTCAAATGGTAGCTTGTTTTCAAAATGATGAATTGACTTCGAATGATGCTCTATATATCAGAGTGTTAAAAGATAACACACACACACAGTCGCTCGCATTGCTTTTTCAAACGAATGCCACGTTTTTCAGTTAAATACACGTCTTTTATTCACGTTTCAAATAATTAACTACTGTTTATAAGAAATCAACCATAAACGGATGGATATTCAGATTTATTTCACATTTTTCAAACATATTCCAGTATTTAACTAATTGTATTAATATACTTTATATATGTTATTTATATACTAAGAGAATACTTTAAAATATAATATATGAAAATATTAAGTCATTTTTATATGAAATCTTTAAAAATTGAAGCATTTATTACTATTTGCTTCCAGATTTTATAAGGTTTTATGGCTTTTAAAGTGACGGAGTTTTATATCTAAAGAATATTAAGTGAAGGGATATTAATTGAGTATTCTCTCTCTCTCTCTCCCTTTATATATATATATATATATATATATATATATATATATATATATATAATGTTAGTACAAAAATAATTGTTTCTATATATCGAGTATAAATAAGTTATTTTAGTTTTATATTTAAAGAATATTAAGTGAAGGGATATTAATTGAGAATTCTCTCTCTCTCTCTCTCTCTCTCTTTATATATATATATATATATATATTGTTAGTGCAAAAATAATTGTTTCTATATATCGAGTATAAATAAGCATATATCAGTTAAAAATGATATTTATTAATCAAAATAAAGATCATTGGCCTACACAGATTTCCTCCCAATGAGAAAAAGTTTGTTTATTTCTACAAGATAGAATTCTGGAGTCCTGGAATTAACAAATTCATCGAAAGGGATGTTCTATGAACTGATAGTTGATTTTTGAAAACCATCTCTCGTAGGAAATTACTCAAATGTTTTAAAAAAAATGATAATTTATCGGATGTAGGTCCGGAGATTAAGGTGGGTGAAGTAAGGTATCATAACCTAGTTAATTTAATTTTTTTAAAAGTCTTTTATGAAAAAAAACTCGTATTTAAATATAAATGGTCATGTTTAAGTAATAAATACTAAAGAAAATCATATTGAAGAAGAAGAAACAATTCAATGTATAATACAGCGATCCTAGTTATACTGGCACAAACCGTACAGGAATTCTATCTTAAAGACAAAAATATAAAAAAAGAACATAACAATAACCTACCCATTATCAAAAATATGTTTAAAGAAATGAATACATTTTCAATAATGGTATAAAATTAAGATCGTTATAGATTAATGGATTACTTTCATCTCAAATTATATAAAAAAATGTAAAGATTGTAATAAAAGATGAATGTATGGGGCAGTTCCCAAAACATCCCTGAAAAAATATTATATATATATATATATATATATATATATTTGTGTGTGTAATATCGATGGTCATATGTACGTGTACGTTATATATAAAATGTCCGTGGAAATAATATATTCTGAAAAATTCAGTGTTTACTTGTCTGTTCTTAACCAAGAAATATGTCGGTGTTTACCGAGCCACATGTGCATTGCTTTGCATGCGCATCACACCGACTGCTCGTCATGTTATTTGACGTCGAGTAAAGAGTAAAAAAAATCTTATACGTATTATAGAAAATGTGTGAATAATATATCATAGAGAAATTATGGTCTCGTCCGTGTGGATAGCAGTGAAACGGTGGTTGGTAATCCCAGAACGGAGGGTAGATAATATAGGGGTTGAAGGAGATTACAGATATTTTTGGCGAATTGCATCGGCGAGACGATGTCGAGTGAGTGGTGTTTAGACAAGACGTCGTCGGGGTGAAGAGAGGTCCGTTTTCGAAAGCTTCTATCGTGAGGGTACCGGGTTCGGTTACTGGTTTGAGTGTTGAATGTTGAGCCGATGCAAAAGGGGATTTTGGTGAGAATAATCACGGCTAGATAAGATAATTTCGAGTTTGCTAGAGAGGGTGAGGTGTTCGGTTCACTATGCTAGTCGTGCTGATCGAGTACACGAGGGTGCAGACAGGCGCGTATTTGTCACAATTCGGGGTTAATACTGTTGACATATTTAGTACGCGTATGTGGGTGTATATTAAAGGCATGCTATAGTAATAAATTTTTTGAAGTCGCCTTAAATTACACAAGACTTGAAATAACTATTAGTCGAGATCGTTTGTTACAGTGCAAAGGAATCTTAAGTAGACAGTATGTTGGCAAAATAAAGTTACTTAGAAATAATATCTACTAACATTCATCTTAGTCGAGTTAACAAATAAATAAATTAATAATTCTTTTCATATTAACAACGAAGTTTTTTGTATCGTTTATAAAATATTATCAGTGATTCTCATATCTTTCTATCTTACTTTAAATTAATCAAAGAAATATGATTAAAAATTACAGTTCTGATACTGTAGCTAAATTCAGTTTCACAGATGAATTCTTTTTGCATCCCACCAATCATAAACAAATTTTAACTCAAAAATATTCAATAAATGATAAAAATCTGTATTTTTCTAAAAATTGGCACGATCAACAATAACTGGAAATGATTAATAAACAGTTATTAAATATTTTGATCAAAAACGACTTGTTATTTGTTGATTGTGTAAAAAAATCATTTGTAAAAGCACACCCTTACTCGCATGATTTATTTATAAGAAATTTGACTATAAAATGCAATTCATACGAAATTTATAATCGAAAAAAAATCTATACCTGAACTTGTCATTCACTCAACAAAATACAAACATTTTTCCCAATCAATCATTGATTACAGACAATTTTTGATTGTTCAAAAAATGGTATATAATTGAATTAACGTTTAGATAAATTTTTTATAATTATTTTCACTTTATTTTCAAATCAAATTTACACTGATTGTAATTATTCTTAAAAAGAAATTTCTTATCGTCACCACTGTATTTTTTGAAAAATCTGTACATCATATACAATCTTCTCTGATTGATATAAAAAAAATAATAGTCAATTATTGAACAGTTTTAATAAGAAAAATGAGATTTGTGGGTTGAATGAAAAATTCAGTTATGAAAAGCTTAATCATTCTATTTTATTTAATAATGGAAAAAAAATAATTACGATATAAATATTAATAAGTAACTGTTACTGAATATTTTACATGACCCTGCTTCTTATACACGACACTAAAATAATTCATACATCTGTATAAAATAACTACACATTTCTTATTCATAAGATAACAATCTAGCAATAAAAATACATACAATCGCATTCAAAAAGATACGAAATGTCCTTTTTGTAAAAAAAATAACCTTTCTGTTATTTTATTTGCATCTTTGGTGGTCACGTCCATATTTTCAATTGAAACAATTCAATATTTCAGTGAGCCACGTTTTGTTTCTTTAGAAAAACATGTACACATGTTTCACATGTTGTACGATGCCAATTGAACTACCACCCGTCGTGAAAACTATTGAACTTTAAGTCAAAACAAACGGAACGAAAATAACAATCGACAGAAAGGAGAAGACATCTGGTTTACTAACTGATTTCAATATTCATTTTGTTCATAATAGATGTTTAGTTGTTTGTTGGGATTTTTAATGAATTTTTAATGATTTTTAATGAATAATGGTCGATATTTGAAATCTCTGTTTAATTTTTGAATCAATTAAGAAAATATACAGTGTTTTAATAAGTCCAGTGGGGAAACTGTAACAGAATTAACCTCACATTCGTTTAAATTAATTATTCACTGTTTTAGTAATCCTAACCTAAAAATTCTTGTTTTCATTGTTTTTTTTTTAAAAAAAAAATCTCTTTAAAAACACAATTGAATTCGGATATAACGAACAATCAAGTAATCGATATTCATGTTATATTTCATTGATTCCTTTATACAAATTTCTTTTTTTATAAGGAGATAATTTTATGGTAATGGAATTTTTTTTAATTGAATTACTCAGATGAGTGGAAATGTCATTGATTAGTCAAAATTCTTACTAAAACCATTAAACACTCACGGTTATTAAAAAGAATTTGTACTCAATAATTCGTTTAAATCAACTATTCACTCTTTTAGTGATCTTAACCTAAAAATTCTTGTTTTCATAATAACTATCATAATAATCATCACAAAATCATCGGGTGAATTTTCTACTAATGTCATTTTTAAATGTTACAACTAGCTAAAGATATAAGTGACAACTTTGTACTCTTTGCTATTTATTTAAAACTATAATCACAGTCGATAAAAGCTAATATTAAATATATAAAATTATTTATATTGTAATGGAAAACTTACTGTAGCGGTCTTCAGATGAAATTTCACCTGACATATAATATTGTATGTTTATATATAAATAAAGTTTATAAAACGCACGTACAAGGCAATGATACGCGGAAGAAGATAATGAAGAACTGTTTGCAGAGAATAGTGATATCTCTTAGAATGAAGAAAATATCGTGCCCATTCTAGAAGTACCCTTAGAGACTACTGATAGATCAAAAGAATTAGAAAGTTACATGGACAAATATATTGACCAATTAACAAGGAAAGACACGAGCTGAAAATATAATAAAGGTGGAACAACATGTTACGCTTCGTCTCGAATCGGAAGTATCAAAGATGCTTTTAAATTATGCTTTACCCACTCTTTATTGACAATACAAATATAGAAGTATTTGGTGAAAATTGGAAAGATGTGGATAATATTACAATTTAAGTATATATTAGAATAATCATTTTAGTCGGTATTTATAAGTCCCATGTAGAATGTACTGATGACTCATGAGATGAGGGGTCGATTAATATTTCAAGCCACTATAACCAAGAAGTATTCTGGAATAATCACTAGAGTTATTCGTTTTGATGATGAAAGGGATCGACAGGAACGCAGAGCTTATGACAAATTGACTGCTATTTGTAATTTATGGAATAAATGAGTAAATAACCTTCCTCACTTGTATACTCTATATAAAAATATCACTGTAGATGAACAGCTGGTCGCTTTTCGATGTCAATTTAGGCAGTATATACCTGTAAAGTCTGCAAAGTATGGAATAAAAATTTAGATTCTATGTGATAGTAGAACAAATTTTGCCTGGAACATGCAAGTCTATACGGGAAAAGGACCAGACGAGATACCAGAACGAAATCAAGAACAGAGAGTAATGCTTGATTTAATAAAAGACCTGAAAGTTCGAAATATCATACATGATAATTTTTTAACACCTGTGATCTTGCTATAGAATTATTGAGAAAGAAAAGTATGATCTTTGGTACAATAAGATCCAACTAAACATTTTTACCAGTTGTCACAAAAGAAGATATTCGCTGGCGACCAATCAAGCAATTTTTACTTCACAGATAAGATAACTTTAGTGGAATATGTTCCCAGAAAATATAAGATGTTAAAATAACGAGTATTCTCTTAATCAGTCAATACAACTTCTGCTATTGAAAAAAACTATCAAAAATAACTGATTTTTATAACAAGACAAAAGCAGGTGTTGATACACTGGGTCAACTGGTCGGTACTTACACAGTAAAGAGAAAAACTAACTGCTGGCTATTATGTTTATTTCTCAATATAATTGACATACATTGAGTCAACGCTTATGTTCTGCTGTTAAAAACAGAATCGATTTGGAATAAAAATTCACTATTTCAAAGATGTTCCTTTCTGGAAGAACTTGGATCTCAGTTAGTGCATGAAGAAACACTGCGACGATCGAAGAAAACCACGTGGTAGTGTATCACGTCACCTTATCAACAGCCTTCAGCAAGATGGTAATGTACTTGAAGACTTTTCTCAACTATCCACTTAAACAGGAACATCTAGTGTGAAAAAGAGAAAAATATTCTCAGGAACTCAGTGTCAAATATATGTCGAGAAAAACCGTAAAGCATATTCAGTATGTGAAAATTGTAATATATATATATATATATATCTGGTGAGAATAAAAATGGCATATTTTTGCGATAATTGTGAATAGTGTATAAATGTAATTAATGAATGAAAATCTAAAGGATTTTAATAATTTAAATTTGAAAAATCATATAGGTGATAGATCACTCACGAAGACTTCATATGTTATTTTTTCTGAGGATCGTAGGTGTTTTAAAATAAAAGATTTTTTCTGTGATATTTTTTAATATTTTTGCAATTTTTATCCTGTGTTTTGACTTATAATTTAGTAATGAGCTCTCAATGAACGCTTGTTCAACTGAAAATATCCATTGTGAAATATTCAGGAAGAAGGAGTTTAAGTGTTTTATATATATATATATATATATATATGTATATATTATATACAGATTTTTCATAAAATAATTAAAAATAACTGAAATGAAATTAAGCCCTAATGGTATAGAAATGTACAAATAAGGTACAAACACCGAGTAAAGGGAAACATTCTGGTTTCAATGTAATAGGACTGGCATCGAAATGTGTATCGAAGAAGAGACAAAGTTCATTTACTGGATATTTAATTAAAAGAACATTCTGTTTATTAATAGGGTCGTGTATTTTTTTCCTTGAAAAAATACGACATGAAACATTGTAGAATATCTAAAACGTAACAATTTTATTTAAGTCGAAGTATAAGAGCGTTTGTGTCGAAGAGGAGTCGAGTAAATGAATTATTTGATCGTAACGAAGTGTACCGAGTGTTTTATTTTATTTTATTTTCCGTTTGTGCTAAATAAGCGAATATATTTTCATCTGTACACGAACACAACAGATTTTCTAACCATACGTTTGTGCGCGGCAACATCGGTGTGGTGATTGTGAATTCGGGTCGTGGGCGGCGGCATGTCTGTAGTGTTAGCTCGAGTGTCTGCTGCTGGTGCGGTGGGTATGTACACGACAGGAGGTGATGGCGGATTGAGTGGCTGGGGTTCTACACTCGGTATGAGTGAATGGGGTCGGTTCGAGGTAGCGCATCCCGCTGGGTGCATCGCGCTTGACAAGGGCGACCGCCACCACCATTACCTACCCTTAGACCATAGATTAACCCTCGTGGGGTACACAGGACGAACCAGCGTCGCTGTATTGCGCAGCTTCGGTGGTTAACGCAATCGACTTGTCTCATTACGCGTCGCTCGCTTATTTATACCAACGCGTGATTGTGGTTTTTGTAATTAAATGTTTTCTCGTCGTTAAATTCAATGCGGCAACACGAGTTGAAATCTTGTGCCGTGTCGTTCAGATAACATTCCGACAAGCATGCCGATTCGTGATATTTCGTCTCGTTCGTTTTTTAATTAATTTCGACATATTGGAATAATCGAATTGCTATACACGGCCATACACACAGGCGCATATATATATATATATATATATATATATATATATATATATGTATAATTCCAAAAAAGGATTAAAGAAATAATTACTATTTAAAAAAATCAATTTTCAACCGAACCTAAAAATGAATTGAATCAAAAACTCGCTGCTTGTAACACAATCGACCACTAACTGGATAATGTTTGAAAAAGAAGATCAGTCGAAGAAAATAACCAATCGTTCCTTAAAAGGATTTCAATATTGATTCCATCGTCTTTGAAATATTAAAGTAGAGAAGAATTTTTTTCTGATTAACTCGTATAAAACTTGAAGCAAATAATTGAAAATCTCATTAAATTATGGATTATTAAATGTTTGTTTTTGACTTTCAATAGCGATTTCATCATCCTGCGAATGATTTTTTTATTTTTCTGTACCTTAACGCTGTTATTTTTTTTCTAAATAGTAAGATTTTTTAATAGTTAAATGAAAAAATAATAAGAAACGCTGAAGGAACTGTGGGAAATTAGTTAAAGAAAGATATTAAGATATAAGAAGTAGTTATTTTAAAAGAGTTAGATTTTTCCGTGCCTTTTGATCATGAGGTTCTTAATCTGGAGTCATACGGCCTCCTGGATATTCCAAGAGGACACAGGATAAAATTACGTAAAAGAAGGGGCACGACACGAGATTAAGGGGTCATGGAGAGAAGTGAGAAATAAAGGAAACAGAGAAGTGAACAAAAAAGTGACTATCAATATAATTTAAGAAGCGCTCATAGAGCTACAGAGCAACATAACAACCAAATAATTTTCAATCAAAAAAAAAATACCATTTTTGGATCAAGAATACAATATCTAAAAAGTTTACAGCTTTTGGATAAAGTAAAATTGTTTTTCATGAAATTTCCTACTAGGTATTTGGTAGAATCAGGTCTGGAATCAGGTTTGGTAGAATCTGGTCATTAAAGTTACATTGATTGAGAAATACTTAAAGTATAAATTTGTTTAGTTATTGTATTTTGTATAAATTATAAAAATTATAATAAAACATTTAAATAGCTACGTTTCTACCGGTAGGACAGGGGGTACAGGAAGGAAATAAGTTCTAAAGGGGGTCTAGTCAGAAAAAGGTTGAGAAATACTGCCTTAGATGCATTCTCATCAAAATATGTATAAGCAGTTATAAATGTTTTATGGTTTCTGGGTTGAGTGAAAAATTGATTTATGAAACTGAATTTAACCACTGGAATATCAGACTCTTGATATATTTTTTATAAAATTTACAGTAAGTAGTAAATTTCAAAAGATATGATTTGATTTTATGAGAAAACAAAGTCGTACAATCATGTAGACTAAAAAAAAGATATGTTACTCTGGTCTTATTTTAGCGCATAAACTATATAACTCATGTGAAAACATATACAGTAGTCGCACCATTGCCGGTGATTTTATCTAAGCTAATGCTTTTGCTTTTGAACGTGCTTTTATATATTGGTTGTATAAAAGAATTGTTTGATATGATTATATTTATTTTACAAATAAAATAGACGGAAAATATATTTAGAAACGTAGAACGATTGTTTTAAATGTGATAAGTTATTTTTATTAAACGAAAAAGAAATTGTGGAGAATAAATTCTTTTTAACAATCGACTTGCGATAAAAAAACAGATTTTATTATAAATTAAAAATGTTTATCATTGAAACAATTTAGTATCTAATTATAATTACAATAAACATTAAATAAAAATATATAAAAGGTATATTATAATAATTTTTCATATAAAAAAATATATTTACAGAATAACAATTCAATAAATTTCAAAATTGCTCTTATTTTCAAAGATATTTTTCAATAATTATTTAAAATCTATTTTTTTTGAAAAAAATTGAGTAATTAATATTGAAATGAAAACGATATTCAAAAAGTGAAATTTAATGTTTTTATAATTTTCAAAATACCAAAAATGTGTAATGAAATTGAATAATAGAATTAAAAATTTAATCAAATGTAAATAAACAAGAAAAGTGTTAAAGACTTACAGATATGTTGTGTCTCAGTAGGTTTAACTCGTTGAAATTTACGTACCTGAAACAATAAAAAAAACTGAATGTGAGCTACAATTTATTTTTCAAAGGTTGAAAACAGTTCTTGACATATATTGTCCTTAATATATATATATATATATATATATATATATATATATAAAGAGAGATTTATTTTTTTTTTAGATAATTTTACTCGCAATTATTATTATTTAGAAAGTCACGTGCTTTATTTTCTAAAAGAGTATAAATTTTAAATAAACATGACTTCTTTTGTCATCCATTTGTTATTAAAATAAATGTATAAATATAAACAACAATCAATTACTGAAATGAATTTATTTTTTACTCCACAAACTTCAAAAATATCTAAGAAATCATTAATGATTATTTTTGATTGTTTAATAATTTAGATTTTTCTATAGATTGGCGATCTGAATATGATTCAATGGAAACAGATATAAAAAACAAACAAAAATGATCAATAATGATATGTGAGAAGTAAAAAGAATTTTTTTTGATAAATGAAACATTTATAAAATAATGAAAAAAAGTTCAGTTTTTAAAAAAAAATTTTTAATATAATCCACAGTTTAAAATAACCGAAATCAAATTCGAAATAAAATAAAACAAATGTTCAATAAATAGAAAAATTTGAAGTGTTTCTGATAAATAATATAACTCTTTTAATAAAATATTGTAAAAAAAAAAATAGAATCCTTATAATATGTTGTATAGTCGAGTGAATATACTTTATTATTAATGAGATAATAATTAGATAAAATCATTACTTTAATATGATATTTCAAATAAAAAACTAAAAAGCTTTTTAATACAAAAATGGAAGTAAATGAATTCACAAGTTTGAAATATTATAAAATATTTGTATAATAATGAAAATATTACTAATTTAAGAAAGACTTTACTTTTAAGAATTTAATATTTTCTTTTAAATTTATTGATAAATTTTTTTATTACTATAAAACATGCCTATATGGTCGTACGAAGTTTGTGTGCGAATAATAAATTCAAATTTGTCAAAAATAATTGATTTATGAAAAATTAATACGAAAGCGAATATAAATAACACAGTGACTTGTCTGTTATTATAAAAAAATGCACGATTATTTTCCAAGAAAATAAATACAACTCATGCTAGTATTAATGCAGATGACACTCTCATTTGACACTTACTAAAGGTACGTTTTGTATATATGTGTGTATATAATAAATATAAACTGAAATCAATAGTGCTAATTTCATTGTTTACAATGATGTATCTCATGACTATACCTAGAGATAACAGTAAAGAAAAATCGAAATTAAAACCGCAATTATTTTCACACCAACCTAATAAATAAAAATCAATCAGTAGTCTTTCTGAGAATAATACTTAAATCTTCGTATTATTTATAAAAAAAAGAATCATGTAATTTAATCTCGATTAAAATTGAAATAAGATTCCGTACAAGGACATAATATAAAATTTGTTTGAAAGTGAAACATGTCCGTTTGAATTCCGTGAATGAAATAAATTTCGTCCGAGCTAGTAGGTAGTTATGTCCGACTGAAAAAATTCACTAGTACTCGATTTTTATTCATACCGGCTGATGACTAATTATAAACGAAAACACAAAACGTAAAGGGCCACTCGCATTCGTATGCAGCGCGCAATGTTGACGACATATAAATGAATCATTGCAGTTTCCTGGAAACAGGACGTGATGTTGTATGGTCGAAGGGCCCGACAAACTAACTCAACCAGCAACGGTTAGGACAGCAGCTTGCCGCGTGTCACATGCGACGAGCATGGGCCCTTGTCCACGCTGCGGGCGACATGGTGACGAGAAACACCGCACGAACAGGGCCGGAGTAGATAGATTCCTCTAATGATTTTTTAATTACAAAGATATGAAAATATACACGTCGCGAATAAAAGAAAATTTGCTCATGATATATTCCCAAACAATAATTAATAAATAAATAACTTAAATATTCGAGTTAGTTTAAAATTTAAAATAATAAATCTAGTTAAAATTTATAAAAAATATCAAAAATTCAGTACTAATTCAGTTGTGTTAAAAAATAATTATGACAAAAAACTAGAGTTATTATCAAGAAGAACAAGCGAAGAGAAAAAATAGTATAGGGGTGTATTTATTTTTGAAAAAATTGTCAATTTATTAAAAGTATTAAGAATGATTCTCTTTTCAATTCTGAGCAAAAAAGAACAAAACAATTTATAAAAAGAATGACCACAGAGGACTATATCTAAAAATATATCTGTGTTGATTGTTGAATATATTTTATAACTTATTTTTCAATATATTTTTTTCGAATTAAAAACTTTATAGTCTTTTAATCGAAATTGCAATGTATAACCGGGCCAATTTACAGCTAGATACTATGGTTAAATTCACTTTCACACCCAACACAGTATTATTTTATTAAATATACAAATTTTTGATCTTATCTTAGTCCCGCAGTAAAGAGTGATTCATTATTGATTCACTTAAGTACTAATTCCCATTCTTTTTGTATATTAATTTACTTTTTAAAACAAATGAAATACTTATTGTAGTTTATTTTTATTAATTATATTATATTTTAATTTAAATTCAATTACTGAATACAAATTAATCAAATATCCGACAAAACTCCATATGTTTAGTTCTTGTTTCTCTATTTTTTGTTCGGCAGGGATACTAAAATTCACTAATAAGTCTGTATTTTATAAAATTCATATTCGTTAATAAATCCCTATCTTACTTCAAAATCCAACAAGGAATTGAAAAATTATATTATGTATATATATACATATATATATATATATATATTTGTGTATAACATTTTTTTAATTTTTCGTTTGAAAAATTTAAGTTAATTTTAAAGTAATGAATATTTTAAAATCATTCTTAATTCTACGATAATTAAAAACTAATCTTCATAACTTCACATACTACATACTTAGAAAAGGTGGTTGAATGATAAAGTCAGATATAAAAAATAGTTTGTCCTGAATATTTTTTTAAAACAAAAAATATTTTTGAGATGTTTTTAATTGTTCGAATAAGTATGTGGCAGTAAATCGATTTATTTTTGATATTAGATCATCACTTCTTAAAACGCAGATTTAATAAACAAAGTTTCCATTTCTATTAATGTACCTATGAATTAAATTCATTTGTTATTTCACTAATAATTTTTAAAATATTTTCAACTCAATTACACAATAATCTAACAGTGTAATCAGACATAATGTACTGTAATTAATTTGAACATAAATCAGTTGAAACACGAGACAAACAAAGTGTACGATATTTTTATTTGTGATTTAATGGATCAGTTGTATTTATTACATTCGCACTGTAATGAGTTAATAGTGTGTATACTAGAGCAGTTGAATTGTATTCTGTATTATATTTGTGTCTGTGCTTTAAATAGATATTTGTTTTATTTTAATTGCAACTAATGTTTCATTTATGTTACATACGTACTGTACACTGTTCATTGTTTGTTGTAAGAGATCTGCTAGTTTGTTCATTGTTATACTAGTGGTTTTCCGTTCGAGTTGGATTTCGAAGGAAAGCTTTCTAAATAGATTTTATATGAATTCAGTGGCGTACTCACAACAATTATTTATCAAATGTTCTTCAATTACGTATTTCTAATGAGTAATTTCTGTTAAAATAAACATTTTAAATTGAATTTGCAAGATGGAATAGGGGACGTATTTATTTTTCGTAAAAATTACGATTATTAAAAATGTAGTACTGTTTTCAGTTCTGTACTGAAGAGAAATTATGACTAATAATAGAAAAGAGTTATTTAAGTTATTCTATTCTAGTCAAGATCGCTCAATAATTAATTATTGAACATTTTTGATTATTTTTTTTCTATTCTTTGGAATGAGTGAAAAATTCAAATCCTGGCTCAAATAAAATAGTTAGTGAAATGCAATTCTTGGAATAATATCAATTAACACAATCACAAGACAAAAAAATATAAAATTATCAAACAAAAGTATTTCTACAAAACAAATCGAAATTTTAGTAAACACATAAATTTCGAATTCTGTTGAGTTGAATGTCAAAGCTACGTAAATATTGAAAGAAATTAAAAGTTTAAATTACAGAAGAAAAAATACAAAATAAAATCAAACAATAAAAAAATATAAATAGTTTCATTATACAAACAATAAAATATATGTACACAGAACAGAGAAAAACTGTAATGAAAATATATTCTCCCCTATCTACTATCTTTCTTCTAGCCATCGTTGACATTTTTATGAATTCGAATGTCTTTTTTATTGCTATTCGGTTTTTATATAAAACTGTAAAAAATGATTTATAGCTATTGATTATACGAATACTAGATCTGTCAGTATTTTATACAATTTGTTAAAGGAGTATTAAAATTTTATTAGATTTTTACAACTTATTTATTTGACGTTTGACGATAAATCAGATATGACTTTCGTTCATACTTACAGACATGTAAAAACATTTTATAAATTGATTCTTTTCTATAGGAATTATTATTAATAGATCATATGCACACACATACACATACACACACACACACACACACACACATATATATATATATATATATATAATATTAACGTCATATTAAACAAAAAAAAAACATTTTTACAATTGTATTTTACTGCACAGCTTGTTTAAATTTCAATCTTTAATTTTTGACATGTTAGACTAATAAAGTAGTATATTAAAAGTGTTGAAAGATTCTATACTTTAGACAAAACACAGTTTTCTTTTTTAACAAATAATTAAATTCTCTATTTCGTATATTTAAATAGAAAATTCTAAATGAATTACAACTATTATACAAGAATAATTTAAAAAGTTAATGATCTGATAATAAAAGACTGTATTTATCTTTTGGAAGTATTTTTATTTTTTAAATTGATCTCCCTGAAGTTTAACATACTTTGTCTATTTATACTTTACTGCCTGTATCCTACACCAGAAGTCAAAATCCTTACAATCCTTAAAAAAACAGTTAATAACCTGTTTCCGTTTATCATTTGAAGAAAAGAATATGCTAGTAAGCAATTTGTTGAAGTTTGGGAATAGATGGAAGTCAGATAGAGCTAATTCAGGTGAAAAGACACTTTCATCTGACATTTTACAGGACATTTTTGCCATAGAAAACTTATGATTTGTAAGGTGAAAAAAAATAATTTAAGAAAGTAAATTTTAGCTACAGTGACAGAACTGTATTATGTATAGTTAGATACATGTAATAACAAACAACTAAGACAAAAATGTACATTCACATATATTCCATGTCTTTTAATATAATTTTTGACAAATTATCAAATTTGGACACACGTCATTGTGTATATTTTAATAAAAAATGAGCTCTGGAAGTCTTAAAAAGAAACAGCACGAAATAATCAGTGAGAACAAATATCTTACTATGTTATTTTTAATAATATCTTTACAAATTATACTGATTTATTTTTAAAGTCACTGATGATATATTTAAACATGTATTAGTATTTACCATGAAACAATAATGGAAAAAAATGTGTAATATTTACCAGAATATTTTAAAATGATTGAAATTTGATTAAAATAATATAAAACAAATTAATAACTAACAAATAATAAAATACAAACTTGACACAAGTGTAAAATAAATGAAACCCATTAAAAAAATGAAATAGAAAAAAAACATCACAAATGACAGTTGACATGTTAATTTTCACGGTCGATCATGCGTAATGCCAACCAGTTATAATGCACAAATAATTAAAACAAGTATACATTTTCAGCATGATAAAATAATTACTGAAATTTGTACATTTTTGAATTGAAAACTATTTGAATTTAATTTTAGAAATGTTTAGATGGTTTATAAAAAATATTATTTAATATATAATTAACATGTTATTACACATTAGATTTATTTTTCATGTTAATAACAAATGAAATCATGAATAACATTGAGCATTAAACCAATTTTAAACACTTAGAAATTATTTTTATGTTTGGAATAAGTTTAGAACTGAACATAAAATTGAATATCGATTAAAATATCACATAATTCTTATTCAGTGTTTCGTTTTTTGCATGAAACCTATTTATTATATCTACTAGATTCGATCTATACTGAAAAAAATATTTTTTAGATTTTTAACCAAAAAAAACCTCAAGGTATACAAGGTATAAAATGAATATTAATTACAGTATGTTTTAAAAGTATAAACATATCTTCGTTATAACATAAAACGTATCATTGGAAGATGAATAATCGATTCCTAAATGAAATACAAACAAAAAAATAAACAAATAATTAAAAAATTGAAGTAAGTGAGATACTGTCAGCAAGACACTTTCTCAAATCAACTAATGAGTAACCTTGAAATATTTAAACAATTATCAACTTTTATGATAAGAAAATTTGTTAATTTTTAAATGTTTTTCTGTAAATGAAACACTAATTATTTATTTTTAATTATTTTAACTTATAGTATCTTTTATCAATATTATATATGTTTATTTTATATTTAGAAAATCAATCTATCTATATTTATATATTATTTAAAAGTTTTTTTTGTCTATTTTGGTCAGTTCCAACTTATAACAAATCTATTTTTTTTAAATATTAAAACTTACCAAAATAACAGAAATAAACTTTTTACTCAAATCATAAATCATTTTTTTAGTGAACAAAAATGTTTAATTATTCAGTATTAAATATTTTTAATTTTTTTCACAACAGACAAAATAATTGAAGATCAATTAATGACCATTTTTATCAAAAGAAATGAATGAAATAGTTATTTATGAAATACAAGAAGTTAATCTTTATCATTCTATTATAAATTCAGATGTGAAGAATTTTTATAAATTAATTTTATCGATATCTGTTATATATATATATATATATATATATATGCGTATATGTATTCATATATATTAAAAAATCGAGAAGAAAATTCGTTAATTAACACGAGAAGAAAAAAAATTCTAAAGAAACATATTCAGTAATTAATAGAAGTGCCTGTGTTTGAACGCATTTAAATATTTGATAAGTAACGCACGTACTTTTCGGGTCAGACAGGCGAGCTATAAAGACGAGTTTTTCATATTAAAATTAATTAACAAGATTGAAATTTACTGCACAAGAATTAATTGAGCGGGAGAGAGAAGTAGTGAACGTAACGCACACATAAATTATATTTGGCACGCGCAGAGCTGAGTATAGCAGCTTGTGGTGTTCGGAGTTTCAAGTTTTAAACGATCGAATTAAAATAGATGCATTAATGGGCTATGTAATTATATATATTAGCATTGGCGTTTCGTACAATATATGGAATATGGAGATGTGTGAAATCCGGTCGTTCGATGTAATTCATTATGTTTTTATCGACTGATTACGAGAGTAGATTGGGTATAAATCTGTTAACCCTTTTACGATTTGTGACTTTTATTCACACTAAATCATCGACTAACACAAACATGGTTGAGGTTTTTCTGAACATAGGAACATTTGTGATGTGTGGGGTGAGTGAAAAATAAATAACAGAAGAAAGTCGAAAGCTTGGAATTATGTTTAAAAATGTATGATATAGTTTTTATTACTCAATTTTTATTATTGTTGAATTGATATTTAACAATAAATGATTGTTTTTTTACAGATTAATTAAGATTTCATTCAAATTTAATTACATAGATATTTAAACACACATATATAGTTTTAAACTGAATAAATATTGTTTCAATTGAATAACAATGTATTAATATATTAAGAATTCGAAACATTTCAACTAGTCATAATTAATGTCATCGTTTCATTATAAGGAATACTTTGCAACCACTAAATTTACAGATAATAATTTACCTCTAAATTATATGAGCATAACAAAGGACAATAGTACGTGTGAACAATAACAGAAAACTTTCAATTATGCGAGATAATGTTGGTTTCAGTAGCTGCTTAATATAAATGTATGAAAAGCAAATGGAGTCAAAACAATAGTAATTGAACAGACGGTATTATTGGATGTTTGGATCTGAATTAGAGAAATAGTTTAGAGAGATTTGAAATGGTTCACCGCTTAAATTTCAAAGAGTTTTTTTTATTATTAAAAGAAATATGTGGATTTGCTTACGATTTAAAAAATATATTTATTATTTGTTTACAGAATTAACAATCAATTGATTTTATAATACGAAAAGGATTTTATAATATGAGAGGAGGTACAAAAGTTCGTGGATAAAAGACAAACAAAAGTCTGATTGAGCTGATTTTTTTTTTATTTCTCAGTATAGTCTCCCTTAATAATAATAATTTTTTTTTACAAAGCTCAATGAGCTTTTAAATACTTTCAAAAAAATATTCTTTTCGTTTACTTGAAAATTGGTCTGAAATAGTAATGAATAATGAAAAATAAATGAATAAATTAAAAATAAATGAATAATAAATTCACATTTGTCTGAAACAATTGATTTGTGAAGACTTAATACGAAAGTGAATATAAATGACACGGTGACTAGTCTGTTATTATAACAAGTAGCTCGATTATTTGCCAAAAAAATAAATACAACTCATACTAGTATTAATGCAGATGACACACTCATTTGACACTTACTCAGGGTACGTCTATCTTTCTGTATATATGTGTGTAAATATGTCGGTGGTACGTTCTGTTAATAACAGTTGTATTTCACAGTCACCTATTCCAGAATGTATTGTTCAGGCCGCGACGTTTCCTCTAACAAACACGTTTCTCATCAACTGTTTCCTGTTTTGAATGAAGCACATACACACACACACACACACATGTGTATACGCACACAAGCCTGTCGTGTCACTTTCCATATGCATTAGGGAACACGACGATGGCTAAAGCGGATTTGTTAATTCATCAACACCCATCCCTCCATTGCACATACATTCACACACACACACACACACACACACATATATATATATATGTATATATATATATATATATATATGTATATATATATATACGTCCTTCCTCTTTCATCTTGATGTAATCAACATTCTCGCAGATTTTTTACTGTTCGTTCGTATATTGACGGGAATTTATAGGTGTCAACATACTATTCTAAGTGGTTGAGTTATACTTTTGTCACGAGACAAACAGATTTATATATTTTTATCTTATTGACATTTAGGATACGAAGACATCACTACCAATGATTTATTTTTTCATTTGGAATCACACGAGGGAAAATCAAAAAGTAAGAAGGATTTTTAAGAAATAAAAACTGTTATTCTACGTGTTGAATTTTTACAGAGTGGTGTTAAAGTCACACTGCAGTTTGAATTGTTAATATATTTTTTTAATAAATTTTTATAAAGAAATTTATGATATAAAAATTCATAACTGAGTAATGTACTAAATATAGAGTATAAGAAATTAGCATTAAGTGAACGAGGATTATTTAGGAAAATGATTTTAATAAAAATTCTTTATGTAGAATAAGATTTTTTTGTTCTTTAACCATTTATAAGGCAGGATATTTTATTTTACATTTTTAATGAAATCTTAATTTAATTTAATTAACATTAGTTTATGAAGCTATGATAAATTATTAAAAAAAATTGTAATCACTTGTAATGAACGCCAATGGGTGGTCAATTATAATACCACCTAACGTTTAAGTAAACAATTGAATATGTATGTACAATGGCAAATATATCCATCACTTCATTTTTATGGTGAAATTAAATTATTTTACATGATTTATACTAAGTAAACAACCCATAAATTAATTTATTGTTCAAATATTATACTATATAATAGTTTGTCCAAATTTATTAAAAAAATACTAAAGGGAAGACATAATAACAAAAATACAGAAAAAAAAAAAAACAAAAAAAAATGTTCCAATAGTATATTATTCGTCCAAATTTATCAAAAAAACATAATAGAAAAGACATGTACAGACTTAAATGTCCGTTTGCTTTTGACTATCTCTCGTATTACATTTTTCTCTCTCTATCTATCTATCAAAGACTTACAATTCACTCTCGCTCTCACACACAAACTCTTTATTTGTATTATTTTCATACTCATTTTTCCTATAGTATAAAAATCTGTAAACTTATCAATCATTCTCGAATATTATAAATTATTGTCTCGTTTAATACAAATATTTGTAAAATTAATATGTTTGTTTTAAATTCTTTTATTTTTTATTACATTTAAATAAACAATATCAAATAAATCCGTTTACTTGTATGAAATAAACACGAAAATGACAAGTTCTATCAAATGAAATAAAAATTCTTTAAAAAAGTGTACATAAAAATATTCGTTTAACAAGCGACATAATATTGTCATAAACGTACGCTGGGAAATAGTGAATACAATATACTTTATGTACATGATATTAAAACGTGAATATTTCACGGTGTTTTTAAAAGTGCGTACAAAGATCTGAATTGTATACACAATAAAATAAAACTAACTACGGTCGAAACAACGCCACGTACAAAAAATACTCGTTGTTGTTGTTTTCTTTTTTTTTATTTTTAATTCATCCAACATTTCACAAACTTCCGATTGTTACAACGAAATGATTTTGTTGAAAAGAAACCCGAACCTCCAGGGGTTTTTCGTGGGGAGATCAACATTGTTCGGTATTAATCTGTTCCCACGGTTATATTATATAGAGTTACTTGTAGGCGTTAATCACCGAATCATTTTACGCGCCATAAAACGACGAAAACATGCATCAAATTATTCATACTAGAATCGTGTTATACGTCTTTTCAGTTTGTGAAGTCAGTGATGGCACTATTTAAATATACACAAATATATATATATATATATATATATATATATATGAAAAATGAATTCTTGAAAGTGAATTGAAACACAGTGCCAGAAATATTTTGTAATTTTTTCGAAATTAAAATTCTTTGAAAATAAGATTCTTCGAAAGTATAATTCTTCTATAATAACATATAATTTTTTTATACATTAATGAGAACCAAATATAGAAATTGATTCTAACACTGTGGCAGACTACATTTTCATGAATCAAATACCACTTTTTTGATTTTGAATATAATTTTCACTCAACTCGATCTTTAATCGAAAAAAAATTAACATCATATGTAAGATAATTGTTTATATCTCTGTTTTATATATATATATATATATATATATATATATATATATATATATATATATATATATATATATATGAAAAATGAATTCTTGAAAGTGAATTGAAACACAGTGCCAGAAATATTTTGTAATTTTTTCGAAATTAAAATTCTTTGAAAATAAGATTCTTCGAAAGTATAATTATTCTATAATAACATATAATTTTTTTATACATTAATGAAAACCAAATATAGAAATTGATTCTAACACTGTGGCAGACTACATTTTCATGAATCAAATATCACTTTTTTGATTTTGAATATAATTTTCACTCAACTCGATCTTTAATCGAAAAAAAAATTAACATCATATGTAAGATAATTATTTATATCTCTGTTTTTTATATACATATATATATATATATATATATACATATATATATATATATATATATATATATATGTATATATATATGTATATATACAGGGAGAGACAGAAAACTAGACTATAACAAAAACACTCACTTGCTTAGAAAAAATTTAGTACATATTTATTTACATACAAAAGTAAATAATGAGAATAGAATCAAATATAACTCATATACATCTTACAAAGACTTTGAGGTAGAAGAATGGAATTAATATTAATTAATTTAAGCCTGTATTTCTGTATTTCTTAATGTGCATATGTATATATATATATATATATATATATATATATATGTGTGTGTGTGTGTGTGTGTGTATAAACGTTTGTATATATTATAAATTACATAAACTGGCTGTTATTTAATTCGAAAACAAGATAAGGTATATACAATTACAGTAGTATAGTCAACAGAGCATTCAAGTGAAAACAGGTATAATGTATATAGTTTAATTCATTTTCAAGTTACGTTCTTGGATCTTCATTCCAACAATATATATATATATATATATAATGTATATACAGAAATGTAGTTTCAAGAAAGTGTATTTTGGAAAAAAATGCTTTTTGGATGTATACATTTTATGAAATTAAAAAAAAATCTGTGGGAACAAAAAATTCATTTGTAGAAATAAAAAGATTAAATCAAAAATCAATTTATCTAAAGATGTTTTTTACACTTTTCCATATTTAGAGCATGTTTTGAAAAATACATAATAGAAAAATAACTAGATTTAAAAACAGATAATACATTCTAATTTGTAATTGATTGTATTTTAAGAAACAATCAAAAATGATGAAAAGTGGGAGTTACCTTTATGTTTTCGCTATATAAAAGACCATTGCTTTGATCATTTTTTAATAAATAATAAAAGTTTTATCTGTACATTTCTGTACGGTTGAATGTGTTTTTACAATAATACTTATTGATTATTTTTATTGTTATCTAAGTAAAAATAACTATTGATCGATAATGATTGTTGTTTAAACATCAATCAAAAATGATCAATAAATATTCCTCTTTAAGAAACAATTATTATCGATCATTTTAGATCCTCGTTTAAGGACCAATCATCGATTAATTTCGCTTGATGCTTAAACAAGAATCATTAAGGAACAATTAAAAATCATAAACAATCAAGCACCAATCAATATCGTCCAGAACTATTTTTTAATAGAAAAACACATTCATAAAAATTCAAATCATGCCTCAAATAGAAGATATCAAGTTTGAAAACTTGAAAACATTCTTACTAGTTCAACTAATAAGCCATTTTTATAATTAAACAAATATATCACGTTTATACGTTCGTTGCATGTCTGTTCTTATCGTTCCTTAATAAATAATATTTTTTTCTTTATTAATTTCTATGTGCTTTAATATAAAATACAGACACTTAGACTCTTCAAATAAAATTAAAATGACTAATCTCTAACTTTAAAACACGAATGTTAGTACAATTTTAATTAATAAATTTAATTACTTCCGTATTTTTGACGCAAAAATGATGTTATCATAATACACACACACAAATATATATATATATATATATATAAATGTATGTATGTATGAGATGAGAAAAGTGAAAGGCAACAGTGTATAAGGATGTGTTTCTGCGATACGTACGCCCTGAACACGACCCCACTTCACACACATTCACTCCTAATGCACACACACACACACACACACACACACATATATATATATATATATATATATATATGTATATTATACAAGTGTATGTAAATCTGAGCGCGTGGCAAGCGACAGCCTTTTAAAAGTGCGACATTAAATGTTAAACTCGAACTTCCGGTTTTGGCCCCACAGAACACATTTCCTTTTTTGCTGTTTTCTATCCTCAAACGTACTCGCTTTGATTCACCCTGTCTGTCTTTTTATGTTCATTCGATGGATACTTTTTGTCTAGTTATGATCATCATCATTTGCTATCATATAGTCACCTCTTTGTACTAGTTATACGATCGTAATAGTTGTTTGACATGGATATTCTCTTTAATACATGAAATGAAATGATAAAAGAGTATCTATTCGAAAAATAATTGAATGAAATACTCAATCGTTTGATAATTAACTCAAGCTTGAACAAATTGAAACATTGGTAGAAATTTCAAACTAAGAAATAATTAAATTTATCAAGAGATTCGGTTTTGGTCAGATATGAAGATTGATTTGAGTGGTACAAAAATTATTGTGGTTTTTATGTATCGAGTATAAAAACTTATATATCAGTTAAAAATTCTATTTATTAATCAAAATAAAAAATTATTGGCCTACACACGTTTCTCCCGATGAGAAAAAGTTTGTTTATTTTTCAAGATAGAATTCTGGAGTCCTAGAATTGACGAATTCATTAAAAGAGCTATCCTTTGAACTGATGTTTGATCTTTGAAAATTTTCTCTTGTAGGAACTTATTCAAATGTTTTAAAAAAATGATAATCTGTCGGAGACAGGTCTGGAGAATAAGACGGGTGAGGTAAGGTTTCATAATCCAGTTCATTTAATTTTTTTAGAAGTTGTTTGTGAGGCATGTGGCCGGGTCTTGTCATGAAGAAGAATTGGTCCTCTTCGATTGACTAATACTGGCCGTAAATGATGCAACTTCACATGCATTTTTTCAATTTCCTGACAATATTTCTCTGCTGTTACTGTTTCATCAAGATTTAAGAAGTTGTAGTGAATGATGGCACTTGCCGACCACCAAACAGTTATCATTATTTTTTTTCCATGAAGTTTCGATTTAAGAAACACTTTTTATGCTTCTCCTCGATCTAACCACTGTGATGAACGTTACCGATTGTCATAAAGAATCCACTTTTCATCACATGTGACAATACGATCATGAAATAGATCATTTTTGTTGTCAAGAAGTTATTGATGTTCGTTTAGTTCATACAGTACCCATTTATTCAGATTTTTTGTTTTTCCAATTAGGATCAAATGTCGAAAAACTGTTGAATGATCGACATTGAGTTCTTCTCCCGTCTCTCGAGTTATTTTACGTGTGTCCACTTCAATAATGTTTCTTAAATCATTATTGCCTATACCTGATGGACGTCCAAGACCCTCCTCATCATCAAGGCTTTCGTTTCCATTACGAATTTTTTGGAACTAGTGTTGAGCTGTACATTCACTAATTGACTCTTCGCCAAAAACAAATTCGATATTTCGAGCAGTTTCTCTTACTTTACATCCCAATTTAAACTCATAGAATAAAATCGCGTGATTTTTTTTCTCTATGACTAATTTAAGAAGTTATATCCAACAATACTAAATAATGAAAACAATAGACATAAACTAAAATCAATAGTACTAATTTCATTGTTTACAATGATGTATCACATGACTATAACAAAAGATAACGGTAACTAGAAAAATTGCCCCAGATTTAAAATGATAAAAACCGTAATTATTTTTGCACCAATCTAATGCTATTAAAATACATATATTTCATTTATTTAAGTTTTAAACATCGTCACACAGAAACTTAATGTTTTATTTTGATATGAAATACATAGTTGTGCATTGCTCTGATATATTCATACATGCAAATAGAAAACTTTTCATCTATTTTACGTTCACGATTCACCTTATGTAAATACCAATCATGTATGAAATTCAAATACAGTGTTGAGAATGTCACTAGTGAGTCCTATTCGTGATTTGGACATCACTGTGAGATGTTTTGAAATGATACAATGAATGTTTCATATTGAGTAAAGGAAACTATATATCAGATGATAAACACTTTGTCCTAGACTCCCTTAAATTACTGTAGAAACTTGCTCTATAAATTAGAGTATTAGTGTAATTAATGGAGAAATTAATCTGTGTAATAATTTGCAAGTTATTATCATATGTAGTTCATGGAAGAAGTTTGTGAAGCGTTGTATATATAAACTTACATCAGTTTAGAGATGTGTATGATTTTAATAATTTTAATTATCATTTTTGTTTATTTATTAAGAACATTTCTTTTATTTTCCAATACCATTTTTTTGGTTATCTGAAAATATCAATTGTATTTATTTCGATAAATATATTGTCCAGTTTCATGTAAGTTATCTTTTTTCTTTTTATTATTTTTCTATATATCAAAAATAATTCCAGTGTAAAATTTGTATAAAACATTTTTTTCATTTTTCATGTAGACTGCCTCCTCGTAACCCCGCTCCCCTCACTACAGTCTACAAGTAGCACATTAACCATTTTCATTATCGATTATTTCCGATATTTCACAAATCATTATCGATTATAAGCCTGGGTAATAAACAAACTGATTGAGCAAGAGGGGACGAATCCCCCCCCAGGGGTCGGCGAGGGTAGTGAATACGGGGCTCTTAAAGAGACTCTTGTTTTTTTTAAAAAAAAAATATACTTCTTTTAACTTATGATTTTTGAATCTTGACTGTAAAAATGAACAATGAGATTGTTTAGAAATACATTTCTTTAAAAATAAAAACCTTTTCTGTAAATGTTTTCTCATAACCAATCATGAAGGTAGCAGTGTGATGATTTGGACATATTTTTCAGACTGTTGTTGGTATTTTTTATGAAATTGAGGGGATAATAGATCATTTCGAATTTAAAAACATTTTAGAAACAAATGATTCATTATGCTGACTAGAATATGCCGTTTTGATGGGTGTTTTAACACGATAATGACCCGAAACACATATCGAGGTAGATAAAGGATTGGTTAAAAGACAATGGGGTTTATGTTATTGATTAGCCAGCATAATCATCAGACTTAAATCCCATTAAAAATCTCTGGAATTCTCCGAGCGAACGCTTCAGAAACAAGCAGGAACTGTTCCAAACATTAAAAAATGAATGGGAAAAGATACCCGAAACCATCATTTCAAATTTAATTTCATCAATCAGATGTGCCAAGGTTATTGAAAATAGGAGCTTTTACACAGAGTACTAGATTTGTTGCTTTAATTTTGCACACTCTCATATATTGCAGTTACTTATTTTTGTTACCATTTTAATATTAGTGAATTATTACTATTTTTGAAAATTTATCATTTTGTTTTTATTTCATCAATATATAAGTATGTGTTATTAATATCTTTGTAAAATAATTGGAAGAAAAGATAAATACACTTAAATATTTAAGTAAAATTTGTTGCTTCTGTTTTACACAATATTTTAAATAATATACATACAAGTAATAATAATAAATATTATAGTTTCTTATGAAGCGACACCTAAGTCATTTACAAATTCGATCTATGTAAAATTTAAGTTACATACAAGTTTATGGAACGCATTACTTATGTCACTCGGGCTGGTACTGTATATAAAAATGTTGTCGTATTTGAGTAGTAATCGATCTGTGAAACATAATACGTGTCTGAAATTGTCTATTCGGTTTATTTTTATTTTTCTGTATTCGATTTCATTATATGACGATTGTTCTAAGACTCGTTCACTGATAAGTGAGTGTCATCTTGAATGTAAGCTATATCGATCGTCGTTTTTTCAAGCATTTTAGACAGTGTTAATTGTATTTGATGGAAAGTACTGTATTAAAAATGCAAGAGGTAAAATGTACGACGTACATTTTGTATCATGTGCGTAAAGTCGTAAAGTCTAGTAGCAAGTAGTGCGCTTTATCTAGTTTCATAAATAAATGACTGGAGGTGTGGGTTAGTGCTTGTGCATACGTGTTTGTGTGTGTGTGTTCAGTGAGCCGCGAGTTCGACTTTCGTGGTATTGACGTGGCTATACCGGGAGCGCACATCCATCGATGTATGTGACTGTGTGCGGTGTTGCGGCGATGGCAAATGTACGAGGAAGTTGATTCCAGGTATACAGTCGTACCTTATATGTGGAAGTCCATGAACATTATTTCACATTACGGACATATAACCGTTCGTTTAAAACCGAAAGTTTGGCTGAATGTGCAGTTTCTTATTCGAGATTGTGCGTATCTGCGTAATAAAAGCGCTCTTTTGTCGACGATTCAAGCTATTTTGTAAATGAAGTAAGTAGAGAATATGGAGATTGTGATGAGGGTTATAATTTAGCGCGAAATCATTACGAGAATGCACGAATTTGCACAGATCGGATAAAGTTTTGAATGCGAGAATATTGGCGTGTAGAGGTCGTATGTGTGTGTGTGTGTGTTTTTATATAGTCGGCAGGGTCATAAGTGAAAGTGCCGTATTTATGTGGTGCTATACTGATTTTTTTATTCAGACATTTGTAAACTATTGTGCGAGTCGAGATGTTCTTTTCGAATTCGATTCGTCTAATTGGTATTCACTTTTTATCAAATTCATTATCAGTATGATTATTTTGAAAAAACATTTAAATAAAAAAAATATTAACTATTCGAACCCCTTCTTTTTTTGCCCCACTCTGTATAATCATATTAAGTTGATAAGTTGACAGATTTTCATGCGGTAGGAAAAATGAATCCGAAGATAATACAAATAAATAGTCAGAGAGAGAGAAAGAATGAATTAGATTCATTTGTTAGAATTTGTCACTTCTGTATTATTGTCCTGTTTATTTAATACAAATTAATGAATCTATTTTTTAAATTGTTTATTTAAATATAAGAAAAGAGTTAAAGAATTCAAACGTATTATTTATATATTATTTTTTTTAAATATTTCAAAATGAAACAATAGTTGATAATGTCCAAACATGATTGACAAGTGGGTAACTTTTTATAATCTAGCCAAAATTAGTATGAAAATAATACAAATAATGAGTTAGAGAACGAAAGAATGAGTTAGAATCGTTTGATACAATTTGTCAATTTGGAAAATTGAAATAAAAATGAATAAAATTAAAAATTGAAAATAAATAACTTTTATAAACCTATTATATACTTTAAATAAATGTTTAATTGTTTTAAACAACTTAAAACATTCAATGTAATTCTATGTAAACTACTCAGCTATGTACATATACAACCACCATTTTTTTCAGATATGTATAATATTATATACACAATGTTAGAATAATATTAACTCACATTGTCAGAATAAAAATCACAAATATTTATTAAAGAATTACATATATTGTATATATGTAATTCTTGTACAACATAGAATAAATGAAAAAAAAAATAAACCCACTATTATACAAATAGAACAAACATATATGTATCTACTAGAAAATTAAAAAAAATTATAGAACTTCTTACCTTTAATATAATGAAATCCATGTATTCCATTTTCTTAAAAAGCAGGCAACATGATTGAAACGAGAGCCAACATAATACACCTAGAAACACTTTAAATATTTTGTTCAGTCACAATAAACATGCACGACATTTATAAGTCTTTCAAATGTGTTTGTACAACGGTCTGTATATTTATTTATATTCTATTATTTGTTCCGAAGAATGAACGTGCTTTTTTTTAAAAAAAGACTTGTCTTTCTTAGTAAGACTTCACTGAATTTTTTTTATATTTATTAAATCACTGTCACACATGAAGATAATTGTATTTGCACTTTTTAATGTCAACTTTGGTACCAATTATGACTCGTTTTGTAGAATCCGCTGAAAAGAAAAACATTTTTATAATAGGATATTTTATAAGATTTCAACACTTTTATATTAATTTATTATTATTTATATATATATATATATATATATATATATATATATATATATATATATATATATATAAATTACATTAAAATATTAATTGCAAACTGAATACGGTTACACAAAAATATTTATTTATTTTTTATTAACTGATGATTTAAAATTATTGAAAAAAAAATCAATTTTACATAGTTAAATGTTTATTTTTTTAAATAAATTCCTTTCAATCGACAAGAAGGGAGTTGAAACATCTTTTAATCTACTAACACGACTATACTGTTCAGTATTTCGATTAAAATCAATAATAATTCCAATCAAAACAAACAAATATATGTATGTATATATATATATATATATATATATATATATATATGCAATTTAACTTTATTGTTTATTTGTTAATTGGATACAGAAACAACAAAACGATTTTTTTAAAGAGTCTTTATTAGCGATAAGGCCCATACGTTAACAAACAAAATTGTCGAATTTGTGGAGAAGAAAATCCGAGAGTGATCGTTGAGAACCCACTGCATACAGAAATAGTGTTTGTTCGGTGCGCATTTTGGTCCAGTGGAGTTACTAGTCCTTGCTTTTTTGAAAATCATACTTGTAAATCGATTACTGTGCATGGAAAAAGATACCGAAACATGATAACCAATTTTTGTAGACAGAATTGGATGATATTGATCTGGAGGACATGTAGTTCCAGCAAGACGGTGCAACAAGTCACATATCTGGTGAAATAATTGATTTATTGAAGACGAAACTTCCTGATCGTGTTATTTTTAGAAATGAAGACATTAATTGACCACCGAAATCCAGTGATTTAACACCGTCCGACAACTTTCTTTGGGGTCACGTTAAAGGACAATTGTATGCTTATAATTCTAAAACAATTTCCGATCTAAGAGATGAAATCCGAAGAGTAATTTGTAAGATACAGCTCCAGTTGTGAAGGGATGTTATCGAAAATTTTAACAAAAGAATAGTTACTTGTAAGAAAGCATGCGGTTGTCACGATATTATTTTTCATTTATAAATTGTGTACCCTCAACTATAATTCATAATAATGAAATAGAAATTTCAGCGCAAGTTCCGTGTTTCATTTTAAATTAAAAAAATGTGTCCTTAATAGAAAACCCTATATATATATATATATATATATATATATATATATATATCGATTAGAAAGAAAGACCAATTAAATTAAAAACGAAGTTAAAGATAGACCGATCTAAAAAGAACAAATCTACAAAACAATAAAACTGACTATTCGTGTGAGAATAGATATTTAAATTTTAACTTTGTAATAAAAACAACAAGTTTTCGATGACAGTTACGATTGTACGATCTAATTTTATATATATATATATATATATATATATATATATATATATATATATATATATATGTATGTATGTATGTATTTAAAATCTATAAAATTATAAAATTTGGCACGAGAAATATTTGTTTAGTGTTAAAAATATGTTTTTGTTGAATAAATCTTCAAAAGTACACTTATTTATGTATCAATTCCTCTATTTTTTTCTTAATATAGAAATTTTTTAAAGTGAATATCTTTGGTGGTACGTACAAAATGTATCGAATTAAAATAAAAACGATTTGTAATTTGGAAATATGAAATGAGAGCGGTTTTAACACTTCCAATTAGTCTATGACTGAACTGACTTATCTGTCGTTTTTTTTTTCGATTCTTAAGTCATTAATGTTAATCGTTTTTGATTGTTGGAATCACTTATTAAAAACAATAAAAGTTTAAATACGAATTTAAGAGATTATTAATATATATTTAAAAACGAATACTTGACAAGGTTTCGTGTCGTCATCCATAGAATAAATATTAAGAGGTTGGATTGAAAACCGCTGTTTTTTGTGTTTTTTTTTTTTTTTTTTTTGAGCATTTATTTCAATAACAAAATGTGTGAATACATTAATCAAAGTGTTTGTCCTCGGAAACTATGACTTTTTCCCACTTTTCTAGTAGAAGTTGAAGGCCGGGACAAAAGAATGTTCTGTCTTTTCAGTCAATCCATTCAGCAACCCAATTTTCGACTTTAAGGAAATGTATATCTTCCAAAACATGTTGTATCGATCAGAACAGATGGTAATCGCTTGAAGCCAGGTCCAGAGAATATGCTGGATGCGGGAAAATCTCCCATTCGAGCTCCATCAGTGTTTGTTTCGCGACTATAGCAACATGGAGCTGAGTGTTGTCATGGAGAAGAATTACTTTTCACCGATTTGATGCAATTGATGGTCGTTTTTGTATCAAATTATCATTGAAACTGTCCAATTGTTGTCGATAACGTTCGATGGTGATTGTTTCCTTCGGTTTCAACAGCTCATAATACACGACACCCTCCATATCCCACCAAACAGAGAACATTGTTTTGTGACTGCATGTTTCGCTTTGTTGATGGTTGGTCAGGATCAATTCATGATTTTTTACGTTTCGGGTTGTCAAAATAGATCCATTTTTCATTTCCAGTTACGATACGCCACGAGAAACTCTTCTTTTTATGCCTTGCAAGCAAATAAATCAAGATATTTAAACGATTAGCAATAGTATTTTCGGTCAATTCATATGGGAGCCATCTTTCTTCTTTCTGGATCTTTCCCATGGCTTGCAAAGTCGTAAAATGGTTGATTTATCCACTTCGAGCTTTTGAGCCAATTCTTTGAGTTTTTGAGTGAGATTTTTTTCCAATAGAACTTGCAGTTGTTCATCTTCAAACTTTTTCGATTGACCTGGCCATTGACCGTTGTAAAATTCACAATTACCACTTTTGAATCGTTGAAACTAATCTTTCTACATACTGTTTTCGATGAAGTAAATTCAGCATAAGTTTTCGCAAGCAATCGATGAGCTTCAGCTGCACTTTTTTTTCAAATCAAAGTAATGTAGAAGTACATATCAGAAAAACAACTAAATGACTGAATTTTAGTGGAAAATGTTTACATTTCAAAATGACAAGAGAAATCTGTCACTGCCCACAGCATACACATCTAAATCCATCTACATATGAACATCGACTTTCATTGCAACCTCTTATTAATTAACATATTTCCGGTATAAATATAGATCGAATGTGAAAAGTCTACTTGAACGGACCGAAGCAACACGTCATACATTCATCCCCCTTGTAAGAAACGAACATTTGCACAAAACAGGGAACTATATAGTCTTATATATTATTCATATTACATAACGCTTCCACATATTCAGTGTTCGTACAATGTTCGATTATGTCCCAAGAGATGTGTGTTGTTTTGAGATCACAATAACAGATAAAACAATTGTAGTATTAAGTGAATGGTTAGCTATATATTACTTTTGTATAAAAAACAAATGTTTTATCTATAATAGACGTTCGATATTTTTCATTGGATGAAAAAAATAGATATAAGAAACCAATATCTGGCATCATATCTTTGCTATTATGTGTAACTTATTGATTCACATATGTTGTACAGATAAAGATGACGCTGAGTTATTACTGTCTCGCGTTCGTACTAAATTCAAATGTGCATGAAACACTTACGTTTATTTATAGTTGGTTGAGATTCTTATTAAAACGCATGCGGATAATTATTAGGTTGGGACAAAAATAATTGCGTTTTTTATGTATCGAGTATAATAACGCATTTATCAGTTAAAAATTATATTTATTAATCAAAATAAAAACTATTTGCCTGCCTACATTTCTACCAATGGGAAAAGTTTCTTTATTCCTATAAGATAGAAATCTGGAGTCCTAGAATTAATGAATTTATTAAAAGTGCTGTCCTTTGAACTGATGGTTCGCTTCAATAATAGTTCTTAAATTATTATTGTCTATAACTGAAGGGCATCCACAATCCTCGGTTTTCGTTTTCATTAAGAAATTTTTGAAACTAGTATTTAGCTGTACATTCACTAATTGACTCTTCGTCAAAAACGTGAATTTACACTTTTCCATGACTATTTTAAGAGGTTATATTCAACAATACTAAAGCATGAAAGCAATAGACATAAGCTGAAATCAATAGTGCTAATTTTATTGTTTATAATGAAGTATCACATGACTATAACAAAAGATAATGATAACTAGGAAAATCGGCGCTAAACTTAAAATGATTACAACCGAAATTATTTTTGCATCAACATTATATATATATATATAAATGGTTTTCCAATAGGGACGAATATTTTCAAGAGGTTATATTTCACAGATATCAAACTGATAGCTGTATTTTTTTAATATTTATTAATTTTTTAAGTGTTAAGCACTTTCAATGAATTCGTTAATTTCAGGACTCCATAATTCTGTCTTGTAGGAATAAACAAACTTGTTTCTCGTTGGGAGAAATGTGTGCAGGCCAATGGTCTTTATTTGGATTAATAAATATAATTTTTAATTGATATATACGCCTTTATACTCGATATATAAAAAACGTAATTATTTTTGTATACCAATCCAATATATATATATATATATATATATATATATATATATATGCGTGAGTGTGCTACAATTTCGTCCATTTAAACTAAACACATGCGATACAATAAATAACTGTATATTCAACTCTCGAATTAATAAATAAATGTAGATAAATGCTTTGTATTAAAATCACAATTCTAATAAATAAAAGATATATCAGAAGCGAATGCCACCGGTTTGTAATCTCTGCACGAGCATATATATATATATGTATATATGGAATTTGAAATAATCATAAATGATCATTTATAAGCAGGGGTTTCGAAATACATATTTCCCATGCGTTGACAGATCTCATGCATAGGAATGTTAATCGACCACTGTAATAATTGTAAAAACATTCATTTATTCATATTATCCATGGCTCATTTTCATGTTAATAAATTACTTCAGTCGAGGGGTCGAAATTGTGTTTATTGTTGACAGAAAAAATGATCCATCTGTATGATGTTTACCTATTTGTAACCGAATTTATATAAATATCACGTCGGGATGTTAAAGTTGATTGTGAGCTATTAAAACGATATAATTATTTCACATTAAAAGAGAATCACTGTACAATCAATATCGTTTCACTGGAAAAAATTCAATTATAATCGTATGAATATTACACATTCACGTGTTGTACGACCATTAAAACGTTTATTTTAATTGCAACCAGTTAATTTAGTCATACATTTTTTTATTCTTAAGTTATTGTTGGAATTACAGTTGCTAACAAGGGAATTCTACAAAAGCGTGCAGACGATTTCGTACGAATAAAACGTGCAATTGATACACGAAATAATTATTTTACACGTAACGTTTTAAATTACCTATTGTTTGAAACACATGTGAATAGAACAGGTTCACATCCATCTTATTACTATTTAAATACATTTTTTTTTCAGTTCCGTAATAATGTTAAAAATTCTATGAATAAATTGAGAATTGACATAATATATATATATATATACATATACATATATATATACATATATATATATATATATATATATATACATATATATATATATATATATATATACATATATATATATATATATATACATTTATATATATATGTACATACAGCCAAATCACAACTACACCTATCCACAAGAGCTAAAAACTCAAATTATAAAAAAGCTTTTTCCACCGTACAAATCACAAAAATGTGTTCAATAACTGATTATTAATCATTTTTATTGATTTTGTACCCATTTACATAGTGATAAGATCATTTTCTAAACGATAAATTATATAGAAAAATCTGATCTAATATTTGACTGTTTATAAATTTGTTTTCACAAATAATTTAGTCAAAGTATTGACAATTGTATCGAATTTACTGCTAGTTTATTTATAATAATTGTACTGAAATAATTTACAAGTATTAAATCTGTACAGGGTAAATAAATGAATATAAATACAATAAAATGTCATGTATTGTTTTATAAAATTATACAACTTCAATTCGATAAAAAAACAAATTAGTTTTGTTGACAAGTTTATGGAATGGTTTCTACGTTCATATAAATACAAAATGATTTAACATTGCAAACAATATATAATATTTCAAATAATTAAATAGTAAAATATCAATAATACGTACCTAAATTATACAAGATTTTTATTTTAAACAGAAAATGTGTTATTTAAATATTTGACAATGACATTTTTGTACTTTATTTATTCGCCATGTTGATTTTTGTGACAGAAAAAAATGAAGTACAAAAATCGTACATGTATATATATATATATATATATATACATATATATAATCATAAATATTTTTTTCTAATAAATAAAACTGTATAAAATATTTTAAATAATTAAACATTGCTATATTCATAATTCCTACGTAAATTTTCGAAAATTTCAATTATAAATATGTCATTCAAATATCTGACAATGCCACTTTATACTCTGTTGATTCGCCATACAGATGAATAAAACAGTCACATGCAACAATACAGTGATAATAACTGAAGTTTATCTCTCTGCCCTCTCTCTCTCTCTCTCTCTCTCTCTATATATATATATATATATATATATATATAGATAGATAGATAGATAAACAATTAATTATGATGACACACCATATAACTCTTTTATCTACGGATTTTAATCGAAGAAGCAAAAAATGATAAATGTGACATATAAGAACACAGTCATGACTACAACTATACTTTCATAGCGGGGCAACGGAGATTCCGGCGCAGGCCGACACGCACGGCGTACTCTTCCAATTTCCCTGCTTGCTTTTTTGAAGTCGTTTGCAGACTCAGTTCGGTTTACGTCACTTTATATATATATATATATATATATATATATATATATATATATCTGTATGTATGTATGTATATATACACATATATATATATATATATATATATATATATATATATATATATACATATATGTGTGTGTGTTTTTAATTTATTTTCATGAAATAATTCATTTCGATCGAATAAATTCTAAATGCCACAACTTAAAATTTAAATAGTGTGCAATACCACATAAGAGATAAAACATAATAATACTCAGTAAATTGAAATGAAACCGTTCATATTTAAACTTAATGCTCTGAATTTCTTTCTATTTATGTTAAATTTACTAGCGATAAAATATTTAAAAAATTTGAATACAGAAATGAAAACGTGTACCAGAATTTTTCTATACATTGACGGTTTGAAGATAGTATCTTCATAAAAGGGGCATATAAGCAACAATCATAAATGGAATATTGAATGTTTTTGATCTGATTTGTTTTGTGGTTTGTGGAAATAAAAATGAATTCATTTGTGAAAGGGACTTTATCCAGTGTTAGAATTGTATTGTAATAAAATAATTTTACAACTGAATAGTTATCGTAAAATTAAAAGCGGATTTGAATCTTTCAACTTTTTAATTAGTTTTTCTAAATTTTATTATTTTCTTTTTTAAAAAAATAACAGTTAAAATAATCAAATATCTACATACTAAACTTAACAAAATAAGAATTAGTTGTTTAATTATCGCATTCAATTAACAAAAAAGTTAGACAATCTTCAAAACGCGCACTAGAACGAATTTTGCATAGAAAAAATTCTAATCAATATTTTCAATAAAGGATTATTGATTATTTAAATCTTTTTTAATATATATATATATATATATATATGTATGTATGTGTGTGTGTGTGTGCAGTATTAAATCTCATTTATTTTGAAAAAGAAATAATTTAAATATTGTCTGAAAAAAGAGAAATCATATTAAACTAATTTAATAAAAATGCAAAGTTAAATTATGTTTTTAATCGTTTGATATATTACTTTTGAAAAATATGTAGTTTTTTCACAAAGTGGCGAGTAAACCATCGTAATCTGTTCATGTTTAATTAGTTTTTCTATCCGACAGTCTTTTTTTAAAAAAAAGCAAATGAGAAATGTCTCACATAAACGTTAGTTGACGTGCATGCAAAAATAGTTACATGTTGAGAGTAAATAACGCGGTGTTAAACACATCTTGTTAATAAACACGTAATTAACTTAGTTCAAGTTGTTACCAACTTAAAGAAATGTGAGTAATAAAGTTGTAGTTTTATAAATTAGAAAAAAAAATATATGTTACTCTTTATAAAGAGATTTTTATTTGAATGGCATTCAGGATTTAGTACAAATTTCAAACAAGTGATTTTTTTTAATCAATATTTGATTCTAAATATATATATATATATATATATATATATATATATATATATATATATATATATATATATATATATATATACATTATAAAAAATTACAACCTGATTAACAGAAAGAAGTGAGCGAATGTTTGTGTAAAAAATATTAAGGTTGATATTTATATATTTTTCTTATATCTCGTTTATTAAATACCTGATTTGAATATTTTTATTGTTAATTCTTTCAAGATTTTTATTATGAGAAATATGACGATTTCCTATTCAATTTAGTTTTCTGCAAAGTGTTGAAGTATTTTTTCTAATTGAACCACTTCTTTGGAATTTCAACACTACTTTATATCTAGTTAATTGAAATCTATTTTCGTCTTTTTGGATCAGCTAAGATTTTTTTATATATTTTGGAAAAATGATCTTTAAACTGATTTATTTTATTTTTGTGTAATAATTCAACATGTAATTAATATAAAATCTCTCTCTCTCTCTCTCTCTCTATATATATATATATATATATATGTATGTATATATGTATATATGTAATTAATTGTTAAAATTCAAGTAATTTATTTCCTTAAATTCGATTATAATTACTAATAATATGAAATGAAAGTGGCGTTCTATATCGTTCGTACGCACCGAAGAGACTAGGATTACACTACACGGTATTCAGGATATTTAAATTAAAATTGTATGTGTAGTGTGAGATAGTAATAGGGAAATGTGAATGGAAATAAACATGATAATATATGAAATAATTTGCGCCTTGTTCAACTCATTGTGTGTGATGAAATTCTCTGAAATCGAATTATATTTTACTAAAACAAGTAGTGGAAATAATTATTATTTGTAAATAAAATACACGTGCACACACACATACGCATATATATATATATATATATATATATATATATATAACAGGGATGCACAACATACAAAATCTGATCAAAATGAATTGATTGTTGATCATTTTTGTATGTTACTTGTACAAATCACGTTCTCAGAGTGATAAAGTATAGAAAACTTTATAGATTTTTTACTTATATGTAAATTTAAAGGATTTTATTTATGTGTAATAATGGATAACGAATTCACTCGATCAATAAAATGTGGTTCTACACTTTATTTTAATTAAATATCAATTATTATCAAAAAAAAAATAATAATAATACAACTATTTAAGTACATGAATATATTTTTATAGACTTTTTATATTTTATAATCTTTAAAAATGAATAAGTAATCAAAATAAGATAGAATTGAAGAGAACAAGTACTGTAAATAATAAAAATGAGAATGAAAGTGTATTTCGAAAGAGACAGTTATGTATTTTTGTAATAGAATTTATATCAATTTTTTGGTTATCAATTTTATATGTATTAGATTGATGCAAAAATAATTGCTGTATTTACGTATCGATATAAAGAACCATATATCAGTTAATAATTATATTTATTTATCAAAATAAAGATCATTGGCTTGCACACATTTCTTCCAACAGGAAACAAGTTTGTTTATTCCTACAAAATAGAATTCTGTAGTCCTGGAAATAAAGAATTCATCGAAAGCGCTTTAAGCTGGAGCTTGATCTTTGAAAAATCTTCTCTCGTAAGAAATTACTCAAATGTTTTTGAAAAAATGAAAATCTATCGAAAACAGGTCCGGAGAATAAGGTAGATGAGGTAAGGTTTCATAACCTAGTTTATTTAATTTTTTTTAAAGTAATTTGTAAGATGTTAAAATGATAAAAACCGCAATTATTTTTGCACCGACCTAATATTTTATATGTATAATTTAGTACAAGATAAATAACTTGTAATTAATTTAAATATAATCGACAAACACTGTGTTATTCATTAATTTTATGAATTAAGTTAAGTAACCTTTCATTTAGAATATTAAATATTTTAATAAAATAAAAATTATTTGGGATTGAAACCTGATACACAATTTGAAAATGTTTATTTAAATACACAAAAGGAATCAAATATATAATTAATATAAACATAGGATATTAAATCTTTAAAATGAAAAAATATAAAAATCTATAAGCGAGAAAGTACAAATTTTTTTTATTTCATCTCTCTGAGAATGAAATGCTTACGAGTAAGAAATAAAAGTGATCAATAATCAATGATTGAATATTTTTGATCAGATTTTTTTGTGGTTTATGTAATGAGTGACAATAAAATAATAAAATCTAATGTTAAATAAAGAAAAACAATTTATTCTAGAGAGTAATATAATATGGAAACTCCAGTATGTTCATAAAATTATGAAAAAATGTGAAAAAGAAATAACATTGATTTGATTAGTAAATCGAACAAAGTTTTACCGAGAAATCAAATGTACAAAATCGATCAGATTTAAATATATAAGAGTTCATTTCTGAAATATAAAAATTAAACGAAAAAGTATGTATAATCTCATTAAAAGTATTGAAAACAAATATTGGAAATTTGTTCATTCTTCAATACACGAACGTTAAAAATGTTTTACGCCGTCCGATATTCGGAACTTTGAAAAACACATACCAAATTGAGTTTGTTTACAATACGGCGATTTCTTCGCAAAACTAAAATCATTTTTCATCATCCGCACTGTCTAATAAACATTTTTTGAATCAAGATTCGCAAGCTATTCAATCTTTCTCTATTGCGCGAATCGAGAACGGGTTTGTTTTTTTTTTTAATTTTTCTACAACAAAATATGATAGACACGAGTGCATATTTTCGGTATGAATGAACATACACACATAATCAGTTCGAGTTTTGACGAAATGAAATTGAAAAGCTTCTAAAAATAACAAAACCAGAGCAATCCATCATTTCGGAAAACACTGAAATAAATCCTTCGTGAGTTACGAATTTATCACTATATTTACGTTGGGTGGGGAAAACTTTCACAAAGTATTTTTTATGAACAAAAAAAAATGAAAATGTGTTTTCACTACGTCGGGAGAACAAAGTTGTAGTTGTATTTTTTCTTTTTTCTATACGTCATAATTTTGTTCGATTCTTTACAATTGATTTATCACTATATCAATGCACGTCACTCGTGTAATTTCGTATTTTCAATTCGTTCACGTACATAAATTCCATTTAATTAAAAATCTGTCAAGAAAGCTAGTGCATTAAACATGTAATAGGAAGAAACAATCTCAATAAACTTTACATGAAATTCTCGGCATAATTTTCGTCGTTTGAATTAAAATTATAAAGAAAATATGTAGGAAATAACATAAAGATATTTAGATTCTTAGAAAAATATCAAGTATCAGATTGATGCAAAATAATTGCAATTTTCATCATTTTAAGTTTTATGCCGATTTTTCTAGTTACCGTTATCTTTTGTTATAATCATGTGATACATCATTGTAAACAATGAAATTAGCACTAATGATTTCATTGTATGTCTATTGTTTTCATTCTTATGTATTGTTCGATATAACCTTTTAAATTAGTCATGGAAAAAATCGAATTCACGCAATTTGTTGTACGAATTTAAATTAGGAAGTAAAGCAACAGAAACTGATCAAAATATCAAATTTATTTTTGGCAAAGAGTCAATTAGAGAATGTACAGTTCAACACTGATTATAAAAAATTTCGTAATAGAAACGAAAGCCTTAGTGATGGGGAGAAGATCGTGAAGGTCCTTCAGCAGTAGATAATAATGATTAAAGAACCATTATTGAAGCAGACTCACGTAAAACAACTCGATAGGTGGTAGAAGAACTTAATGTTGATCATTCAACAGTTGTTCGGCATTTAAGCCTAATTGGAAAAACAAAAAAGCTGAATAAATGGATGTCGTGTGAACTAAACGAACACCAATAATCTATTGACAATAAAAATGATCCCTTTCTTGATCGTATTGTCATATATGATGAAAAGTGGATTCTCTACAACAATCGGAAACGTTCATCATAATTGTTAGACTGAAAAGAAGCATCGAAACAGTTTCCTAAACCGAAACTCCTAAAAAAAAGATTATAGTCACTGTTTGGTGGTCGGCAAGTGGTATCAATCACTACAACTTCTTAAATTCTGGTGAAACAATAACAACAGAAAAATAGTGTCAGGAAATAGAAAAAATGTATGAGAATTTGCGACCAGCATTAGTCAATAGAAAAAGACCAATTCTTCTTCATGACAAGACCCGACCACACGTCTCACAAACAACTTTTAAAAAAATTAAATGCACTGGATTATGAAACCTTACCTCACCCACCTTGTTCTCCAGACCTGTCTCCGACAGATTATCATTTTTTTAAACATTTAAGTAATTTTCTACGAGAGAAGATTTTCTAAGATCAAGCATCAGATCAAAAAACAGCACATTCGATGAATTCTTTAATTCCAGGACTCCAGAATTCTATCTTGTAGGAATAAACAAACTTATTTCTCATTTGAAAGGAATTTGTGCAGACCAATGGTCTTTATTTTGATTAAAAAATATAATTTTTAACTAATATACAAGTATTTATACTCGATATATAAAAACTGCAATTATTTTTACACCAACCTAATAATGAGTATCTCGAATAAATATTTCACTTGAAATCTATGTCTCCATCCAATTTAAGTCTCACTTATAAATTAATAAACATGATTAAAGACTAAAATATATCTTAAATCAATGAATAAAACCATACAAAAAATTGGTCTAACAACAATGTTATAAAATATAAAGAGTATACTTTTCTTACTTACTAATATGTTCATTTGATACATTTACTGTTTTACAAATTTGATTTTATTTAATTCGTTTAAAATAAAATAAACGAATCAAAAATGAAATGTTAAACCAGTTTTATATATGAATCAATATCAAAAATTTCATCCGAATAAAATTATACATAAAATCGTCACCCTAGTTGAAGAAATTGATAATATAAAATCTGAATCAATTTACGTTTAATACGATTTCTCATCTTGTGAAAACTAGATTTACATTAATTACAGTCACTCAAAGATAATATAAGAGCGCAACCTATAACGTAACATTATTTATCTTCTTCACTTTCACGTTTTATTCAATTATCACTGCTGAGACATAAGTACATTCATACATACATGCATATATATATATATATATATATATATATATATATATATATATATATATATATATATATATATAGCAGTGTATATACGTAATAAAAATCGACAATTTATGTTCGTTGTTGTTTTAAATAAAATAATTGCTTTAGCAAAATGCAAACGTGAAGCTATAGAGCTTGATCTCACTGTAAAATGGCCAACGAGATATCAAGTACTACATTGAGATATTTAGTCTTTTTGAGTCAACAAAACGTTAGGGGAAAAATAAATACTGTATATTTATAACGCGTTCTATTTATCTTTACAAATTTCATAAAGAAGTATTATAAAAAAATGATCAATGTTTTATTAAAAATCCTTTTCAAGAGGCTCGAACATTTTTCTCTTAAAAAGGCCATTTTCGAATTTATTTTCTTTTTAATTCGGTTTATATCGATACACAAGTTTATTCATTATTAATTGTTTATTTAGTTGTATATTTCTAGAGACTGATTTGTTGTTCAACCCTTTCGTTACGTTTACCACGATTTTTATATTAATTATAAAACGTAATTTTTGTTATGGATACATATTTAATGACTTTTTTGTATTAATAATGATTATTGTTTTATGATTAATATTTTATAGTTATCTAGGATAATATTAGAGATTTTTATAATAAATTATAAAAATTTCTCGATCTAAAAAGTAGTTTTTGTAGGAACAAGCGCGCATTGAAAGGGTTAAAACAGTATATAATCGACTTCAAAGGGGTTTTGCAAATGAATAACACTATCTGGACGATATCAAATTCAAAATCAATCTAAAATAATTTTACATTATATGATAAAATTTTGAGTATCATTTACCATGCCTTTTTTATTAACCTTTAAAACCTAGGAAATTTTTTTGATGCATCCCTGTATATATATATATATATATATATATATATATATATATATTTCTTTAGTTTCTTTAAATTTAAATAACTTGTTTTTTGAAAAATTAAACATACATACATTTTTGAAGAAATAACGCAGAAATATATATATATATATATATATAGCATATATATATATATATATTTATTTAGTTTCTTTAAATTTAAATAACTTGTTTTTTGAAAAATTAAACATACATACATTTTTGAAGAAATAATGCAGAAAAAATTGTTTATAATAATGGAGAAAATTTAGAAAATTATAAATAAAATTCTATGTATGATATAAAGAAATAAAAATCCAATATATATATATATATATATTAAAATACTGTTTTTTTTGAAATCCGTTCATAGATTCATTCATCTAAAAAGTGTTATAAAGACAAATCCGTCACTAAGAAACTAATTCGTCTAACTCTGAATAACATGAATAGTACAAGAAGAAAACGTTCAAGAAAAATGATTTCATGAATTAAGTGATTTCGAGACTTTATGAAAATATTGGTTTGGCCAAAACGTTTGTCGAATTTGTTCGTTTCTGCTATTTTTAAAACAAAAAACCATAACAATAAATGCTAGTTCTTAGTTAAATAAACCAGAGAATTTTTTAATAACTAATTTAACAGACAACCCAATATAATTATGGAAATTTTACAAAATAAAGTATTTTTCGTTTTATTCAAACTTTGTATATGAAATGTTTTTAATTAATTAGATAATTATTTTTTTCTTATATCTATCTATCTATCTGTATGTATATATATATATATATATATATATATATATGTATATATATATATATATATATATATATATATATATATATATATATATATATATAAAGAAAACCCCGATCCCCATGCTAAATAAACATTAATTCGTGTCTTTTCAACGCACCATCATTGATAAATAGTAATATGTACCTCGCGTTTACTCAAGATTGATGCGATGCAAAATTCACGTGGAAAACTTTGCGCAACAAACTGGTAAAAGTTCCCCGGAAAACTACACGTCCATAAGTAATGTGTCCCATGTTCCATATCCACAAGGTAAAACGAATGTGCAAGTTAAATTGCCGCAGTGTCGGGCATATCCTTCCACCGTGCTTCAATTATATCTTATGCTGACTACCATCTCGTGTTGCCGGAACGGAATGAAATAAAAATGACTTTGTCGAGCCGACAAAAATATGAAACGCAACTCTCTTCGTCGCAATTAGACCAAAGTGACGGAAGACATGTCTGTTTTTTTACTAATTAAACTTTGCGGTTCGTTGTTGTTTTATAAATACATGCAGCCATACATATATTCATATATATATATATATATATATATATATATATATATATATATATATATATAAAGAGACAGAGATAGAGCAACGGGATTGTATTTCACTACACGGTGTATGAGATAGTTGTTTTCCGACCATTTTTCTAATTAAACTTTATTCACACTTTTGCTCTACTTGTCGCTGAAGATATGATTCTAACGAGGCAAATTAACTTCTTCATTACAGTTTTACTCAATTGCAGATATATTATATATATATATATATATTAGAGTTATATATATATATATATATATATAACTCTAATTATATTAGATCAGTGCAAAAATTCGTATACGATTCAGTAGGTGGTGTTAAGAGTGCCGCATGGCGGCACTTGTAATTTAATTGTATACATGTTATATATTGTTTGAAAAGTGACAATCATAGGTGTTATTTGAGTGTCAGACGCATTTTTTTCGATTTGATTTGTGTGTAAGAAAAATTTTTGAAAATAGACATCAAGATACACTTTTGTCTCGTTAAATCAAAGGAGTAAACTTTGGCGTGGCAACGAAAAATATTCGGGAGATTTATTTGGACCGTACACCATCATTTCCAAGTGTGAATAAATGGTTTGCTATATTTCGACTTGGTGATTTTAACCTCGAAGTTCAAGCCCGCTCTGGACGGTTAAACCCGGCTCTAGTTGACAATAATTCATGAATTTCAATGGAAGAGGTTGCCAAGACCCCAACGTTGACAGATCGACTGCATTTCGGTATTTAAAGAAGCTTGGGTTCATGTTTAAGCTCGATACGTGAGTGCCTCACTCGTTATCTGAAAAAAAAATTTTATCGGATATATTCGGTAGTTTCTTTGCTTGGACGCCTCAACAGAGAGCCTTTTTTGGATCGGTTGGAGACTGGTGATGAGAAATGGATCATGTACAACAATATCTAACTCAGACGAACGTGGAAACAAGCAAATTATGGAGCAGAACCAGTCGCCAAAGCTGGCTTGCATCCGATGAAGATGTTGCTGCGTGTTTGATGGGATTGCAAAGGTGTTGTTTATACTCTCACGAAGCGAAATGATTACTAAGGAGAAATACTGTCAAAAATTCACTAAACTGAATAATATATGTGACTTAATGGGTTTTTCCATACCTTTGAATAAATTAATTTTGTAAACTGAAATTATCCTGTTAATAATGTGATTTTAATAGATGAACAAATAAATAAAATTCTCAGTTTTCAATAAAATCATTCTAGTTAAAATACAAATCATAGATGTTTTATAACAAATGAGAAATGTTTAGAATATTTTTTTAACGCAGAACTGTATTTATAAAGTAATCAGCTCTGGCTTTCTTGTACATGTTTTTCCTAAACATGTGCATAATGTAAAAGCACTTTAAGAAAGCACATAGCGAAAATCTCGACAGAGAAAAGTGAAGGAAGTGTAAAACTATACAAGACCTATCTGTTTAACGCGTTTGTTCGACAAAATATGTTCAGCATGTTTCTAGTAAAGCAAATGAAACAACCACCATTTTTGAACGAAGAAAATCTAAATTATAATCAACATTTTCACGAGGGAAAGCTATTAACTCGTCGGTATCTCAGCTGTGAGTGCGAATTGTAAACGGCGTATCATTCGAACAACGCTGTCTATGCTTTATGCTTGTATGGCCGCCTGTTGCACAGACTTGTGTTTCAATTGCATTTTTAATTAAAAATAAAATAAACGAACGAGTTGAATTACGCAGTACCGAGTGTTGTTCCGTGCATGTCATTACCAAGTATCGTGATTTTATTTATGTAAGATGAACTAACACAAACGGTACGTTGATATTCGTTTTTCGAATATCTTTCTAGTAGGGACTTATTAAATTAATTTCCAGTTATGAGACTATTTATTTATTTTCCATTAAAAGCGAGTGCTTTCTCGTTTTATTTTTAACTTTATTTCCTTGTAGCGGAATCGTTAAATGGAGTTCACGGCGGTGTAACATATTTCTTTGCTACGCGTCTCCCACGTTGATTTTTTTTTCGTCGACGCATGTATTGATTGTTTTTTTTTAATATTAAATCTGGTTCGTCAAGTTCGATGTTTGATTTGACATATTCAAATTTTATTTTTTGTACAGAACGATCAGATGATCGATTTTACAGAAAATTAGTTCACGGGAAAACTCCACACTTTTCCTACACATTTTTTTTATTTTCCAAATACATACGAGGGGAAGTCCATTAGTTTGCAGAAAAAAAACGAAAAGAAAGGTTTGATTGAGCTGATTTTTTTTTATTTCTCAATATAGTCCTTCTTAATACTAATTTATTTTTTACAACGCTGAATGAACTTTTCAAGACCTTCAAAAAAATATTCTTTTGACTTGTTTGAAAAATGCTCTGAAATATTAAACATTTCTTCGTTGTTTTGAAATTTTTTAGCCCTCAAGTCTTTTTTCAGATTTAGAAATAAAAAGTAGTCGCTCAGGACCAGATCTGGACTATATGATGGATTGATGAGTACTTGAAAGCCACACACAGTCATAGCAGCCATAGAAATCTGACTTTAGTGTACCGGGACATTATTTTACAAAAGAAGAACAGCTTTTAATCATTTTCCACGCCGTTTTTCTTTAATAGCTTCTCGAAATTGACGAATACTCGACGTATAGCTCTCTCCAGTTATGCTGACACCCTTTTCTTTGTATTCAATTAAGAGAATACCTTCTGCATCCCGAAATATTGTCACCATCATTTTATCCATTACTGAGACACCTTGAATTTCTTGAGTGGGAGGGCCCCCTTTTTCAACCACTGCATGGACTCTTGTTTGCTCTCTGGTTGATAGTGATGAACTCAAGTCTTGTCTTCGGTAACAATTCTATCCAAAATCGCACGAAAATCGTCGCCACACAGCTCCAAAAAATTCATTGTTTCTTTTGCACCAACGTAAGCATTCTCGGCACCCATCTTGCACTCACCTTAGTCATAACAAGAAGATCATGAGAATGGTGGTATCGGATACTCCAATCACTTCTGCGAGTTGTTTTTTCTTCAGTCGATCATCTTCCGATATAAGATCTTCGACTTTTTCAATAATGTCTAAGGTGGTTGCCTCGACCGGGCGTCCAGAGCATTAATCATCTTCCAAGTCTTCCCTTTATTGTATGAAAAGAGATTGCCACTTATAAACCATACTTTTTCCTGATGAACGATCCCCGTAAACGGAAGAAATCTCTTCCATGATTACTTTTGGGGTTTTCCCTTGCTTAATAACGAATTTAACAACAGCGCATAGTTCAATATTCGCCATGATTTCGTAATTACTCCGAGTTTAGTTATTCTTTGGGCGACATAATATTTTTTGATTAAATTCTCGAAGAAAATTTATAGTATTTTCCATAATGATTTAATGAACATATTTTATTGGAAAAATATTTGTTAGTTATATTTTTTTAATTTAAATAGAAGTCACTCGGAAATATGATTGAAATTATTACAAATATTTAATTTCTAATGAATTAAATTCTAGACATTTGAAGATAACACTGATTCGTTGTGAAAATCATACAGAAATATTGAACATTCTTTTGTTAAGAAACAAAAAAGATAAGAAAACATATTTCTTGATAAAAAATAAAACAGAATCAAAAGAAAATAGTGAGTTCATAATGAAATATTTGTATAATAAGGAAAATATTACTTATATAAGAAAGAGTTTACTTTTGAGAATTTGATACTTGCTTTTAAATTTATCGATAGACTTTTCTATTACTAAAAAAATGTGTCTATATGGTCGTACGAAATTTGTGTGTGAATAATAAATTCATATTTTTCTGAAACAATTGATTTGTGAAAAATTCATATGAAAGACAATATAAATGACACAGTGACTAGTCTGTTATTATAGAATGAAGTGGCTTCAACCCACCCTACCCCCTTTTCCACGAACTTCTGGACATTCCCTTGTAAATATTTTTGTTCTATTTTTATAATAGTTGGTTTATTTTTTTTATTTTTTTCCTTTGTTGTACATATACACATATACAATATATGTGATTCTATAATAAATATTTGTGGTTTTTGTTCTGACAATGTGAGTTAATATTATTCTAACATTGAAAGTTATGATTATACATATCTAAAAAAATAAAATAAACCACCACTTGCACCACATGATTTCGTATCACCTCTCTCTTTCGTTAATTCCATAATTTTCGCTAAGTGTAGGAAAAAGATATACATATATATATATATATATATATATATATATATATATATATTCATGTGGGTCCCAAAAATGATAGTTTCAGAGCCCATTGATGTATAGATCTGTCCCTGTACGTATTTCTATCTTTGTCTAAATAAGAAACTGAAAAATCTGAGATTTTCAGACTCTAGATATTTGAGAATGATATACATAAGAAATACAGATAAGAAATATTAAAAAAAATGATCAATAATGATTTATTGAACATATTTGATTAGAAAAATGTTTGTGGAGTGAAAAAGATTTGTTGTGAAAATTATTCAATATTCAATTATTAATGAGAGTGTTTCATTACAGAATAAAGATCTTTAGTTATGACAAAAAATGGATTTGAATTTATTATCATTCGATTTTAAAACCTAACTATTTATGTGGAATTATTATATATATATATATATATATATATATAGAAAACATACATATGCATATATATATATATATATACAACTGTATGTATGTGTGAGACGTACAATACTTAGTTAATTTATAATAAAATATATTTCTAAATTCACGAAATACTCATTTACTAATTTGGATTTTTCTTGTACTATTCAATAAAATTATTCAGCTTTAATCGTCCAATACTTTTGTTCAATTGTATCTATATAATAGATAAAAAATTAAAGTAGAGACTTGTCTTAAAAAAACAATGAAATTTATTCTATTTTGTTAGAAAAAGAAAATAAGTTGATTACTAATTAAATGTATGAATGACTTTAAGCTTTTTCAAATACAAATCAGTCTCGAAGAAAACTTGATTAATATAAAATTCTGTATTAATATTATTAAGATTTTTTTAAGAAAAACGTTTACGAAAATTTATAAAAATGTTTTATATGATGGAGATTTGTTTCATTATATGTAAGAAATAAATTTCTAAATAATTAATTAAATGAAATTTTACAAACTTGTGCTCGTAAGAGTTCGAATCAGCTTTTAAACTGTTTATTACACTTGAAGCAATCGATTCAGCAACATCTGGAAAAAAGATGTATAGTTAAAAATATATAATCATTTATTTATAACAAGAAAACATATTTAATTATTAAACATTTTTTTAATAACAAGCGAGATCCTTCCGCTTCTCTCTACACTTAATTATCAACATTTATGTAGTAAAGAAATGATTTTGTTTGTTTAGATTTTTCTTTAATCAAATTAGATGAATGAATTTTTCTTTGAGAGACTGTACTATTCTTCATAGCCATATACTCAAGTCAGTTTCAATTTCAAATCGTATACGAATTTTTGTACTGATCTAATATACCTAAAAAAATTTTTTTTTAAGAAATATAGTAAGAGTGTAAGATATTAAGAGTCGATTTCAAATCGTATACGAATTTTTTTGCACTGATTCAATATATTAAGAGATTTAGATTTAAGAAATAATATATTTTCAGAGAATTTCAATTTGGAAGTATAGTACTTTGAAAAATTATACTTTCGAAGAAATATATTCTCAAAAAAAATCCCTAATTAAAATGTATACAGAAAATATTGAATATGTATAGATTTCTTTATATCTTATCGTTCTGAATTACATTGTACAAGTATGTTGATAATTCTTAGAAATATATCAAGACCATTAATATGTACTTGTATATAAATTCAGTTTCATTTCAATTAAGTGTTATTTTTGTTTCCAGTCTCTTTTCGGATTACATAAAGTACCATTAAAGAAATAAATTTTATATTTTCATCGTTTTTAAATTCAAGTGTCCGATTAATAATTCCGTCTGCCTTTCCGAGAAATTCCAAATTGTAATTTTATAAAATCATAAATATATATATATATATATATATATATATATATATATATATATATATATATATTAAAATTCACGTCTGATCGTCTGTCACAACCGACTAAATATTGAAAAGATTACCGTCAAATATCACGATGTAGTTTATGTATGCGATTGAACACGTTTCACACGAACCGCACATACGGACTGAAAGCAAATAAATGCCCGTATGAAATATAAAAGAAAATCGAACGAGTAATGTGCTTAAAACGTGTCTTAAAACATTAAATGTAACGCGTAAGCAACATTGACAGTTTGTAAGCAATTGCTTAGCAACAAGTACCGAGTAGCAATGTTTTAAATGCGAACGAGTTTGTAGTAAGGTCCCTGTGTGAAATATGACACAAACGTCTTCCATAAACGCTCCAGAAGTACATACAACTTCGAAATGTGAAACTCTATACACTGCACTGTGTTGTGTACCATTGCCAGGCGTCTTTACATTAATCATCTGTCATTTGCACCGCGCTCTTTTGTCGGTATTTCATCTTCTAGTGCTTTTAATTACAATTTTATGCTTCTTTTGTTCGAGCCACGACTGAAAGACATTCTTCACGTTGAGTACAAACGTATAGTCGGGGAATAAAAAATACTGACCTACTCTTAAACGCAGATCCGGTGCATTGATAATGAAAAGAAATGCACACGCGATAGGTCAAATATATTACTGTGTTATGTATGTATCTACTTATATACATACACACACACACACACATATACATATATATATATATATATATATATTCGACTAGATTTCTGTTATAAAAGAATATTTCATTTTCCGGTAGTCTGGAAATATGCTTAGATTATAATAGAAAATGTTCCCTTACTAGATTTCTTTTTGATTGATTGGCTTTCTGATAAGTTTTATATGAAACATAAACAGGAGACTTGCCAGATAATTATAGATAATTCATCACTATTATTATTTATTAAAGAAAAACAAGTAGACGTATAATCATATTATATATATATATATATATATATATATATATATATATATATATATATATATATATATATATATATATAGTGGCCTCCAAAGGTTAGTTGAAATGAAAAAATAATATAAAAAATAAAAAATTTTGGGAAATAATAAAAATATGTCCAAATGAAATACTGTTTATTAAACCTTAATTAGTAATAGTGATTTTGATCTAGTGTTAAAAGTTTATTGAAAATAAGAAAGAAAAATAATGTAAAATATCAAAAAAGTTTTTTTTTAATTTTTAATGTTTTGTATGACCGCCATTATTCCGTGGACCAGTGTTAAACCGTTTAGGAGGTTTTATAAAGCACTGATAGGCAAATTAGACCACGTTTCTAAAATTTTATCTTCAAATTGAATATTGTTGTGACTTGAAGATGTGGGGATCCTGCGATCAAATTCATCTAACAAATGTTTAATACGATTAAGGTCGGGTGACATAACATGGTGCTCTGAGAATGCAGTTTGCATATAATGCAGAACGAATCAACTTGATTTATATGTAATTACTTCTGAGTTTCACTTAACGCGGTTTCCATATAACGCGGTACGAATTAATCACGTTATAAGAGGGTTGATTGTATTTATTGTTTAGTTATGCGATATGAATTTCAGGGAATACCCTTCTGAACAGCCTTGTAATTATAAATCATGACTATACAAGCCAGTGATGAGAAACCGAGCTTTTAAATATTATGTTACTTAAAAACTTCGAAGTGTTTATTTAAACTGAATTTTGGAGAGTAGTATATATATATATATATACATTCGAACAAAAAAAGCCTCCGTACACCTACAACTTGCAACAAAAAATTTGAATTATTTTTGCATTTATATAAATATATTTATGAAACTTAACACACATATTCTTCATTTATTTATACTGATATAATATTTAAAAAAATTGTCACATTTAAATTTATTTCTAAGAAAATAATATCATAACTAAATTCAAAGCTGAAAAACAACAAAAATATATCCATAAACTTTATTATAATTATTGTTAAGGGTACTAATTAATAAACTACAAGCGTTTTGAATATTTCGTTTAGGAATTTTTTTTACATTAATTACAGCCTTCAAGTGTCGTTCTATCGAATCTGCTAGATTTTGAGTAACTTTAGGGATTATTTTATTTCATTCTTCCTGGAATCTTGATTTTAGTTTCATTTTGATGCTTATACAACATTTCTTTATTCGATGTTCTAAGTAATCCCATAAATTCTCAATTATATTTAAGTCCGGTGACTTAATATAGGAGTATGGAGGAATGAAATAGGAAAGAGGTGTAATGTAGAGGTGTATTGGAGTTGTCTTCTTACATTATACAATAACTATTCCCTTACAATATGCGATTTGTGCGTTATATATATATATATATATCGTGTAGTAGAGGTAAACAGTGTACAACATTATCATTCTGATATATTGCGAAAATTGTATATTTATTCAGAAACTGAAGAACAGTGATAACGAATGAAAGTAAAAGGTTGGCGGCGGGGACGGACGGATGGTCTAAGATAACAAGTCGCAGTGACACTATGAAAATAAGTACGGAGAAAGACAAAAAGGGTAAGAAAAATGCTGTAGATTTGTGCGTCCGTCATTAGTTTTACTGAGTCACGTAAAACCCATCGTAAACGTGAGTGAAATGTGAAATTATTTATTGTTCAAGGGTAGGAGATTTCAAAGGTTAGTTTTATTTATTTGAAAAAAATACTGGTTCAGTGTATCACAATTATATTATATATATATATATATATATATATATATATGATTGAACAGTAAAGTACTTAAATTGTTACCCACAGATTATTACGAATGTAAAAATACTTATCTGTCATTTACCTAACCCTTTATCTCTAATATTCTAGAAAAGTATATCCTGAAGAATAAATAACTAAATTTAACACGTGTTTAATAATGAATCGACATATTTTTACTTATCAATAAAAACTGATAAACAATTCAGTTATACTGAAAAGTATTTAACTTGAATGGATTATCGGGTATTAGATTTTGATCCGACTTTATTATGAAAACTATTATTGAATATCTTAGATGTGAGATATAATCAAACAAGTAAATGGCCGACGATTAAATAGTAAGCTCTTGCTGACCAAACGATGTTTGCGAATGTTGGTAACATCGCATTTAACGGATCTCATTTTATTTTCTTTAAAACTAAAATAAGTGAATCGTCTGTGCTATATGTTTGTGACGAGTAATCAAGTTTGTATTAGGTTGGTGTAAAAATAATTACAGTTTTTATCACTTTAAGTTTGATGCTGATTTTTCTAGTTATCTTTTGTTAGTCATGTGATACAACATTGTAAACAAATAAATTAGCAATACTGATTTCAGCTTATATCTATTGTTTTTATTCTTTAGTATTGTTGGATATAACTTCATAATTTTTTAACATGATTGTCTGTTCTGATCTTGATATTTTCACATGTTATAAATGTTAATTTTTTATACTTATTTTAATATTTTTCTCTCTAATACCATTATTGAAGCGGACCTACGTAAAACAACTCGACAGGTGATAGAGGAACTCAATGTTGATCATATGAATAATCCCTTGACAATAAAAATGAGTCCTTTCTTGATCACATTGTCACATATGATGAAAATTGGATTCTCTACAACAATCGGGAACGTTCATCAGAGTGGCTAGACCGAAGAGAAGCACTAAAACAGTTTCCTAAGCCGAAGCTTCATGAAAAAAAGATTATGAGTACTGTTCGGTGGTCGCCAAGTGGTATTATTTATTATAACTTCTTAAATCCTGGTGAAACAATAACAGCAGAAAAATATTGTCAGGAAATTGAAAAAAATGAATGAGAAGTTGGATCGTTTACAGCCAGTATTAGTCAATCAAAGAAGACCAATTCTTCTTCATGACGTCTCATAAATGATTTTAAAAAAAATAAATCAACTGGGTTATGAAACCTTATCTCTCCCATCTTATTCTCCGGACCTGTCTCTGACAAATTATCATTTTTTTAAAACATTTGAGTAATTTCCTACGAGAGAAGGTTTTTAAAAATCAAGAATCAGCTCAAGGAACAACATTTCTGATGAATTCATTAATTCCAGGACTCCAGAATTCGATTTTGTAGGCATAAACAAACTTGTTTCTCGTTAGGAGAAATGTGTACAGGCCAATGGTATTTATTTTGATCAATATATATATAATTTTTAACTGATATATGCGTTTTTATATACGATACGTAAAAATCGCAATTATTTTTACACCAACCTAATATAATTATATAAACTTTCAAATAAAAAAATAACGTTATATCTTTATTAATGTATGGAATTTATGTTTTTAACTACGAAATGTATTTTTTTTATTAATTAATTTGTAACAAACTTAAAAAAATACTTCTTGAGTGGGAATAAATTAATAAATATTTCGGTTCTACTTTTGAACTCTTCTCACTATTTATTTAGATATGTTGTCCTGATATTCTTCGTCTTTTTGTAATCAGTTGAGAGTCCAATACTACTTTTAATATGTTGGGTATCTTTAGGTAGATGTTAGAGACTAATTTCAAATTTTAACTCTGCTAAATAAGAAAATATTTCATGAAAAATGAATTTCTTCCATTTAGAAGAAAAAACGATATAAATATTTATATCTGTAGCATCATTTTCTTTTTCTCTCTGAATATATATATATATATATATATATATATATATATATATATATATGTGTGTGTGTGTGGATACGAGCAAATGTGTGTGAATAACTTAATCGCAAATTTTCCATTTTACAATTGATAATAGAACGAGTGATAGAAATCGCATATCATCCATACGATCTACACAGAGGATCCGTACAAATTTAATCATGATTTACTTTTTTTTAAATAAGATTTCATGCATTTTTATAAGAATATGATTTATTGCAGATTAAATAATCGATTTTGATAAAGGAAATCAGTGAGTTTTCACAAATATTTAATTTTTTGTAGAATTATTTGGATGATTTTCACAATTCAATAGATTTTTCAATTAAAATCTACAAAAATACACCTGATATTATTTTATAATAAAGACTATTTGCAAAAAAAATATCATTAAAATAAATTATAAAAATATATCAAATATATAACCCTTCTAGAACAACTGAAATCTGAAAGCTTTTAAATCTTACCGAATATAAAAGCGCTGATGAATAAAATTAAATATTTTATAGTCTAATATTAATCTGAATTCGTATCCGTTTGTATCGAAATGAAAATATCTATAAATGTGTGCAAATTAACTTCGATATAATTTGTGTTCCATGTTACACGTTGTTATTTAACTTCAAAGTTGGAATATAAAGTAAACAATTTATGTGTAAGATGAAACTATGAAAGTATAAACAATCCAGTATAAATATAGAATAGTATATAGTCAAGATGCTTTTATGTGGAATTTTAAATAGACGGACGCGTAATACATGGCATGATCACAAAGTATTTCTTTTCTTCATCCAGAAATATATAATACAGTCGAGTCATCATCCAACTAGTACGTGAGAACGTCTTCAACAACGTTTTAATGACATTGTTATCATCAACTCGATTTTATGATCGAATTAAAATCAGCTTTTATTCAAATCGTATTAGAAATAACAATTTTATTGTCGAATGAACATTGTACGAATTGGATATTCGATTTATTTGTCATCGTTTTTTTATGGTTATTTTTTAAAAGAATTACAGTATTTTTTCTTCAAGTTTTCTAATCATTTGTAACATTTAATTTTCTACATTCAGCTTTTTAAACAATAAATTTTGAGATCTGTATGAGAGTGTATATAAATGACCAGTTATTGTACATTTTAGATCAGAAAAATTCAAATGAGGTGATGGAAGGACACTGTTAATAATTTATGATAAAATATATTAAATCTTAGATATTTTTCTATACTTTAAATCTTTGTTCTTTCTCGATATCACTTACTGTACAATTTATATATAATATAATAATTAAAAATATCATTGTATGCATCAAATGATATAAAAATTTATTTTAATTATATAGTTTTATATATTTCTATGTAAGCTACAAACTATCTAAGAGACTTTCATTTTTGATCCTTGTATATATTATTATATGCAAATGTTTACATTCTAATATTATTAATGTGACTTGCACTGTGCGGTAGTATATATATATATACATATATATATATATATATATATATATATATATTATATTAAAAAATATTTACAAGTATTTCTACAATTATGACAATAAATGAATTTACTGATAAAAATATGTAAATACCATCCATCAGTGATTTTATAATATTCCTGCTGCTCGTCGTTTTACGATTGAAGTACAATTAGTATCATCGTGTGTTGAGTTCAAAATGTATAAAAAATAAATATGGATAGAGTTTATTGTGTAAAGTTCATATAATTAGTTTTATAATAATAATAAATGGATAAATGGTCGTTTTAAATTCTCAATATTTTCAATCTCGGATTAGTAATGAAAGTTTGACGATATAAAATGAAGAGTTCTCATTAATTTGTTTGATATTTTCAAAGTTCAATAAACGTATGCAATCGTTTAATAATATTTAGTTAGAGATGCAAATGTGAATGCAGGTCTTGAAATAAAACAGACAAGGATAATATAATAAGCGTATGATTTTATATTCAACCTTTGTGTTCAAATCATACTTTTTATTCATAATGTCTGTTAATAAACTATAAGATCGTTTTTTTCCCTCTGGATGTGTGTTTGAATAAATATGACAAGACGTTTTATAATAAAAGAATAATATTGAATGAAACTAGACAAGTAAAAGTGTAACGTGTAGTGGTAACATAAATGAAAAATAAAATACGGACAATATATGCAACAAAAACCAAGCATTAAATTTCACAAAAACACATAAACACACGTGAACAACAGCCGATAAATGAAAGTTAATGAAAATTTATGACATTTTCCTTCCATTAAAAGCATCATCCACACAAAAGATAGAATATTCACCCACGCACAAATTAAAAACATTGTTCATGGTGCCATCAAAACCGTTATTTCAGAAACGGTTTTTTTTTATTTTTATTTTCGCTTGATGAAAATACTGCCTCTTTCAATGGTAATTGTTTTGTAAAAGTTGCTCTGTACTTAACCGACACTAACGTGTTATTTTCAAATAAAAACTAATGGTGTACAACGTTCAAGGCACTGTTTTCTTCACTTTTATACAAAATAAATGTTTCTAATAAAATAAATTTTATTTGAACACAGACAGTAAAGTAAGTAATTGACAATTCAGGCAAGTTATGCTTGATTTCAGTAATGTACATACTGTTGAATATCATTATTCTTATTCTACAGTTTTAAGTGGACTTGTACCTATTATATTTTACTAATACACCGACATATATATATATATATATATATATATATATATATATATACACAGGGGTATACTCTATACCAACCCATAACTCAGTTGTAATAATTGAAAACATCAGACTTACATTTCAACAACGAAAATTTGTTATTGAAATTTGTTTACGAGTGAATATCACATTAAATCATCAACACTTTTCACAATTTCGTGTATTTTTAACAAATTTAAAGCGGATGGAATTGTGAAAAATGTACATATGTACAACGATTTAGAAGACCTCACACATCCACAAATCACAACTCTTAAACATTTAAAAGAGCTAGAAAAAAAATTCAAGAATGTGTTTTTGTAAATTTCCTAAAAATTTAATTAAGATTTCAATGAATTTCGTATTTATATTAGACTGGTGCATAAATAATTACGGTTTTTACGTATCGAATATAAAAACGTATATATCAGTTAAAAATTATATTTATTAATCTAAATAAAGATCATTGGCCTGCATACTTTTATTTTAACGGGGAACAAGTTTGTTTATTCCTACAAGATACAATTCTGGAGTCCTGGAATTAATGAATTCATCGAAAACGCTGTACTTTAAGCTGATGTTTAATCTTGGAAAAACTTTTCTCGTAGGAAATTACTCAAATGTTTTAAAAAAATGATAATTTATCGGATGTAGGTCCGGAGACTAAGGTGGGTGAAGTAAGGTATCATAACCTAGTTCATTTAATTTTTTTAAAAGTCATTTATGAAGAAAAACTTATATTTATATATAAATGGCCACGTTTAAGTAATAAATACTAAGGAAAAAAAATAAACTATCGAATGTAGGTCTGGAGATTAAGGTGGATGAGGTAAAATTTCATAACCCAGTTCATTTAATTTTTTTAAAATTATTTGTGAGATGTGTGGTCGGGCGTTGTCATGAAGAAGAATTAGTCCTCTTCGATTGACTAATGTTGGCCGTAAACGATGTAACTTCTCGTGTATTTTTTCAATTTCCTGACAATATTCTTCAATCAATCCACTCAATAATGGTTCTTAAATCATTACTGACTATAGCTGAAAGACGTTCACGATCCTTCTTAAAATTTTTGGAATCAGTATTGAGCTGTACGTTCACTAATTGACTCTTTACCAAAAACAAATTTGGCATTTCGAGCAGCTTCTGTTGCTTTACGTCCCAATTTAAACTCATACAACCAAATTGCGCGAATTTACTTTTTTCCATGACTAATTTAAGAAGTTATATCCAAAATACTAAATAATGAAAACAATAAACACAAGCTGAAATCGATAGTGCTTATTTCATTGTTTATAACTATAACAAAAGATAACTAGAAAAATCGGCACCAAACTTACATTAATAAAAACCGTAATTATTTTTTCATCAACCTAATATTTTTATAAATTGAATAATAAACTAGAAAGATTAAAAAATGTTGAATTATTTATAAATTTTATTGTGTCAATTAATATTGAAGAAATTATTACTATTCCAACATGACTTCAATATCAGTCATTGTTTCAGAAAATAAAAACCGTATATATATATATATATATATATATATATATATATATATGTATGTATTATGTATGTATGTATTTGATTAAACAGACTATTACAATTCACATATGTGTGTCTATGTCGAAATACAATTCCGAATCAAAACGGAACAATCACATCAGACTCATCCATTCATCTATCTAACACTTAAACATACAAGAACCATATTCAACATCTTATGTCAATCTTTATCTTAGACAATGATTTTACTTCACATTTGCCCTTTAATTAAATCAATCAGCAACAGTTAAAACAAATATTGTAACTTTTTTTCGACGCAATCGTGCCAGTCTGTTCAGTTTATTAACATGCTTTTATGTAAACTTTACACAATCAACTCTGTCCATATGTAGTTGTTATTTACTTTGAACTTAACATACGACGACACCGATTGAATTTCAATAGTGGAACGAAGAACAACAGAAATATTATACCATCATTGATGTGTTTTTTTTTAATTGTAATTCATTTTATTGTCACAGTCATTGAAATACTTGTAAATATTTTTAGAAATTGTTGTTTTTGTACGTTAAAATAAAATTCTACATAATTCCTCCTAACTTATATACTTTTAGTCGCAAACTATGATTTTAAATAAGGCATGGTTTATACTTTTAATGTATAAAACAACTCATCGCTTTCTGTATTTATTTGTTCGTTCAGTATATTATTTTTAAATAATTTACAATAAACGAAAATGATGAATTTAATTCTATTATTTTCATTTTTATTATATTCTTTATTTAATTTTAATCAATTATTAATCAATTTGTCTCTAAATCAATCTGTAAATCAGTTTGATTATAAATTAAATAAATTGTAAATCAGTTAGTATGTAAGTCAGTATTCTTGTAAATTTGCATTCCAGTAGCAAAAATTTGTTTAGAAGTAAACAAGTTTGCCTATAAGTAACTAAGCTTATCTGTAAGTAACTTCAATTATCTATAAATAACCAAATTTGTCGATAAATAAGAAATATTATCTATAAGTAATTACATCTGACTATAAATAATTAAGTTTGTTTAAAAGTAGCCCAGATTGTCTGTAAGTTAGCATGTAAGTAACTAAATTTGTTTGTAAGTATCTCAATTTATCTGTAAAATAACCTGTAAGTAACTAAGCTTGCCTGTAAGTCACTTCGTTGGACTGTAATTAAGAAAGTTTGTCTGTATGTAAATTCATTTATCTATAATTAAATAAGTTTCTCTGTAAGTTAATTTGTCTGTATATAAGTTTGTTTATTTCTAAGTTTATTCTTAAGTTATTCTACAAACCAGTCTATAAGTTATTATGTAAACTAGATAAATATTAAAACAAGATCAGGCCGGTTTTATAAATTTTCCAAGCGAACATACTAGACAGGTTACATTTGCACAACACACACAAAATATAATTAATAAAAATATTCATTCATTTGTTTATAAAGAGTTTGATTTTTCTGCACTTTAGCACTTTGAGGTTGATGGAATCACAATACAAGTGCACATAATCAACAATCAAAGATCTATAAACATTTTTTATCAAAATTTTTTATGCCGAGTAAATATTTATATAAAGAAATAAGATGTAAAATATTTACATTAAAATAATCTTTTACTTAATTTTATCATGTTAGAATCATCTAATAGAAATCTAATAAGTAACACTGTAAACGATTATTATGTTTAAGGCAAGTAACGAATAAAGTGAGACGTTCGATAAAATTGTACCATAGCATGATTAACCGAATTCGAACCCACGTGAAACCGATATCTCACGACTGTTACGTTAATTATTAACACATGTACACATAAACACACCTTTTAACAAACAAATAATGTAACAAACGGTTCGGCTATCTTTTTGAATGTGTGCACAGTCCTATTACAGCCATATTGACTAGTGTCCGTTAAATACAAACTATGTTAGCTGTCCATTAACATTTAGTTGATTGTTATCATAAAACCGTATTCGCCGTTATTAAACCGCTTGTGCGGTTTGAAAATGCAATGTTTTGTACTTTCTCATTGCGTATATCGAATACTATTACCAAGTAATTCCATTGCGGTCGATCTGTCAAAAATTGCAGCTACTGTTGTAAATGAGTTTTTTTTTTATCATCCACCTATTTAATTCGATTAATATGGTACAAAAAGGTTTTTGGATTAATTGAGAGTATGATTTTTTTTTATATCGTATTCAAAACTGTTGATACGATTTTTTATTTTCATTTATTTAACTCCCCTCCAAATGATCCACGATTGTGATATGTTTTTTAGAAAAAGCACGGATAAAAGAATGTTTTTGATCATCGTATTTTTATTTCTTATTATAATTTGATGATACTTATCCTCTTAGAACATCTCTCTATTCCTTTATTCTATGCCATCTTAAGGTAGTTGTTAGAGAAGACGAATTTACTTGAAGATAATGACTAGGACAACGTCTTTTTATTTATTTATCAAGGTTTTTCTTAAAGTCAACTATGACTTTAAATACAGTAAAGTATATACAAGAGATGACTGAAAGTTTTTTTCAGTCCTATATTTATATATATATATATATATATATATATATATATATATGTATATATATATAGAGAGAGAGAGAGAAAGGCGAAGAAAAAAGACTCAAAAGCAACAATTTTATAATATATATATATATATATATATATATATATATATATATGGACAATACGAATATGAAGTAGGGCACAGGCACTAATTTCCGGTCAAGCTCCAATTTACGGCCATACACACAAAATATAGAATATAATCTATTATAATAGATTATTAAAACTTAAAACTGTAACGAAAACAACTATATGTTTTTAATATTTGTACAGAAAATAACATTTTTATGTTGTTTTAATCAACATTTTGATTAAATATTGTGTGTAAGTAGTTGTCAATTTGAATCTGAATAGAGATATCTATTGTATTCTATAATAAATTTAATATTACGGATATAATTAAAGTTAATACATATTAGAACGAAATAAGAATTATTAAAATTTACTTACATGTAATTAAAACATTTTTTTTAATATCACTTTCAATCAATTTTCATATTAAATTTGAATTTTTTACATGTAAACAGACTGTACTCACAGGTAATAAGTATAAAACATGTAAATCTAATGATTGCTTGATTCTTTTTCTCAGATAAACAAACACATGTAGAAGGAAAAAGAGAGAGAACCCAAACACAGTTTACTTACTTATTGCTTAATTGTTTTTTTACAATGGATAAATTGTATACGGCAAATAAATATTTATTTACTTTTTTATAATAATATTTGATTCTATAAACTTTTATTTACATTTAATTCTCGTTGAATAGATAATAAAATAAAAGTGATAGATCATATTTTAAAAAAACACAGTAGATAAAATCAAACAAGTGTGACAACATGATAAGTAAAACGTTTGTAAAATAATTTCAAAAATAATCAGATTTCTGATATATAATAATTATTAAATTTGACTCACATGTGATAGAAAAATATTCAACTTCAAATATCGACTACAACTGATTTCTTATTAAATTTAAATTTTTCCCAGCAATAAAAAAAATTCACACTGACAGTTATTTTCAAGCACAATTGTAACTGAATATCAGACTTTCATTTCTAGTACAGAGAAAGAAATAAAAATAATAAAATAATGGTTACTTCTCAATTTAAGAAAAAAAAGTCATAAAGTAATGTTCTACATTAAATATATATTTTATTTCTTCATATATATATATATACATATATATATATATATATATATATATATATATATATATATATATATATACGTACAAAACGATATCAACTTTTGAATTTTCTTATGTTCTTTCATTTTCACAAACAAGTAATTTGCACATTACTTCAAGTTATAAACATTTCAAAAATAATATTATTTCATATACAGTTATAAGGTAGTTATTTTATATATATATATATATATATATATATATATATATATATATAAACTTTCAGTAGCCAATATTGAACTAAAAAGCTATGAAAAGTATATTTTACCGATATAAGACCTATCTATGTACTTATCAGGGGAAATCATGGATACTACCAGCAATATAGTAGAAGAGTCAGATGTTGCTTTCTACTTTTTATCTTTTTTGTGTGTGTATATACATATATATATATATATATATATATATATATATATACATTTTGATTTTGTACAGAAATACAATTGTAAAGAGAGCTAGTTTGTATTACAATTTTTAATTAAAACCAAGAAAGTATTACTATTGATAAATAAAATAGGTAAAGAAATATATCATAAAATAAAATATTTTTTTTTATAACAAAATATAAACATTATTTGAGAATGAAATGATTCTGAAACAAATTATTTATTTACTAACTAATATTTTGATTTGAAATCATTTTTAATTCTTCATTAACTCTTTGTTTACTAAATTAAAAAGAGAACAATGTAATTTTTAATATGGAAAAGAGTACGGTTTGCATAAGCAGTGAATGTGTAATATTGATTGCTAGTTCAGTTTAGTTGAAAGAAATTGTTTCCATGTGCATACACAATTCTTTTTATGATTTTTCGGTGTTATTTTCAATTTTTTAAAATTTTACAAATTTCTAATTCATTTAACCGTCAGACGATGGCGATTTTAATCTTTCAAACAATTTAGAATTTCATAAAAGAGGGTTCCTAGAATATTATATTCCTCGAACTATGAGAAAGATTATAGTAATGCAGTCAGAAAATGGAGAGCAGTGATTGAATAGTACAATTTACCACAATATCCTTTAGTACAAAATATAAAATCATTTTCACGCGTCAATTACTCATTCACTCCACAAACTTCAACAAATTTTAATAACTGATTCACTAAAAAGGATTTAAACGAGTCAGGTTAGGATAATAGAATTGAGAGGACAATGTTTTTTTTCTGAGTAAGAGGTCATTAAAATGATACAAAGTGACTGAGCAAAAAACCTCTAGGACGAAATCCACAAGATTATAAGCATTGGAATAAGTGTACAGAAATTTGGGAGGTTTAGAAATGATCTTAAAAAAGTCTGTATACAGCATAATAGCTTTTTACTTCTTAAGTAGTTTTTACTTTTTTATTAATTTTCATATTAAACTTAAAATATCTTAAATATTTTAATTTTTTTTAAAAAAAAAAGAAAAACAATTAAAAATCAACCGTTGAATCATTAAAATTACTAAATGATATATATATATATATATATATATATGTGTGTGTGTGTGTGTGTTTTGTGTGTGTGTATTTATATAATAACACGAGATAATGAAATATTTTTATGAATATTGTTTAATGAATCCTACTTCAAAGAATTACAATTTCAATAATGAAACTTTTCAAAATTGAAACAAATATTTTATACGTAGAGACATATGCATTCATATATAAATAAAATGTTGTTTAATATTTTTCATGAATGTCATTTACATGAATATATTAATATTTCAAAGAAGTCAGTGTATAATCAAACATTGCAAACAGTAATATTGTTTTAATCATTAAACTTTTCGACAGAAAATCAAATATTTTATACGAACAAACACCTATATACACTCATATATACACACTTTATATATATATATATATATATATATTAATATAAATTACAGAATATGTGAAAATGTATAGTGATGGAAACATAATTTCAACGATCATATATTCATGTTCACACTAATAAGTAATAAATCAAAATTTATTTAATTCATTCTCACAATTATATGAAAATCAATATTATGATATGAATACTGAGAATTGTTCAACATCGAAATGAGTATTTCCAAAGCAATTACTACCTGTCAGTACAACAATTTACGATATTTATTTGATTAAATATTGATATAATTAAGCTAGTCGCATTACTCTCATCTACATATACATTTATATATATATATATATATATATATATATATATATATATATATATATATACGAGTATATAATATGCGAATTCCAACTCTAATGAGATATGAATAAAATTATGTTACTAACTATTACACCGAAGTGAAAATATAAATTCGTTCTACATTAAAGATCCATAAATATAAACTGAATATAAAATGTCTATTAATATAAAATATTTTTTTTTATAAAATGTTTGTATTTTAATATGAATGATGTTTAATAAAACATTCAGTTGTGTATGAAAAAGTTATATTATTTTTGTGTATTTATTTGAAGTGATGTTTGATTAGTTGGAGAGTATGATGTGTTTATTCTATTCAATAATATGAATTTCAAATAGTTGTATTTTTGAATAATTGTATTTTCAAAGAATTATATTTTCGAAAAATTGTATTTTTAAACAATTGTGTTTTCTTCGAAGAACAATTTTTGTAGAACTATATTTTTAAAAAAAAACGCGTTTCCAAAAAAGTGGTTTTTCGGAAAATTGTACAGAGAGGGCCAAAAAAATTCCAGATTTTAAATGTTAATAAAGAAGGCATCGAAATGCTATTCAAAATTTTATTACATAAACTAAAAGTGCGTGGAATACAGTTTATTTTCTAAAAGGACAAAAACTTTCAATAAAATGTAACAACGAGATCACAGGTATCAAAATATAGAATTATAATTTTATTATACACACACACACACACATATATATATATATATATGATTTTTTTTCTGTACACGGTCACTCAGAGAATGATGGCAATATCTTGATTGCAAAAAATTACAATAAGACTACTAAAAATGTATACCTTATCCTTTTATGCAAATTGTTAACATATTTGTTTTTAAAAATTATTTAAAGATCTGATAATTAATTAAATCATGTCATTAATAACAAAATTACCGTATCTTTTTAATTGAAACATTTTATTTTCAATTAAGTAAATATTTTTATTTCATTCAAGCTGGAATCATAAAAAAGGTTTATTATATAATATTTCTCTCTCTCTCTCGCTCTATCTATCTGTCTATCTATCTATATATATATATATATATATATATATATATATATAAACAGAGAGAGAAATAAATTTAAAAATAAATTTCGAATAAAAAAACTATTAACTGAAAAAATAACTATTCATAAATAAATGTGATTTAATTAGTTTTTTAAATATATGAATTTCCGGTCATTCTATTAAACAATATATATATATATCTATATATATATATATATATATATATATATATATATATATATATATATATATATATATATATAGTATATGTATGTATGAATAATTAACATAAAAATCTACTAATCGTGTCTTTGTAAAACTGATACGAATCATCGTCAAAACTTTAAGAGTCATTATGTTCGAGTATTTACAAATCTAATTGATTTAATTATACGCTATATATGTACAAAAAAAAAATTAATGAAATGTAAAGTCATTAGTGATTAAAAAAACGTCGATATTTCGATAATTTATTAATTATGAGTAAATATTGATTGAATTTGTTCGATTTGAGTGTAAAATATTTACAGTGTGCTCTACAAGTGTGTTGTTTTGTCATTTTTGTAATCAATTTTCATAGGAACGAACAAGTCAACTACTTTCTTCATTAATTATAAAACTAATTATGATTTGACGAACATTGTTTACGATACGAGCTTAGAAGTTTTAATCCAGTTCTTTGTACGTATCAAACGTTGCTGTTCAATTATTGATTCAGAGCTGTGTAGTGTTCGATATTGGAGGATGTTCAAAGGAAAAACAAATACAACTGATAAGGTTCTCCAACTCAGAAATTATTTATTTGAACAAATCATTTCAAACAGCTTGAATGTATACTTTCAACATTTTCACTCACTCTATAAACAATAGAACATTTTTTTAAAATCAAAAATGTTTAATAATCAATTTTTGATTTTTCACGAATGACTTTTTACTCAACCAACAAATCATACAATTTTCTCTAATGAAAAATGATCAATAATTGATTATTGACCATTTTTGATAGTATCTTATATACACATCGATAGAATTATTTTCTAATCAAACATATTCAGAATACTGGATACAGAAAAAAATTTTTTTAACAGTAAAAGTGATTTGAACACATCTCTCTCATTTTAATTTCTTAATTATACTCTCCTTTCATTTTTCACAGTTTCTTAACACTCAAATGATACGTTCATGTTTATAACTATTTAATACTTTTTTTTATTGAAGGCTGATATTTTAAAACATTAAATTTATTCTAAAAAAATACGAATTAGATATTTATATGCATGGCAATTTCTTCACTTCCATATTTTAAACGAAAATACTCTTGTAAAAGTACAAGCTGAAAATAATTGTTTTCAAACAGTAAATAGTTCTTTTAAACTTTCTAAATATAGGTTCGTCATTCTTTTACATCATAACATTTATCATTCTCTTTCAATATAGAAAAATCGATACATAGAAAGGAATATATTTCTAATGAAATATAAATTCGAAAATGAATTCAAATTTATTTCAAAACAACAAACACCATTCGCAAAAAAAGAATTATTTCCTTTTTTAATAGTACACCTGAAAAAGGTTTCCAACACTTATAAACACACATTTATAAACCTTTCTTCTATAAAATAATTCCATTTGAACAAAACTTTAAATACAACTCATTTGAAACAAAACGGATGTTCGCTTCTGTAACTGACTGTATGTTTTATACTTATATATATATATATATATATATATATATATATATATATGTATATATATATATATGTATATATAAAGCGTGTATATAGGAAAATTGAAGTTACTGAAGCATTAAGAGAACTGGACATGTAATATGAGTTAAAGCTACAGTAGACTAGTTGAAATTTCACTTCATTATTATAAGTTCAAATTAATGTTTGAGGGTTTTTGCTCTTATGTATGTTTACACGACAATGTAGAGTGTATATATATATATATATATATATATATATAAGTTGTATAAAAAAATTATGTATATGTATTTTTAAACCTTTCATTGGAAATGAATGGAGTAAAAAGCAAAATAAATTCATATTTAACATATTTATATAAATATTTGAATAACTGAAAATAAAGAACTTGAATGAATAACTGAGAGGATATCTAAATAGAAATATTTATGAAAAAAATTTAGTTCGATAGATATATATGTTAATTTCATATGTTGTGTAATTAAATGAATTTTAAAAATATATCAAGACTGACATTTTTCGTAGACATTACAGTTATAGTTACAAAAATGTATGCTAGAAAAAAATCACAATGGTTGAAGAAATGCAACATTTTCAATGATATTAAAGATTTTTAGAAATAAGAAAACTATTTCAGTTTTCAGTTTGTATCAAACAACTAATTCCAGAATAAATACTTCCTTTTCTCTCTCTCTCTCTCTCTCTCTCTATATATATATATATATATATATATATATATATATATATATATATGAATAGATTATAACAGATTTATTATTATATTTATAATCGAGATAAATCTAAATTATTTCAAAAAACTTACTTAAAAAACAACAGTTTGACTTTGGAATGATAGAAGAGTTCCTTTCTTTCTTTCTACCTCTCTTTCACACTCTCTCTGTATATATATATATATATATATGAATAGATTATAGCAGATGTATTACTACATTAAGTATTTAAAAAAAATTTTAAATTAAGTATTTATAAAAAAATTCATAAATGACAAATGATTACGATCTGGCTTCGGATTGATAGAAGTGTTTTTCTATTTTTTCTCCCTTCCTCCCTCTCCCTCCCGATCTCTCTCTATATATATATATATATATATATATATATATATATTAATAATGAAACTATACTAGAATTAAACTGTGTTATATTATTTGTAACAGAAATTAATCATAACTAATAATTAAACTCAATATACATATATATATATATATATATATATATATATATATATATATATATATATATACAGAGAGAGACAGAAAGAGAAAGAGTAGAAATACTCCGTCAATTATCAACCAAAAACGAAGCCATATCAAAACCACTTCTCAAATATTCACTTTGTTTAATTATTTAATTTAAATTAATTTCGATCGAGACAAAATAATAAAATACTACAGTCTAAATCTACTAAATTGAAAGTACAAATATGTGTATATATATATATATATATATATATATATATATATATAAATATATATGCACTCATTTCATAACCACTCTCTATCTGTGTATATAAATATAATATACATAAATTTATTCGAGTGTTTCCTAATTAGAAGCATTTTCTACAATGTAATATCAATTTACATAAACTTGCTGTACTCTGTTTTCAAAAGTAATTAATATTTAAATGAACTTACCAATTCAGTAGATTTGACGTAGATATTTTTGATACATAGTTCTTATATTAACTGCTACCAACAAGATGATTTCGCAAATTATTATATTTTTAAACATATTAAATACAATTTTTTTAAATCATATATATATATATATATATATATATATATAATTTTGATTTTTTTCCTCTAACTTACGCTAATAATAATATCTTGACAATAATTTATTGACAATCCGTCAATAAAATGTATAAATTTGTATGAAAATTTATTTTGCTCGGAAATAGATATATAAAAATACATTCGAGAATGAATATACAATTCTCTCTTTCTCTCTCTCTGATTACTGTCAGTTATTTACATATTTATTGACAACCTTTTACATTCAAAATGGAATAAACTAAACGTAAAGTCTATTTGGATCTCACTCCATCTTCTATTCCAAAAAGTATATTTATATTTAGCTTTTATTCATATATATATATATATATATATATATATATATATATATATATATATATATATATATATATATGTACAGTAACTGTATTGATTTTTCATAAACGCAAACGGGTACACAATAATTGTTTGAATTAAAATGTTCGATGATAATAAATGGTAATAATGAAATTAAATTTCAAAAAATACACGGACATTAAATAACGTTTTTGTATTCAATTTGAATTTTCGTTAAATCGAGTCGTTTCATATCTTCTGACTAAATATTAAAATTCTTATGAAAATGTTAAATAACCGATACTGATGCATTAAAAATCCATAAAAAAAATGCTGATATTTACTTATTTTAAGTAAAATGATTTTGTTTGTATACATATATATATATATATATATATATATATATATATATATATATATATATATAATAGTGAATCCAAAAACTATTTTACAAATACACTAAAAATGTTGTTTAGTATATTCTAGTCATTCGTAAGATAGAAAAGGATTTACTTGCGAGAGTGAGGATAGAAAAATGAAGTTCTTGAAAGATCATACACTTTTTCACTTGTGTAAATTCAGTGGAAATGAAACATGGGATTTATAAGTTGTTAGAAAATGATATGTATTGAGAATAAAAGTTGTTTATTTCTTAAATGTCTCTACTTCTTGACTTATGAAATATTTTTTTTAAAATGAAATATTTGATCAAACTATTGTATTTTTTCAATAGTCGAAATTATAGCTTTAGCAGTGCTTGAGCATAATTATGAATAAATTATTATTATTATTTATATTAACAAAAATTCAATAAATATGAATGTGTTATTAATAAAAAAAAAATTCATTGCAAATAATTCAAAACGAGGAAGCTTTATACAACTAGATATTTTTTAAATGTAATATTGGAATCATTTACATGTATGTTTATAAATGTACATTTTGAAACTGACAAATCGTACTAAATAAATTCATCGCTTGTAATTTCATTTCGAAATACATTAGCCGACAAGTAAAGTTTTACACCCAACAACTGTTTTATGCTCTAACACCCTGCGGACAAAATATATATAATACTATTTCATTGAATTATTTGCATCGATTATATTGCATTGATTATTTAAATTAACTTCAACACAGATAAACTACAATTCGAAATGACTATTTTCATTACATACGATGTACTTGTATAGAAATAATCATAATAAACCATTTTATTTATTAAACAAATCAAAATGATACACAAAATGTTACATTCATAACGACTGAACTAAAATTAAAAAGTTATTTGTTTATTTATTCAAATTATAGTATTGCAAAATATGCATTGTTCCATTTAAAAAAGAAAATCAAACCAAACATATATATATATATATATATAATTATATTATTATTATTATTATATCTTAAAATAAATTTACCCAGTAACCCGTCCCAAATTTGGTTTTATTGCATTCATTAAGTCTTAATTAAAATTGTTTCGTTTCATATCTTTTTTAAAGATTGTCCATATCCGTAGAGCCAACTTAAACAACAGTTTGGATACACAATGCACATGGATGTTTGAAAAGAATATGTGATTACCCGTTTATACATAAAATATTCTAATATTGGTACATACTATACTACTATAGATTATTAATATAAAAGTTCAGGAAAAATGTCAATGAAACCCGATATTGTCTCTGGAGCCGCACAGAGTAGTTTTGGGGGCCGTAGTTTGCCCACCCTTGATATATATATATATATATATATATATATATATATACATGCATATATACACATCACATTCTTTAAATATTTTGTCTAGTTTACTTGTATAGAATGTAATTAAATAAAACAAAAAATGTATTTTTAAGAATACAAACGTTTGACAAGAAATAAAATTGAATCGTTTGTATAATCTATTTGATTTTTTTATTTAAATTTTGAATATCAAAATAGATTTTTATAAATTGCTTGTTTCTAAATTGTATTATTTTTTAAAATCTTCCGTTCTAATTAGAGACAGTATACCTTTTTTGAAAATCGATCTAAGATATAAAAATATTATTTAATAAAAATAAATTAAGTTTTCTGAGATTCGATTCGAATTCTGTGAACTAAAAAATGTTTTTTTTAAAAAAATAAATCAATTTCCACTTGAATGAAATTATAGATAATTAAATAAATAAAAAATAAATAAATCAAATACCTAGAACATTTTAAAAATGTTATATGATTATATATAATATATAATATATATATATATATATATATATATATATATATATATATATATACAAGTATATAAAAAATACATAAAATTTAGTCTTCTTTAAAAAAATAACGAATCTAAACTTTACTAAAAAACAATTAAATATCATTCTATGAATTATGATTCTAAATTCTCTATTATATTCATATTTAATTTTAAAAAAAATATGTCGATAAAATGACTAAACGTTAGTTATTGTCAATCTATATTTTCAATAGATTGTTAAAAAAATATGTTACAAAAAAATATTAAACTTCCTACTAATTAAATTTTCCTGCGTGATATAAAAAATGTAACAGATAGAGGATAAAACAGGAAAACCCACCAAATGCTAGAATAGTAAGTAGAGTGAAAAAAGAATATAAAATTAAGTGCTCGAGGAGGATAAATAGTGGGAGTGGATGTTTCTGTCAAAACAGTGAAAAGAAAAATTAAAGAAGTTCGTTTGTAGCTCTTACAAACAGTGAAAACAATTCATTTGTGTAAAAAATATAAAGAAAGTTTCAGTTTAGGAAAAAAGGATGTGTACAAACGGTATGGGTTTTTCTAGAATAAAATAATTAAGTCGTTGTTTAATAAAACCGTGTAGATAATTGGAATGTAAGAGAGAAGACTATTTTAATGTTACTTTTATTCAATCGTTTTTATTAATATTAAAATAATACCTATTTTCATTTCATTAAATATTTATTATTATATTTAAATAATAATTCATTAATTATATAAATTTAAAAATAGGGAAGTAATATTTTCTAAAAAATGAAATTTAGAAATACAAGTTTAAATTATTTATTTTAATTTTTAGACTGTTAGAACTTTTTCTAAACTTAAAACTTAAATCATTTTTATTTCATTGAAGTTCGTTTAAGAATAAATAGATTTTTAGTTTACGAATAAAATAATTGAATCAAATCCACAAACCACACAAAATAATTATAATTGTATATTCAATTATATTTTATTTAAAAGGAAAACAATTTTACAATTAAGACACTTATTAAAATGTTTAGAAAATTTTCTAAAAAAAAATATTTAGTTAGTTGAACGTCCAGTATGAAAGAAACAGTTATTATCAATAATAATTTCTTGAATATTTCTAATCAGGTAAATTGGTTGTACTAAAAAAAGAATTCATTTATGAATATGAGTTTATCCAATGTTCGAACTGTTTTGTGATTGAATCTAGTTTTATGAACTATGCATCTAAAATGTTTAAAAAAAGATTGATTAATTAATTAAAAATTATTATTAATTATATTAAATCAATTATCAATTTGGAAATAATTAATAGTCAAATATTAAATAATACTTTAACTTAATTTCTAATCAAATTAACCGATAATTTCTGATCAATATCCCACGTAAAAATCAAATAAAATTAATTGAATAGTGTGTCTGAAATTTTTATTAAATTCTATCATTTTTCACTTGATAAAATATTCGTTTAAATCAAATAATAGAAGATTGAATAAAAACAAGATTTATTTTTCAAGAAAATCAATCAAAAATATCTAAACAAAGTATCTGAATATATTTCCATATGATTTAAACATAAAAGTAGATCAGATTTAAAACTTTATTTTTTAAAACGAATGAACTTAAAACTTGAAGAGAAAATAATCTAATTGTATGAATGATCTATCATAAATCTGTATGAAATCTAGTATTAATTTGAAAATAATTAACAACAAAAAATAAATAACACTTCAATTTATTTTCCAAGGAAATTTCCACCAGAAATTTCTAAATAATATTCAAATAAAAATTACTTATCAAAATAATTTTATTTATCCAAATTTTCTATTAAATTATGATAAAAATATTCGTTAAGATATAACACCATATTAACAAAAAAAAGTAAATAAAAACGTATGAATTATCCGTCTGAAATAACTATTATTAATTAGAAACTAAAATAAATTAATCAAACAGTAAAAAAATATAAAATCACATTTTTTTAATAAAATAAATTTAAACTTTTAGAACAAATTCAATTTAATTTAATAAGTGATCAATTTAAAATCTCTGTTAAATCTATTATCAATTTAAACAAATTACCAGAGAAAAAAACAAATAATTAAACAAAACGTTATCTTCATTTTAAAGAAAATCAATCAAAAACAATGAACAATATTTCACAAACTAATAAAATATAATAAATAAAATTTAATTATCTATATGAAACTATAATTAAATTCAATAAACACATCCTAATTTGTTTTCCATTTTAAACAATTAAAAAACTTCTAAACTATCATCCCATAAAATAAAATAAAAATTCAGTTTGTAATCTGTCCAGAACGTGAAAAGTTTTGATAATCAAATAAACAATTAAGTATTCGACAATTGTTTAAAAAAATACTAACCACTAGTTTTATAATTTCTAAATATTTATACAGAATTTTTTTTAAATATTTTTTTAAAAAGAATTCTCATATAATAAATATATATATATATATATATATATATATATATATATATATATATATATATATATATATATATATATATATATATATATATATATATACTTGAATATAAATATGAAAATATACATTCCATTGACATATAACACGAAGAAAGAAATTTAATATTGAATGATTTTGATATAAAAAATACCAACATTCAATATGTATATATATATATATATATATATATATATATATATATATATATATATATATATATATATATATATATGTATGTATGTATTTATCGATATACAGGTATGAGTATATATGTATGTAGGGGAATATAAAACTTTAGAGCAACTGTTATAAAGGAATACATACTTTTCGATTAGGAATTGTTGTATTAAATGTGGAATTATGTAAAGAACCACACCGGAAATTTGAATCGCAAAAAAATCACAAATTTCAGTAAAAACATGCGCACCAATTATTTCGTCGAATCACAATATCGGAAATACGCGGCCGGCCATGAAGAATTTTCAACTAACCAGTCGGCAAGACATCCGCGTTGAAACTGTTTTAGCGTTCAACATTATAGAGATATGTTCTTCCAGTCCTCGATGGCACAACACGGCACGAATACAATTAACATATTGTAGAAAAAGATCTCTATATAATTTTGTGTATATAATTGTATATCTACCTCTCTTGTTTCAGTTATATTGAAACCGACTACTACACGCTACTAGTTTACAGTCAGATGTATCAGACATGACATACTGAAAGACACTCTTTTATGGATCATGGTTGAAAATATTAATTGTAACTGAAAAGTTTGCCACGGTCGACGTATATATGTCTCCTCACCACAGTTCTTGTAAGGAGTGAACAATTTTTGTGTTTTTCTGTTATGGATTTTGTCGAGATTTTTATCTTCATTCATTACACATTAAGTGCCATAAAACGTTTTTAATCGATCACTCACTGAATTTTTATACACTTCATTCGCTTTCAAATCACTTCACTGATACATTTTGAACACGAATTATTATTTACAATTAAAAAACTTTTTTTATTCATATACTTTCAGTCTTTATTTCAAACACCTTTTTTTCTTATTGATTTTATTATCTTCCGGATATTTTTAGACATGATTTTTTACTAAGACTTTTTATAACGACAAAGATTTATTTTATTTAGAAATATAGAAGTGAATGGTATGAATTTAAACAAATTTCTTATATGAATAGTTTTGTATATTTCAAAGAGAAGTATTTAGAAGAATAAATTAACAAGAAACAAATCTGATATTAGTTTCTCTAGTCAATCCTTCATAATAGCTTTAAATATGACTGAATAAGACATCATCATAATTTTTAAAAACCATGTACTTCAACAACCATTGAAGTAGAACAAATGGTTATCTCTTACAAGTCTGCTTTGACACTATCTCACTTCTATTATTTTCCCATAAATCTTAAAAGAAGACATTTCAACTTTAACAACCAAATCAAGGGTCGACTATAAAAACAAACATTATTTTTTATTAATGAAGAAATTAATAAACATGTTAAACGTTGCTAAAAATGTATTGACAATTTGAAAGATTTATTTCTAATCTTTCCTTCATTTTTTGATCTCGAACTATTTAAAAACTATGATTTAATGTGCAAAACTTTTCACCCTTGTCATCCCTCGTATTTTACGACTATTCTTAGGCTATTATTAAATATTAAATTATTTAAATTAAAAGGAAATATAATTTAATGGAAATTTAGAATTTAAACAATTGTTATAGATTTAACAATTTAATTCTTATCTGATTTTTCCAAACATTCAATTACAGGAAATTTTCTTACGGTACACACTTTATAAACAGTTCATTAACTTACTTCAAATAATAATTTAATACTTTATTATCTTTGAAAAATAATAAACATCTATAACTTAATATTTATCTTCCACTATTTTGTTTTATATAATCTTATCTTATTTCATATAATTAAATATTTTGATAATCCAATCACTATTCAGATAATCGTAACTCTGCTTTTATAAAAATAACAATAATTTATCATAGAAAAATATCACTTCTAAATTATATTCAAATATTTGACAAGTGATAAAACTGACTCACTTCATTAAAATCACAAACAGAAAATTAATATATAATTATTCTATTCTATATGAGAATAATTAAAATATCATAATAACATTTGAGAAATTCATATACGCAAGAATTAAAAATTAGATAATTATACATACACATATATGTGTATATATATATATATATAAAAATACTGCATCAAAGATTACACGTTCCTACCATATATTAAATGATAATTAGCATTAACATATCTGAGTTAATTAACATATTTATGTGAAATATAATGCGGCTTTATTCGAGTTACATTTTTTAAGTCGTTTATGCAAAAAAAAAGATATATTCAGATAATATTCTTCCGACAAAGAATTTCTAGGCCAAATGAAATGTTTATGAATATTAAAATAACAACTTATATATTTACAAACAAGACATTTCCTATTTATGACACAATTGTTATACGTATATATATATATATATATATATATATATATATATATATATATATATATATATATATGTATATATCTTTTTAAATGAGTATATTTTATATATTTTAATCAAATGGTAATTAGACTTTTAATTCAGAATTCTATTACAAAAAAAAATCTTTTTTAAAAAAATTCGATAGACAACTTCAAACTTTAACTATAAAAAGAGTGAAAATATTCCAATCAAGAGGTTCAGTCTCGAAAAGAATTCTTTCTTATGGGACATTAAATGCTCTTGTAAGAGTGATATTAATTTTTAACAGTTTTAAAACTCTAGATTTATACAAAATGTGTCTATATATTTCACTTTTTATATAGAAAAAACACTTGTGTATACAAAAGATAATAATAACAACCAAAACTGATAAAACAAACGTAAACAAACCTCGAACAGTTAAAATCAGTTATCTTAAATCTACCCTTAAATACCTTACGTGCTGAAGCCAGTAGTAGAAAACAAAAACTCAACTAACCCAAAGAGCAAAGACTACCAAATACAACATTTTTGTTGTATGTGCGGTTACGTTTTGAAATCAATACTCTGATTAACTGAATAATTAAAATTTCTTTAATATTTCGTTATAAAAATCATTGAAATAAAACAGAAATCATGTCTGTTTGTCTCTCTATGGCATTAACTTCAACAACGAGACAATTAAACGATTGAAATTTTTTTTACAGTGAGTCAGATGATATAAAACGATGGATAAAACTATAGTTTTATTACTAAAATTTTATCTACGAATTTTGATACAATTATTACATAATGTTTTGTTTTCAGAAACTAAATCTTGTTTTTTTTTATAATTTGATTAAAATCGTTGACTTTCCAAATAAATCTTTCACTCTCTGCACAAACTACACAAAAAAATTGATGCAAATTTTTCTATAATTTATTTATTATTGATTGTTGTTTATGTGCATTTTGAAAACTGAAAGAGAGGTAGACTTAAAAAAGACTGTTTTATTTTATATCGATTGTTCTTGTATCTAACTATCTTTCTAAATAATAAATTAGTGCTTGTTGCTATTAATAATACCCTAGAAATTAAGTAGAAAGAAACAGAGAGCTGTTGGGATGAGTTAAAAAAAGATACCTTATGTAAGAATTAGAGATATTTAAGAATGATTTTATTTTTAAAAAAAAATGCATTTTTCTGCATCTTGGGTCTTTGATCATCAAAATGTTTTGAAGAAATAATCAAAAATGGTCAATAATCAATTATTGAGCAGAAGAATCAATATGCGGTTCGTAGTGTGGTCAGTTTCAGACCCATATTCGGAAATTGTTGCAATTTTATAAATATTATTAGAGATTTAATACAATTATCTTCTGTCTCGATGTATATTTTATATAATAATAATTTTTGTTTAAAAATATATTGATTTGTAATAAATATTCCTTAATGAATAAATTTTATTAAAAAAAACTGTTTAAATCGAAATAAACATCAAATAAGTTGTAAAACAATTTCAGAGATATTTTTAAATACTTTGAATCAATTCTCTTCCATCTGAAATACATTGTCCAATTTTCTACCGTTGTATCTATGAATATTTCATGTCTGCTGATGTTTTATTTGATTCGTTCTATTTAATGTACTCTCATTATTTCTCTTCACGGATTGTTTTCAATTCTCGCGAAATTTTCTATTTCGTTTGTATATTTTTCCATTTAGTTTGGAAGATTTACCAGCAACTTTAAATTTTTTTCAATTATTTATTTCTGTATCTACTATCACTGTTTTTAAACAAATACTTTTCAGAATTCACTCAATTTTTCTTAAGAAACTATTTAAATTAAAACATTTTTTTCAATTTTTTACAAGTATATTCGTGTGTTTTTTTTGAAATTTGAAAACGTATTCTTTTTTATATTATAATATTCTACTCGATTATTTGAGTTTCTCTCTTTCACACACTCTCTTGCCATATATATATATATATATATATATATATATATATATATATACATATATATATATATATATATATATCGAGAGAGAGAGAGAGAGAGAAATTACACATTCAATTGTCACTCTCTTAACATAAATTCTCTGTAATATTATCTAAATAAATTAATATAAAGGGAATACTTCTATCAGAATATTAAAAAAGTAATTTAAATAAATTCTGGTGTTTTGGAGTTAAAATTAATTTAATAAGTAAAGAAACTGAGATTTAAATATCTACTATTATCTTTTATAAACCAATATTTTCCGTAATTCTCTTAATTTACTTTATAAACATATTTAAATTGCAATTATTTTTTAAAAAAACAATATGTATTTGTGATTTTTTAATTTAAAAAATTATTACATATATATATATATATATATATATATATATAAAGAGGGAGAGAGAGGGAGAGATAAATAGATTTATAGACTGGCATATTAATAGATAGATAAATAATATAAAGATATGTAAAGTACATTTTGCTGTTCATCAAATTTCTTTTCACTCTCAAAATTTAGAAACTTATACATGGTAGTATCAACTTATATTTATTAGATATATGATAAAAATCGATAGTAACTGAAACGTTTTAGCTTTAATACGAAGATATGAACGATATATTAGCTAAGATCTACACATTTTAAGTTAAACAATTTAATGTCTTATAGAATTTTATTTAACTTGATATTTTTATTGTAAACTAGAAAATATCTTAAAATTCTCCTAAATGATAAAAATATTGAGATATATGCTATTATACAGTATATTAAAATTCTATATAAGTTTTCAATGTATATAAAAAATAGATAATTTTATAAAATATTACACGAAGTTAAAAAAAATTCATTTTTTTTCAGTATATATATATATATATATATATATATGTATATATAGATAGATGGATAGATATGAAAAGATTTTACATTAGGGGACAATTTATAAAAAAAAAATTATCTTTTTACTTGTATAGACTTGACCGCTTGATAAATAAGATTCGAATTTGTGAGAAAAATTCAATCCGAAACGAGAGTATTGAAAATTGAATAAAATAATATATACATATAAATATATATATATATATATATATATATATATATATATATGTTTGTATAAAATAAACGTGTTTATTAGAGGAAAGCATTCAATATTTGTACGAAGTCTGTGTTTGGTACAAAAAAAAACTACTGGTAGAAAATAAAAAAATTGTACGTTCTATAAAACACGATATACAAGTGACAGTTTTAAAACACATATATCATTTTTTATATTATGTATAAACCTGAATACATAAATTCATAAATACTTTATATATATATATATATATATATATATATATATATATATATATATATGTGTGTGTAATACTCTAAAAAATGCCAATTTGTGCTCTTATAAGGAACAAGTTTTTTTATTATTTCAAACAGTAAACAATCTTTTCTTCCTAATTTCAGGATTTATATTATTTTTTCAAAGAGGAACAAAAATCACATACATTTTTTTTCAAGTTAATTATTCCATTAAATGGCACTTCTAGAAAAAATTGCTTAATAAATATTTCTTTTTATTATTTAAAATGATAAAGAAATGTATATTTCTACTTTCAGAAGTTAGGTATTTTTTTAAAAGAAGAAATAATTGAATTTAATTATTTTCAAAGTTCCTTAATCGTCCAAAACATTAAACGACCTCTTATTTTAAAAAAATACATAATTAATATATCTTTTGATTTCTCAAAATAATAAACAACTTTTTATTTCCAATTTCAGGATTTATAGAATTGTTTTAAAAGATGAAGTAATCGAATTTAGTAATGTAAAATGTTAGTTATCCCATTAAATGTTATTTTTAGAAAAACAATTATAATTAATAATTATTATTTTTATTTAAAATGATAATGAAATGTTTATTTATAATTTTATAATGATAAAGAAATTTTTAATTCTAATTATGAACAATACATCTTGTGTTAATAAAACACAAGCGAAATATATTAAATTAATTACATGTTTTGTATGCTCTCTCCATATATATATATATATATATATATATATATATATATATATATATATATATATATATATATACATATTTATATAAATAAGTACATATTTTATATATGCATATATATATATATATATGTATATACTAGGGGGCTTTGCCCCCTGCTCGCTACGCTCGCCAAACCCTTGGCTCGCCAATTATAAAAAAATCTGGTTAAAAATGTTTGATAAACGATTACTGAACATTTTTAATTCTTGTGTATTTTCGAATAAACGAATTTTTAAGAAAGTATCTTTAGTTAACTATCTATTCAGAAAAAAATCGTTATTAAAAATTAATTTTTTTTAAAGTAACAATTATCAGAAAAGTACCTTTTAAAAAAACTATTTAAGAAAATGCATTTTTTATAATTTCAAAACGACTGTCTTAGGAAAAGTCCTACTTTATCAATAATATTATTTTCTAAATAGTGTATTTTTTATACAATATATTTAAAAAAAATGTAATTCAATTGTGTTTTCAAGAAAAAGAATTTCTAAGAAATGTCTTAAAAAAATTTTATTTCACAAAGACATCATTTTCTAAAGAGTATATTTTCTAAAAAATGTACTTTTAAAAAATGTATTTCAAATGAACTATCTTAAAATTATTTAACGAAAAATATATTTTATTAAAATTATATTTTCTAAAACGTATATTTTTGAAAAAGTGTACTTTCAAAAAAATTATTTTCGACTAAAATGTCTAATCACTAAGAATCACTATCAACCATTTTTGATTGTTGTTTATTTATATTTCAATGATGATCCCACTATTTTCAAAGCACCAAAGTATAGAAATATAGCAAACTTCCAAGATGAATTAGTGAAATTGAATACAGCCACAGTATCCGAACTGTATTGTGCATCTATTTAACTGTAATACTTGTTCACCCCTGATGAAGTGATTCCATGCAACATGGAGTGGTAGTACTTGCGCTCCAGAACTGTACAAAGTCGCCTTGCATTCTGCCCACGGCACACACTATTTTTGCATTATGACACTTATTACTACGTATTTTAGGGTTCCGGCTGTTGAGTTTCGGTGTCAAATAGCCTCCGTCCCGTGTCTTCCATCCGTTTATATTAATCAGTTTACTATTACACATATTTATGACAGTTATTACATACGTACATTTCTATTCCGTTTATTTATTTTTATACATATTTCATTTATATACATTGGATTGAAATGAAATGAAACACGAACGGTGGTTTTTTCGAGTAAAAGTGTAATCTAATCAATTCCATGCATGATATTCGATATGTTTTATCTTACAGATGCATTTTCACATATTTTTTCAACGTACATCTGGTTTAAATATATTGTTACTAATGAAACTGGGGAAATATTGACAGGATCATATTCTTTTACAACATTATTTGCACAACGATATCAACGTTTTATGAACCATTTAAGATATTCGTATTCATTTTCTGGCATTGTGGCTAAATTTACTTTCACAAATAAATGATTTTTTCATATAATTCATGTTTATTCGTCGATATTCGCAATCAATTCAGTTAAAAATGCTGATTTATAAATTCAAAAGAATTATTAAAAATAATGATATATTAAAATGCAGTTTATTTAACCCTTATGTGACTGAAAAGGAGAACACCCTCTAATGACTGTGCAAGTACCCGGATATTTATACTTTTTCATTGATTTTAACGGTTACTTACAAAGAATAGGTTTATTTTTTGTTTCCTTCTAACATTAATATGTTTAAAATGTATATATCATATTACTATATATGAAATAACTACATCTAATTAAGTTAAAAAAATGTTCACCACTAATATTAAATATCAGTACCTTTACCACCACTACTGGGTGTAAAATGCAATATTTTCCCTTAGAAAAAAGTGCAGACTAACCTTACAGACTGACTTGACGAATAAATATAACTATCAGTCATCAACACACTGTATATATATGTATATATATATATATATATATATATTGTAATGCAGGTATCAACATAAGAACGTAATCAACCTTTGACATGTGCAGTGTGCGATAATACATGAAACACGAATTTAGATGGGGAACTTCATTTTATAGAGATTGGACATACATCAAAATTTAATTAACTCCCTACAACCTATTCTAACGTACATGTTATGTGTAATACAATTAATTATGGTGTAGCTGTACAATATTTTACCTATATTCGTCGATATTCGAAAAAATGAGATGTTTTGTAATCAGTAATTTATTAAAGTGGCACGTACTAGTAATAATACATTCATCATGTTACTATATTCATCAGTGTCGAGTTTATATTAAAAATATCAAATAAATAGTTATGTGAGAAAATAATTGTATTTTTAAATGTTTCATTTTACGCTTTTTATTAGATTTCTTAGAAGTATTTTTCTTTTTTAGAAATGATAGATTGGTTAAAACGTTTGATAATTTTTTCTACAGGTAAGTTTTGTACTCACCAACAAATTTTATTCAAAACTCAATTAATGTATATTTTTTGCCAGCTGGCACTACAATGCGTATTTGATGATGGAAAAGGGGAAAGAAGGGGATGATTTGTTTCATCTATAATATATATGTTATTTTATAATATATATTTTTTCGAAGAATTGTGTTTTCAAATTATATAGACTTTTATAGTGTCGTATGTTTAGTTTTCTGTTTGAAAAATCGCTTTGACTTTTTTCTTATATGTACTTTGATTTTTAATAAATATTCATACAATATTCAATATTGCACGTTTCAGTGTTGTATGTAGACTTTTGTGACTCGCTGTATATTAAATAGATTTGATTACTTTATCCAATTTCTATCTAAATTTTAACAACGAATACAATTAATTATTTATACGAAATGACTTAATAACGATTTCAATACTTCATACTTGCAACTTTGTCGAGTTAAGAAGTAAGAATAATAATAAAAAAAAACTGTTCGAGTTTATATACTAGAGTACATTTTATATATGAAGATATTCATAAAATAAATTACATTCTACGACGCACCCTCCAATTCTCTTTACTTGTAATGACTATACAATTTATCATACGGTAATATCACTTTATAAATAATGAAATAATTTCCTTACAGTCTGAATGTAATCATTATGTAAATTGTCACTCACAATATGGTCAACATGTTTACAATATAATACGTCAGTTTTTATTGTAATCACTATTTTACACACACACACACACACATATATATATATATATACATATATATATATATATATATATATATATATATATATATATATATATATATATATATATATATAGATAGATAGATATCGATTATCCTATTTTTTGACATACCTTCTTATATTCCAAATATATTTCAATATTCTCCTATGTTCATATTTTTCCCATTTTTCTCAGTTTTGTTTCTAATTCTATCTTTTTCTAAGTATTTTTTAATGAATCAATTAAAAAATGATTTACTTTCGACTAGGATATATCGAAAAGTAACACTTAACAAATATAAATAAGTTTTGTATTAAGATCATTTTTCCAAACACTACAAGAACTGTTTAGAATTAAATTCCTTCATCATTACTTGTTTTTTTAAGATCATTTTTCTATATAACCCTCCTAAAACTTTTATCCACTTGGACATAGAATTTAACGAAGATTATATCAGTTTTCATCTCAACCGTTTTGATTGCAAATTTATATTTTATTTAATTAGTGAATTAAAATTCTGTACATAACAGATTAAATATTAAACTTGTGTTCAGTTATAAAGAAACTAGTAACACAAAATTAACAAACACACATATATATATATATATATATATATATATATATATATATGTGTGTGTGTGTGTGTGTATAGAGAGAGAAAGAGAGAGGACATGTGTATAAGTATCTATATAATTTGAATTTTCCAATAACTGAAGCACTCTTGCTTGAAAGTAAAGGGAAAGATGTCTGAAACAAAACATCTGATTCATCATCAGATTTTTTTCCAATCGTGTAGTGAAAGTAAGCAATCAATGTCGAAAAAACCGCAAGGTCAAGACATCAAAATTGTTCAGACCTTATGGGGATGTTGTATATTCTGTTATTGTGTAAGCATTTTAAATGACTTTATTACAATGTTCCTTTTATTGTATGTATTTAATAGCATACTTTCGCTCGCATACCGAGGTTTCAAATATTTTTACATCATGTTATACAAAAAGAGGTTCTAAATAGTAGTACCACTGCATTAAAACGAAACTAGATCTATATGAATATTGTAAAGTATTTATTTTTAATTCTTTGAATTTCTTTTTAACTAGATCTAACGTCACGATCGATTAATGATAGATAATACTCTCTGTAGATAAACACAGAGACGATCATTTTACGTTTTAATTTGAATTGATTTGTATTAATATATTGAATCTCTTTTCATACAACATGATTTCAAACACTACACGTTATTGTTGTACAAAGACATTGTACAATCTCTGCATTAATTCGATTGTCTGATGAGTTTATATTTAGATCTAATCCGTAAATATTCTAAACTTGGAGCGGTTTTATTACGTTCATTTCCATGTGACTTAAATGAACCTGTTTCCGGCGGTCATTGCGTATAAATTTAGCTCAAGTATAGTAAATACTGTATGATACATCAGCATAGAAATATAGCGTACACGTATCTGACGGTTCAGTTTTGTTCATATAACTAGTATAACAGAAATAATAAATATATATACAGAATGTTTTAAAAGCAGCCTTACAACTTAGTTGTACAGTCCGTACATACTTTTAAAAGAAAAAAGTGTAATTTTTTACAAAATAACTATATTCAAACATGAGAATTTTCTAAAGAAAATAATTTTGACCAAATGGTCACAAGCGAGCTGCTTCAATGACATTTTTCATCAAACTTTAGTTTAGTTCCTTTCAATCGTGTATGGCTTATTCGCACTAACCTGTTCTTGTGATATTCCCGCAAAAAAATCATGTAATCTTGGTGATTAATAGATGTCGCTAAATTTCAAGATTAATTAGTCCGAAAACATGTTATTGCAAATCATGGCACGCAATGTATGTGACATAGCACCGTCTTATTGAACCACATGTTCTCTAAACCTAGTTCGTCTAATTCAAATGATAAAAAATTCTCAATCATCTCATGACAGCGTTCATTAGGCGGAAAATCATCAATTCCTGCAACGTTCTCAAAGAAATGAAGTCAGGTGAGACCTCTGAACCAAGTAATGCACCCAATTGTCACCTTATGTGAATATAAGGATCGATGAGGGATCAATTGTAGATTTTCAGAATCCCAGAAGTGGCTAGTTTGCTTCTTGACGAAGCCATAATATCAAAGTGGATTGTCTTAATTGAATTACAACAACGAATTACTGTATTTCTAGTGATATTCATAGTTTCTGAGTTGAATTTCTTGTATTAAGTGAATCTTATACGGGAAAAAATATGAGTCTCTTCAAAATACTGCAAACAGCCTGAAGAGAAATCTCAATTTCTGAAAATACTCAGTTGTTTCAGTCATACTTTGATGCGCATCTTTAATATTCTTCAAAATTCAATGATCTATCGTTTTCGAACTCCTACACTAATCGGAATATCGTGACTTTAGATGGCACATTAAAACGACCGAAATAGTCGAGAACGTTTCTAATCATTACCGAAATTGAAAACTGATTTTCATAAAATATTTCTACAATAAGTAAGCCTTATCTAATCTAATAGTATTCTATAATTTTCCACATTTACTCTCTTTAAATATCAAATTCCAACTAACATAAACTCATCAAACAAAAACAGCATCCAATCAAAATTGTAAACCTACTTTTTACACCACTGTATATAGAATCGTACTAAAAAAAATAAATATAAACAGACTTTTATAAAAAAACTGACTAAGATATAATTTTCGAATCGATTTTACATGTTTAAAAATTATACAAACTTTTATTCTATTGAAATTGTTAAGAAAATCTTTTAGAAAAATTTTAATTAGAGATTTCCATAAACATATTTTAGATAACTGTTATTTAAATCTATCTGAAGATAGCACACCTGCTGAAACCAGTCGTGAAAAAACTGACAGTTTCACAAATTAATTCTTTTTTCCCTGTAAACTACAAAATTGTATTTGATTACAAATGTTCAATAAATAATTATTGATCATTTTTGATTTTACATATTCATATGATATAATATTATCCTTAGAGTGTCAATGCACAGAAAATATTGAAATCTAGTTCCTTTTGATGATTGAGCAAAGTAATGTGGTTATAGAAAGGACGATCACGTAAATAAAAGAAAATATCAGTCTGTATTTTTTTTAGTACGATCCATATTTTGATTTCTTTTACAATCCATACATAAGCATAAAATTGGAGATATTTTGTAGTTCGACTCTTCTTTCTCACAAATGAAAACCCCTGTATACAAAATTATAATATAAAATTTGTCAACCGAATCTTTTTTCGAAATAATTCAACTCTCTACATTTATAACATAATGAAAAAATATTCTAAATTAAAAATAGAATAAACAGTTTTGTTTCAGATATTATAATCGCACTTTAATATAAGAGAATTGAAAATAAAAAAATACTATCCTTGTGTAACTCTCTCTCTACATATATATATATATATATATATATATAATGTGTGTAAGAGAGTCTTACATTTTCAATTAAAACCACATATATTTCGCACAAACCTCTTGAAATCAAATATTTCGGTGGTTTTTTTCAACATTTCGTTTATATTGCAACAGACATCTTCAAAATGAGTCTAAATACTTGAATTCAAGTATCTGTCGAAATGAAGAGTGGAGAAAACTGTCGAGAACGTTATATTCTCATTTTTTCTATTGGTTTTCTTATTACTTTTTTACACGTACAGAATAATTACAATTGAATGTAAGTATTCTCAAGTGTATATTGGTTTTTATATCATATATAATAATATTTATTATTTTGAATTGATAGAAACAGTGTCTATATAATTCAATCGTTTGATTTGAATATTTATTTGTATCTCAAGAATGATCGATAGGTGTTTGGTAAAAAAAAGAAATTCTGTTCGATATTAATAAATTATCTTTATTAAATAACCAGGAGGTTGAGGAAAGATGGAAATAACATTAAAATTTGCCGTATATATGCAACAAAATATATATTTATTGTTTACAATGAGGTGGTCCCTAGGTATATATATATATATATATATATATATATATATATATATATACAACATAAATAATTTTCACTGCTTTCAAGAAGTTATAAAAATCCTTCAATTTATGAACAATATTATTTTTATTTATGAACAATATAATTATTTCAAATATTCACGTTTTAAAACTGACCACATAAAATATAATACATCTCTCCAAAAAAACATTTGTAGAACATATATTTTTTTGATAATACATTTTTTCAAAAATGCAGTATGTGAAAGTGCACTTTTTAGAAAATATATTTCCAAAAAATCAATTTTTCATAAAGGTTATTTTTGTTGTAATCCGATTTTTTAATAGTCAGTGAGTAGTTATATTCTGTAATTATAATAGATATTCGATTATTAATCCTTCTATAATTTACAAAAACAATACAAAGTATTCAATTATAATATTCTACAACGAAATTGAACCCGACTGATTCAAAAAAAATACACAACATTCCACGAAAAATAGCATAAACTCATGTCCCAAACGTTTGACGACACCGTAAATAATATATTTGCAGAAAAGTTTCAAGTTTTTATTCAAAAAAGAAGAGAAAAATAACCACTACTCAAATAACTGTAGTCAAAAAGCCATTTAACTACACTTGTGTATATTATATATATATATATATATATATATATATATATATATATATATATATATTATATATATATATATATATGTATGTATGTATATATTTCTAAATGTTCTTCTGTATAAACAGTGTTCGTACGACGCAGCGATAGTGAAATGTATGATTTGTGTGTAAGAAGAAGACATAAAGTGTGAAAGAAGAGTGTTGGCCATGTGATAGGTCACCAGGGACTTGTATCTTATATCAGGTCAACAGTTTACAGCACAAAATATCGTTTAGAAGCTTTTCAGCTTGCACCTTTGCATCAAGATAGTGTAAAGTATTATTCATTACTGAACATATAAAGGATTCAGGTGTGCTATGCTTTATGTTCACTTAGAGAATAGTATATGCGTCACCATTTATACACCTTTAATACATTTCAAATTGCAATAGAAAATAATGAATGAGACTTTGATGTGTACCTCTATTAAATGTGCTATACGTCGAGTTAAAGGTCGTTAATCTCGACTTTTATCATTTGACTTGTAGTTTCAATGGAAGTAGTTCGATGGATGTCTAATGGATTAAATTACAAGTTTTCGAACATGGTGCTTGTTAATTGATGGTACGTCGAATTGTTTTCTATGAGATATGTCGAATAAAATATTTCTTTTTTAGAAATAGACCTATTTTTATTTCGAAATCGTTTTATAATAAACGTCAATAAAATGTGTTCGATTCAGTTTTAGATACTGGATTTTTTACTCACCCAATTATTTTCTAATGTTCTAATAAAAATGTTGATCATTTTTGATTTTTCCTAACGTATGTTTCAGCTGAGATGTCATTAGTCTCAGATCGATTATCGAAATGCTCATAAACAATTAACAAAAATGAACATAACCTATAAAATTCATCAAATGGTAATCGTCAATCTATCTTTTTTAATCACTTATAAACTTTCACAACAACAATTATATTCTTTTACAATTCTATTGAGAAAGAACACATTAAAATTTTTGACACATTAATATTCCGATTCTTTTTTGTTAAACTTAAAACTTTCATTTGTCAATAATAAACATAACATCATACAACAATTTCGTTTGTCAGTGAATAACCATAAACTACTTGATCAGTTAATCCGATATTTCACAGTTAGTTAAACTGAAAATGAAATGTCACTATTTTAAAAAAGTTTCGCTGTATTGTTTATACTAAGGAAATAATTTATAACTCAAGTTAAGTTTTGACATCTGAAAATCAAATGAAGGTTAAAATTGAATTCAAATGAACACAATTGTGATATTGTTTAATGTAAGTACAAATTTATTTTTTAACTCTTCATTCAATTCCAAATATTTTTCTGTATTAATTCCAAGTGTAATCACAGATACATAAAAATAACTGTTGAAAAATCAAATATATGAATAATAACAATAAATACAACAATAACTTTCACGTATTTCATAGTAAAATATTTACACATATTCTCATCAAAGATGAAATGCTTTATAGAGGCGTTCCGGCATGTTTGTATGTGTGTATATATATAATATGTTTGTTTCTCTTCGTACCGCTTACTAAAAGGAGGAAATTACACATTCGCAAATAGTAATAATAAGGGGTGAATTTGTGGTGTCAAGGTGGTTGTTTGTCGGTAAGAGGGTACATTGCCCTTAACGAGTTATCAAGCATGCATATAACAGGAACCTAAAAGGTTTGACATTATCTTTAGTTTAATTGAATTTTATATTTTACGTTATTAGCTTTTATTGCTGTAATTGTTCTATTTTATATTCGGACGAATAATTACCGTTTTATAAAGAATACACGACAATTTTATATAAATTTGTTCATTGTGAGAAACGTTTCACTCGTTTTTATTTCACTTGTAATTTCAATTCTCCCTATAATTTATTTTTTTTTTAAAAATATAATTCAATCAATTTATATAAACAGACAAATATATCTAAAAATTATTAAAATTATCAAACAATTGTTTTTTGGCATGTTTTTTTTACTTTTCTATTTTGAAATGTTATTGATCAGATCTAAATCGATTTGAAAATTAATTATAATTTATAAAATGTATATTTGAGAGTCAACTTGTGCTAGATTTTTAAGATATTTTGATATTTGTTTTAAAATAATGTGTTTAAAGTAGTGTTTTAAAACAGAATAGTTTCAATTGAATCATAAGTTAAATATAAATACAAATAACTTTAAAAATATGCGACCTTTTAAATTGTTAATAATAATTAGAGAATAAAGTTAAGACATTATTCATTTAAAGTATTTTTATAGGCAGTTTAAAATAAAAGAGATATTTTCAAACTTGTTTCTAATAAAGTTAAATAACTATAAAAGTAGTAAATCGTTCTTGTCTCACTGTTCACAAATAGTTTTTAAAAAAAAACAGTAATAGAACGAATTCAGAGTAAATCGAATTTGAAAAGAATTTGAAAACCACTTTTATATAAAATAAAAATGTTTCTCGACCAACTCTGTACGTACATACATACATAGCACGTCACCTTTTATAATTTCTTGAAAAGTTTTTCGTCGCACGCAATTCAGACAGTGAACACACTGCTTTCAAAGTTCAACTTGACATCATTGAACATTTTCCAAGTCTATTGATCAAAGAACTTCTTTTATCTTAGCCTCACTTCGAAATGAAATTTTATTCAAAATTTTTTCCAACCAGTCACATTCTCGATTCTATTCAATTATTTTCAGAAGTCCTTCATCTATATTATATATATATATATATATATATATATATATATATATATATATATATACAAAATCAATTAAAAATTATCATTTTAAAACTTTTAAATAAATCTTCAATACAATAATCTGTTAAAAAATAAAATATTATTTCGATTTTTCAGTAATGAAATATAATTAACAAAGTAATAAAATATAAGTATTGGATCAGTGCAAAAATTCGCATACGATTCAATAGATGGTGTTAAGAGTGCCGAATGGTGTCGCTCGTGATTGAAATGTATTCATATTATATATCGTTTGAAAGGTAACAGTTACAGCTCTCATTTGAGCTTCAGAAGCATTTGTTTTGATTTGATTTGTGTGTAAGAAAAGTTTTTAAAAATTAATAACTAAAAAATACACTTTCGTCACGTTATGTTGTACGAGTTTTGGAAAGGAGTAACCGTTGATGCGGCAGCGAAAAATATTTAAACGGTTTATTTGGGCCATGCATCATTATTTCCAGCTGTGAAGAAATGGTTTGCTAAATTTCGACTTGGTGATTTTTTACCTCGAAGATCAACCCCACTCTGGACAGCTATACCCGACTCTATTCGACAATAACTCACGAATTTCGACTGAAGAGGTTGATGAGACACTTAATATTGACATATCGACTGCATTTCGGTATTTAAAGAAGCTGGGGTTCATGTTGAAGCTCGATACGTGGGTGCCGCACTCGTTGTCTGAAAAAAATGTTTGATCACATCTCTTCGGTAATTTTTTTGCTTGGACGCCTCAACAGACAGCCTTTTTTGGCTCGGTTGGTGACTGGTGATGAAAATTGAATCCTGTACAACAACTTCCGACTCATACGAAAGTGAAAACAAGCGAATGAAGGAGCTGAATCAGTCTCCAATCTGGTTTGCAAAAGTATTATTGTACAAAGATGTTTATTTTGAACTACTCACATAAGGCGAAACGATTACTAACGAGAAGTACAGTCAACAACTTACCAAATTGAAAGCAGCAATTAAAGAAAAGTGTCCGATTTTGGCCAATCACAAGGGGGTTATCTTCCACCACTACAACGCAAAACTGACTACAAAAACTAAAGCAGTTGAAATGGGAAATCATATTGTATCCACCGTATTTCCAAACACTGAACCTTCGGATTATTATTTTTTCCGGTCGCTGTAGAACAGTTTGAACGGTAAAAAAATTGATACAGTGAAGACCAGCAAAAAACACTTCACTTTCTTTTTTTCCAAAAATCTTGCAGCTTTTACAAACGAGGGATACAGTAGCTACCTGAACGCTGGAAAATATTTGCAGAAAACGATGGTGAATACATAATTGATTAATAAAAGCGTTTTCTATGAAAAATAATCGTATGAGTTTCAATTTCAAATCGTATACGAACTTTTGCTCTGATCTAATATATAATTTTTATCATTAGTTATATTTATCAAGTACAATAAATATAAATATTAAATTGTATTTTTCATTTTATATAATTATAAAGGTTTTTTTCATTAATTTCAAAATTAAACTAAATGGTAATAAAAAAGATTATAGCTGATTTTTTCTTTATTTATTTATAATTTACTTAATTGATTTTTTTTCAATTTTTATTTTTATTCAAACATTATATATATGTTTGAAAATATAATATGAATTACCTGTTTATATATAAAATATTCTAATATTGGTACATGCTATACTGCTATTGAATATTAATATAAAAGTTGGAAGAAAAATCCCAATGAAACCAAATATTGTATCAGGAACCGAACAAAGTAGATTTGGGAGCCACAGTTTGACCACCCTTAATATATATATATGTGTGTGTATATATATATATATATATATATGTAAATTTCCTTCAATTATATTTTATTTTTAACAAAAACCACCCGCAATAATACAATTTTTTCTCTGTAAACGATTCACATAATATAATTATATATTGTTATGAAATTATCAAGGGAACGTTGTCCGTCGATCAAAGAATCTGATTAAAATCAAAAAATTCGTTCACTTGTATATGAAAACAGAGCAGAGATGTTGTATGTATCGAAGTTATCAACTAAATTACGATCGGGTATTAATGTAACATAAACACGGAGCGTCAAAGTACAGAAAACTTGAACGATGCTTCATTTAACGCGCAACGGAAGCTAAGCCGGCGTGGTCCCGGAGGCCGCAGGTTATCGGTTCACTTGGCAATGGGGCGGTGGACGTACCAAATCGTCCAGCGAGTCACTGGCGTAACCAGTGAATGCATGGATCAGTAATCACTTTATAAAATGTCCGAGATGCGCTGTTTGAATTTTATTCAGCAGACTTGACATTACCCTATATATATATATATATACACACATTTTTACACATATTATATATATATATATATATATATATATATATATATATATATAAAGCGGTACCCTTTTACTAAGATAATTAATCTTACTTAGAATAAATATAAACGAGTTTTATTTTAATATGTACTTCACTCACATACTGTTTTATATTTTCAACATCTGTTGACGTAGAATCGATTTTTTTAAAAAAATAGAAAAAATATTAAACCTACACACATATACTCGCATATATATATATATATATATATATATATATATATATATATATATATATATATGAGAGAGAGAGATCATATAAGACCGTAAGAAAAATCAAAGAGAAAAATAAGGGTGTCATTTTTAGAAAACTGTTTGATTGGAAAATAAAACAATTATATATTTACGACGTAATACAGTTCTAACACTGTGGATATGAGAGTTCATGTGTAAAAAAAGATAATTTGTAAAAATAAATATTTAAATATTTTAATAAAAACATATATAATAGAAATAAATAATTAAAAACTGTTTGTTTGGTTTAACGGATGAATTCTTTTATCCCAAACCACAAAAATATTGTTTTAGTCAAAAATAAACAATAAATCATTATTGGTTACTAATTATGCATATCGATGGTGATGCTATTTTTTCAGAAGACTAAAATATAAGAAAAATCTATCAGCAGTAATCAAAAATGATCAATAATGATTTATTGGAGGTTTTAAATTACAAACTTTTTTATGGTTCCGTATAAAGAGAGAACTTTTTCTAAAAATATATATTTATGATTTTTCCAAATTTATTTAATAGTAAATGCAGTTAAGACTTCTTTTTACTTATTTTTCTTTCACTCTACAAAGTACAGAAAAAAAATCATTATTGATCATATTTGATTCAAAATTAAAAATGATTTTCTAACCAGTGATCATGCTTTATGTATATATATATATATATATATATATATATATATATATATAAAATATTATTTATTAAGATATACATACTTCGTTAATCTCGTATATATGTCACATTTCACAATACTTTTACAAGTTAGTAATTAAATTTAAACGTGATAGATACAAAACGTAGCTATTCTACTACATTTTAATTATAATTCATTTATTATACTTTACTATATCTGAATATTTATTTATTTCCGACATTCTATTTCTATATTTCAATTTTCTGCCTTTTCAAGCAATGCTTTAACCCTCATATGAACCTCGGGTAAATTTTCACCCAATTTCATTTTCAACATATTATAACTAGCTTAAGATACAAGATACACCTTTGTGCTCTTTACTGTTTATTTAAAACTATAATCACAGTTAATAAGGGGCCAATATTAAATATATAAAAAATTATTTATATTTCAATACATGGAAAACTTACGCTAGCGGTAAAATTGATTCGATACAGGAATAATTTTGTATAGTATAATAGTATATAAAAAGATTATTTTTCTTCTCAAATATATTGTGAATAAAAAGAAAAAAGAACCGTAAGTGACAGGTCATAGGTTACATATATAGCTTGACATACATGATACGAGTGGTGAAATACATATACTGGTCCATTTATTTTCTCCTGTGGAGTGAGTAGCAAGCAGCTGCCAATAAGTATCATTCATTTTCTATTATTGGCGTGCACGTTCATAACAGCACGTACTGCCATGTATCTTCAAGCACAAAGCCATCTCTATCAATTGATCATAATGTCTACCTAATGCACATTCTACAGAATTTAACCATCAGTTATGAAGCGTTTTCTTTTTTTATTGGGTCTCTGTTTGTAGCTAGCATTCCACACTGACAAGAAAACATATTTCTGAATATTTTTAAACTGTGTTTTATCATAACATGCGCTTAAATTTGTTATCTTTTGTGATGTATGTTTCGTTCACATTTATTTCATTCTCTATTCAATAAAAGTAACTGAACGAATAATTTTATAAGAAATCGAATTGAAATATAATTTTCTTACAGGATTTTTTTCAATATACTGGGAAATAAAAAGAGAAATTTTTAATATTAGAACTTAAATTTATAAAATAATGAATTAAATTATTTATTAATTAGCAGATATGTGGAGGAATTTTTAATTTATTTTTAAATTTATTAAAAAAGCGTATAATACAGATTTAATTCTAGAATTTCATAGAAAAAAAATCATCAAAAGTAAAAACAATATGAAAAATTATTAACTGTATTTTTATTTATTTAAGTCAAAAATATATTAAAAGCCTGTTAACTTATGTATACAAGAGATGTGGATTTGTAGAGTGATAAAATCTCGATGTACGTTTTAATTAAATCTTAAACGAAAATAACCATTAATATTCATTAGAAAAACATAGTTCCAGTTGAGAAAAGAGATCATTAAAGAACCCACATCACTTACTGATAAATGATTGAATCGTTATTGCCGTGTATATTGTTTCAACTCACTTCATAATCCCATTATTCATAAATTAAAAGCGTATATGCGAAATGAAAACAACAACTTGAAATTGGTTTCGGTTGGTGTGAGGCGAAACGGCCACCGTGTAGTCGTTCGTTCGTATTGCGTGATACGTACGCGTTATATTTGAATATTTTGTGTGAGTTTATTGCAGAAATGCATCAAAAAACAAATTACAATGAGAAAAGAATGTAAATGAGATGTGTAGCTGCACAATTAATATGAATTATTCATTTACGTATCACATTTAAATGGAATGACAACTTTTTTATACGAAATTACTTCATTTACAGATTTTAGTGGTTTTTCACTTTTTCACTTGATATACAATACGTTTATAAAGTTATGACAATAAAAAATACTCTTAATATTTTACGTATATTAGGATGATGTAAAAATAATTGCTGTTTTTAGCTATTAAGTATAAAGACCAATATATCAATTAAAATTATATTTATTAATTAAAATAAAGATAATATATAAATAATCGTAATAATATAACTCCATCATAAAAATAGTACAAGCTAAAATTATATACTGAAGAATTGTCTATCAAAGAATATCCTGAATACGGACCTGACCAAATTTTACAAGACTTTATTAAATCAGAGTAGACTTAAACTTAATAAATCTGATCTGATTGATCAATTTTGATCTCATCCGACTAGTCTGGCCTGATATTATCTGAGTGTGTCTAATTCTGACTTGAATATGACTTAATCCAGACCTGAATGAAGACTGAGTATACCTTGAGTGTGACTTTAGTTTAGATTAAATATAGTTTGAGTCTATCCTTGTAACCTGAACGAGACCTTAGTACGACCTGAATGTTGCTTGAATTTCGCCTGAGTATGACCAAAATATAATCTGATTATACCTGAATTTGGTATAAATATGACCTGAGTTTAGTCTGAGTCTGACCTGATTCTATCTGAATCTGACTTGAGTATCCCCATGGAAAGTGATATAGTCTCTAAAATTTCATCAAAAAAAATCTAAATAAACAAAATCATTTCCTAAGTACATAATTCTTGATGATTTAAGAGTTATAGGGTCGTTGTGTATGTTCAGATAATCACTTTATCGATTTTATTTCAAATTTAAACATTTTTTATGTACAGGTGTTCATTAATGACTTAATAATAAATAATCATAAATTTCTGTACACTGAAGAACATTTGACACGCCACTGTGCTTAATGAAAACCACAACCAGTCAAATCGGTGTCACTTTTAAATTACTATTCTGCTTCTTTATATTATTTTATTATATTTAAATATCAATTTTTATTTGAGATTTATATCAAGAAATCTAAATGGATTTTTCATTGAAGATTGATATAAGAATAATTTTAAACTTATTTATCGTTGTTAATATTCTATATAACTTGGAGCTATTGTGACAAGAAATAAAATATTAATTACTAGATATATATATATATATATATATATATATATATATATATAATATTAGATATATTTATCAGTGAAAGCGTTAAACGCTTAAGCATTTCAGTAAAGTAAGATTTAATATGAAAGAAAACGAATGTATAATATATCGTATTCGTCGTCAACGTGTCGTTCTTCATTCCTAAATGCAAGCAATTTCTAGTAATCCGTGTCTTCTAAAATCACTTAATCTGATTCATAAATTTTTGGATTACGAGTTTCAAGCGTTTGCGAAAAAAATACCCTGCAAACCGATCTGACAATGGTTTAAAGCAGACCGTCGAAAAACTGAGCAGATAATCAATATGCTTATCTGTATCGTCTTTGGAATGCTTACACATTCTTCCGGTATTATCTTGAATACTATTTAACTGCGGATACTGGCCAAATATTTCTCAACGAATATTTTGTCAACAGTGTATTAATCTCTTTTACGCGCCTGTACGACTTTTTTTTAGATAGTTTAGTCTTGATAATAGATTGTTGTGTGATTTAGGAACGTGATTTATTCTTAATACAAGGTTTTGTATTTCGAAATGTATTTGTTTTCATTGAATCGAATAGAAAGGCTAGTATGCCGAGAGGAAATATAATTAATTCAATCGTTATTTAAATTAAATTTATTTTATAGTTGGAAATGAACAAAAATTCCAGAAATGTTTTCTTAAAAATATTTTAACACTATTTCTTGATTCAGGGCTATAGGCCAGTGTTTCCCAATCTGTAATCCGTGAATAACAACTGAGGGGTCTGTAAAAAAATAATTTTTGCAAACAAATATCTTACATCATTAATAGTCTTGACGAATTACAACGGGCTGTACAGACAGGGAAACATAATCCTCTCCAAAAGGGTCAAAAACATTTTTCTGATTAATATAAAAGTCTTCTGCATTTAAAAGATTGGGAATCGCTGCTATAGGCAATAGATAAGAATTACATATATCTTCATAAGAGAAGTATAAAAACAATAGAAGCAATTTTTTATACGGTTACATTTTTTTAGATTCGATGAGAAATTCGAACAGATTTTTAACACTCATAATCTTACAGCATCCATTGGAATGTTATTTATTACTTTATAGATCTATTGTTATAATATTTATTTTTAATTATTAATTATATAAATTGTAGAAAAAGAGTTAGTAGTAATGATATTATTAACATAAATTATTAGAGGAAAATTAGAAATACAATAATATTTAATTCAATAGAAAATAATTACTATTTTATTCAAAATAAAATATGTAAACATTTATAAATAGTTTCCATTAATTATAACAAAAATATTCATTTCTTAAAAACGAATCTTCTGTTCTCAGTGTCTTTACAAAATAATTATAATATCATTTTTCAATTTTGAAGAATTGTATTTTCAATGAATTGTATTTCTGTCAATTAATAATCATTTAATGAACATTTTTGATCAGATAAAAATTTTACAGCATGCTGAGTGAAAAATTCAAACATTTTTGAAACAATTTAGCTACAATATCAAGACAACTTACAATAATAATAATTATTTTTATATTATTCATAAATAATAGATCTGTTTATGTGCCATTTTTAATTTCGTATACAATAATATTTTTTCCTATATTATAATTTCATATAAATAAATACTAGACAGTAATATTTCGCTGAAAACGTTCCTATAACCTATATATATATATATATATATATATATATATATATATATATATATATATATATATATATATATATATATGTATATGTATATATATATATGTATTATGTATGTATGTATGTATGTATACAACACAACACATTTTGTACTTCAAAAATCTTAAACGAGCTTTCCCAATAAAATCTAATAAAACCTAAAGATCTTAATATGCAGACTTTTAGTCAATGTAAATATTTCAGAAAATTTGAACGCTTCAATGTGCATTTAGTCTGCATGAAATAAATTAATATCTTTTGTACTTCCTCTTCAATGTTTATTATTTTCACTAAATATTTAACTTCAAATACAGATTATTTTGTGTATTTTATAATACGAACTTAAATTATACAATGTTTTATCCACATGTATATATATATATATATATATATATATATAGAGAGAGAGAGAGAGAGAGAAGTAACTGAATTTTAGAAAACCACCAATGTTAATTGACTTGAAATTTGAAATATTACTTCTTTTAAATTTCATATAAAATGAATTTTTTGAAAAGAAATCGATTGATTAAATTTTTAAATCGATTTATTACCACAGTGTAAATAATAGCGACATCTTCCCTTATATAAAAAAATATGAGAATTTTTTTCTGATAAAAAATTTAATACTGAATAATAACTTGAATAATTTGAACATATAAAACGTTTTGTTTGAAGTTAATAGAGAATTTAGGAACGTCATGTACTATGTTGAACTGAGATGGGTCAATAGGGGATGAAGTGAACTTTCCGGTCTCTCTTTCTGTGCATCTGTTCGCATGTTAAATCTCTATTCCGTAAGTGACTGAATCAATTTTAATTAAATTTGGTATTTGAACACATTTTAAACAGAAAACAAACTGGTTAGACTTTCAATCAAATCGTACAACTATCACTAATAGTTTTACTATAAACGAATTAATTTCTTAATTGTTTTATAATTACCTATCTATATTTTAATTATTTCTTTTTGTTTCTATATAAAATCTATTGAAGTTTTTAAAGTATTTATTTAATAAATATAAATTATTTTTATAAAAATTCATTTTTTTCAATTACATTAAAAGTTTATTTTTTTCCTAAATAAAAAAATTGATTTCTAAACAGATTGAAATAAAATAAACCAAAAAAAATATAATAATTTTATTGAGAGGAATAAAATAAAATAATTTTGTTAATCAACCTCACCCACCTTATTCTCTGGTCCTGTCTCTGACAAATTATCATTTTTTTAAACATTTGAGTAATTTCCTACGAGAGAAGATTTTCAAAGATCAAGCATCATATTAAAGAACAGTACTTTCGATGAATTCATTAATTCCAGGAGTCCAGAATTCTATTTTATAGGAATAAACAAACTTTTCCCTCGTTGAGAGAAATGTATGCAGGCCAATGGTCTTTATATTAATTAATAAATATTATTTTAACGGATATATGTGTCTTTATACTCGATACGTAAAAACCGCCATTATTTTTTCACCAACCTAATAATTAATAAATGTCATACAAGATGCGAGGGGATTGATTTCAATCTGAGAAAATTAGTAGATAATTCTAAAGGCATTTTCATATATATATATATATATATATATATATATATAACAAATTAAAAAAGTACATATTAAAAATAATAAAAAAAATTAGTTTGTAAAAAAAAAATAAATGTTTTTGTACAATTTGTATTTTTAACAGAAAACTAATACGTTTTAAAACGCATATTTGTCTATAAATGTGAGGAAAGAAATATTAAAATAATTTATATTAAATATTTATTTTAAATTATTTTAACATAAAATGAACATTACACAATTTAAATGTAAATAAAGTAAATAATTTTAAAATGAACATTCATACTGAAAATGAAATTTCGACTGAATAAATAAATAACATGAATTCCCAATATAATTATTTGATGTATCAACCCCTGTAATATATATACATATATATATATATATATATATATATATATATATATATATATGTATATGTGTATTCCTGTATGTATATATAACGAAATAACGTTTCCTCATCAAAATAATTTATTAATTAAATGTAGTCAACTTTAACCTTTCGTTGATCGCGTTTTGGTCAAAGTTAGTGACTTGTCGTTCATCCCCATGTGAATTAAAAAAAAAAAACTGTAACAAACAACAGAAATTACAAGTTTGCGAAGGAAAAACAAAATGAAGTTGTAATCTCTAGGGAGTTTCGTGTTGTTAATTTACAACCCCTGTTGAAAGTAAAGTAAGCGAAGTAATTATACGTTTCAATAGGTCAATAGGATAATCACAGACGCAGGGGTAGGTTCGTGTCCACCACTGATAGCTACCCAAACATACAACAAACACTCCCTAACGCTCTCACTTCCTCACAGCTAATTTGACACTGTAAATTTATTCGACCAGTTATACTCAAACTTTTAACTATTTACACACTTTTCCAGTTAATCATCTTTTGTCTCCTAATTTATTCATGTGAAATTTTGTTTCCTGATATTTTCAAACTCGAATTTCTTATAATTTGATACCATTTTCTGTAGAAATACAATTTTCCTTAATTTATATCTCTGATTATAGCGAAATAATTTTTTTTCAGTGGTAATTATTTTACTTTCATTTTGAATAATTTAACTTATTTAATTCACAATAAAGAACTTATTCAGATACGACCCTTAACAATAGAATTATTTAAAAAAAACGATGGAATAAAATTCAGAATAACCTAAAAAATTACACACTCTTCGCTTCCAAGCTACGATTTTTAATATCAACAAAACAAACATAAGTTTAACATCAAAAAACCAGATACTAAAATTTTTTTCAAAAATAAAGTTCATGGTTTTCAAATATTTTGTTATTAATAACGAAGAGTGAGTTAAGAGTATTCAGGAAGTTACAAGAACTTTCTGATAAGGTCAAATAAGCTTCCTCAGTTTGGAATACATTATTATAAATTAAAAATATTAGAAAAAAAAATGCAAGTGAAAATATTGAACCATATTCCATATCTAATAAAATTATTATAAAAATCTGTCAATATTTACACCGAATATTAATAATCTTGCTAGTGTGTATCAATATCAAAATGATTATATTAAATAATATAAAAGTTACTATCAGAATATATTTTTTTATTATAAAAAATAATTATAAATAAAAACTTTACATCATAAACAATTCAGACGAAAAATATTTTTCCCTACTAAGGAATGGATCCACAGAGAGAAATCAAACTCGAAAATCACCACAAAACATAATTGTATATACATATATATATATATATATATATATATATATATATATATATATATATATGGATTTATTTTAATAACGTGATTGCATTTCTAGAAAATATATTTAATTGTGAATTATTTCATCTTTTATTATTTTTCCTGTATAAATCTTCTTTTCATTTTGATCATTTTTTGTATTTTTAAAAACTAGTATCATTATTTTTTTTATTTGTAATAAATATTTAAAATTCATTTTCAAACTACTTTTCACTTTGTAATAAATTTTCAGATGTTAAACAGACGTATTTTTGGTTTAGCTTTAACTTATTAGTGTAATTTATGAACTGAAATTAAATTTTTTCGTCAATGATTTTTTACTGACTTTTCCTTAAAATAAGTATTTAATATATTTTATTTTAAATGTATATTTTTTTAAAATTATCAAGAAATGTTAATAAGTTAGTATGTATATATATATATATATATATATATATATATATATATATATATATAAATTATAAAACAATTAACTAAACAAATAACTAAAATAAACAATTTTTTTAACCTATTTCAGTATCTCCAAGATGCCTGTTTCTTTGCATAATATATATATATATATATATATATATATATATATATATATATATATATATGTATATGTATATAAATATATGTAAGAATTTATTTAAAAAAACTATTTAAACTAATTTTTACCCCCGTAATAATTTCATAACATAGGTTTTTTCGTTTGAGTAATTTTTTTAATACAAAAATTTTACTTAAATTTTTTTCCTAATGACTTTTTTAATTTCTCAGTGCAATTAATAAATTAATTTGAAAAAGAAGTGAAAATATGAATATATATTGAGAGAGACAGAAAGAGAAATAAAAAAATATTTTAATAATAAGTATTTTCAACAATAACCTGGATGTATTGCTAGAAATATATTTAATTTAAATTAATTGTAAATTAATGTAATATATATATATATATATATATATATATATATATATATATTAGTTCTGTATAAATATAATATTAATTTTAATCAATTTCATTATTTTAAAACTAGAATTATATTTACTCTTAAATGATTTTTTCTAATTATTTTCTGTATATTACAAATTTTATTTAAAATGTAGATTTGTCAGGTACTATCAAGTCGATTTATTTATGTTAGAAATTTTTATACCATTTTAAAATTGAATATATATATATATATATATATATATATATATAAAGTGGAAAATATAATGAAATGTTGTATATCAGAGACAGATGATTCTGATATAGAATAAGACAGTCGAAGTGATGGCATCATTTATTGTGCAGTGATATCAAAGAGAAAATCTATGAACAAAAATGTCCTAGTCGTTCAAAGATTGAGGAATCGGAAGTAAAACGTAATTGCAGGAATCACGGTAGATATTTTTAAAAGAATGTGTGTGTGTGAGGATTGAATACAAATTGAAGTTGTGTACACGTTTTAAGTACAGTGAATTTATGTGAATATCCGTAATGATTTTTTTATTTTTGTTATTATTCAATTTAATTACCTTGTAAAAATAAATAAAGTCTAATATATTTTTGTCAAGTGTTGTAAATAAAAGTTTGTTTTATTTTTGATAAGAATTGTCTGTAATACAGTTGTAAGATTGACTGAGTTTACTTTTACAATTGAATTATTTTCCGTCCTAAAAAGCATAAAAAATTAGGATCAATAATGTTTAATAAATGATTATTGTTCATTTGTATAATTGTTTCAAGAATTAAAGATTATTGATCATTTTTAATGAACAATAATCATTTATTGAACATTAGAATTTTTATAGTTTGTTGCATGAACAAAAATTAACTTACAAATGAATTATCTAGTAGTCATTTTAAGTTCATTCGTTATTTTTTGATCTTTTTTAATCATCCGAATTCACTTAAAACACTGTACTGAATATCACTTTCAACTTTCAATCGTATTTAGTAATATTTCTACTATAAAAAAATATACTCTAAGTCCTGGCAATTTTTTCGATTCATTTTTCAAAATTACTGCACACAATATTTATTTAAATTTAATTATTTTATATCTCTTATTCAATTATTAAAATTAATCACGTTTGAGTAAATATTATTGAATTCGATAAAGGTGTTTGAATCAAAAAAATAATAAATTTCTTATAGATTATAATACGAACAGATTCATTTAATCAATTCTGAACTTTACAAAATTTAACCATCATTTTAGCTTTCTTGTTTTCTGAAATGTATTTTTTACAAGACTTAATTTCATTCAAATATCTTAGTTTCATTTATATACAAATTTCTCCAATAATTGTTCCATTGTTATTAATAAATTCTTCTTTGATGGCACTATAGCCCAAATTGAGCCGGCCTTCTCAATTTTCTACCTCCAGACATCCAGCCTGGAAATCGTTCTCCAGTTCCTTACTCCCAACAGTTACACTGCATCTTTCTCTAGATTGTCTATCCATCTAAGATTTGGTTTGCCCACAGGTCTTCTCCAGGTCAAGGCCCTTTTTGGTACTCTTAAGTCCGGTATCCACTCAATGTGACCTTTTCCATCGCAGCTGGAGCATTTTTATAAAGATTAATAGTTTTGCTTCACTATAAACTTTATATAATAAGAAGTTATATCGTATTCTCCATATACTCTCCCTCCATCGCTTACTGGCTCAAATATCCTTCTCAACATTCTTCTTTCGATGGTGTCCAACATTTCTGCAGTCTTTGCTAACATGATCCACGCTTTACCACCATAAAGTTTGACAGTATGAATGACGATTTCATACAGTCAGATTTTGGTATTTTAATACACATTTTTGGATTTCATTATAGGAAAGAGCATGAAATATGTTCTATTTGCTGCTACTATTCGGTTTTGAAATTCTTAAGATTTCTCATTTTCACTGGTGATGTTCGAGTCAAGTGATTGAAGTTGAGTTGAGTCAAGAAATTGTTTACAACTTCGCTGTTAATAAATTAGTCCAAATTAATTTACTTAAAAATTGTTTTAAAAATTGTATTATATTTTTTTGAACAATTAGGTACATAGAATTTTAGTTATATATGTATATATGTATATATATATATATATATATATATATATATATATATATATATATATATATATATATATGAATATGTAAGTAAAGGTAGATATAGATGTATGTGAATTAGTATGCAAACAATTTAAATGCGCACGGGGTGACTTACACGGAATGATTTAAAAGAAAAAAGAAAGCAAAAATGTTTTTTTCATTACCTCTGTGTCTAGTTCTGTATGTACTTCTCACACCAATGTATGGAGCTTGACATACACTCACAACTAGTTGATTTAAAACGTCACCTTTATAGACGTGTATCTAACACGAAAATTTTACGATCAACTAACGAATGAAATTCGAGTACACTTTCGTTGTTTTGTCAAATAAAGTCTATGATTTACGACTCTGAAATACAAATGCTGCATTTATACATTAACTACAAGCAAAACATTCACCAACGTTGATATTTTCGCCTCTACTAGACTGAAAAATTCAAGCGTGTATTAAATATTCAAATGAGTCGAGCGAATGGAACGAAGTGTTTATTAATTCTTGTTACGAAAAGTCATCACTGTTATTGTTGTCAATCTTCATTTCGTACAACGATACTGTAACAGATGTTCTTCTCTGTTGGAGTAGTTATATTATATGTATACAATTATATTATTATTAACCCTTATACAATCCTCGGGTGAATTTTCACCCGATTTTTTGTGAGACCAAAAAGTGTCTTCTAAGACAAAATCCAAATGCTCATTAAGCATTTGACTAATTCCATAAAAATTAGAGATTATATAAAGAAATTACTTTAATAAAAATTCTATATATAAAATAAATTTTCTTTATTTCTGATAATTTTTGACTTGCTTTAATTTCTAATGACCTTAATTATCGATACACCCTAATATATAAATCGGTAGTTAATCTTTCCATTAGAATTTCTATAATAATTACTTCATTTCATTATTTCTTTCTGTAAATCCTTTGAAAAATCAAATAAAATGTGAATTTGCAGAAACCTTATGAAATCATCAATCTCTGTTATTGAATTTTAATAAAATTGAGTCGAATTTTAATTATTATTATTGAATAGAGTGATTTATATTGATTGGATATATTTATATATGTGGGTCTTTTGATAAGTATAGTAAAGAAGAAAGTTAAACACTGTTTTTTTTAAAAAAAAATGATTTTATTTCTCAACACAGTCTTTATTTGGGGCTATACACTTAGACCAGCGAGTCTGCAAAATGCTCATTGCGGGCAGTGATGACATTCTCATTCGATGAGAATTTCTTCTCTCCGAGCCAAATATTCAAGTTTGGGAATTGAAAGAAGTCGCACGGGACCAAGTTCGAAGAATAGGGTGGATGAGAAATCAATTCTAAGCCTAATTCGTGCAATTTTGCCAATTTGTGGACGACGCGTTTTCCTAGTGAAAGAGCACTTTTTTGTGCACCAATCTTGGTCGTTTTTGTCTCAACTCTTCTTTCAAACGTTCTAATAATGTGGCATAATAGGCTTTTGTTATATTTTTTCCTTTTGTTATAGTTTTTTTTTGTTTTGGTTATAGTTTTCCCTAAGTAGTCGATCAGGATGATTCTTTAGGAATCCCAAAAAAACAGTGACCATCACCTTTTCAGCAGACAAAACGATCCTCACTTTCTTCGACGCACTTTCACCAGTCGTTATCCACTACTTTGACAATTTCTTCGACTCAGATGTGTAGTAATCGATCCATATTTCATTCAATGACGAATCGACACAAAAACTTCTACTCGTTTTTCAATTTTCGCAGCAATTACTACAATGCTCGCTTCAAACATCTGTAGAACGTGAACAACGCATCACTTCTGGTTGAAATTTCACTCTCAAACTTGATAGCCGTGACGTCACCAAATGAATGATGACGCCACATCATAGAAATTTACCAAACTTATCAAACTACCCACGTATGTAAACAGTTAGCCGTTCACTGAGTAACTGTAATTAATGGCTGATTAGTTTTATAGATTTGTACAGTAAATACTTTTAAAATCATTTAAATTTTTAATTCATTTCGTAATCTTGATTTTTAAAAAAATAATATCTATTATTTGGCTTAATTTTTAATTATCATTATTATTGAATGGAGTGGTCACTGTTGTATATATATATATATATATATATATATATATATATATATATATATATATATATGATAGGGAAAAACCTGTATCATGTAATGAAGTCTATCGTAAATTTCCGCATCGATATAAACAATCTATATAATTAAAATAACAATTGTAGAATTTGTGGCAATCCAACTAGTCTGGATATGAGTTCGAAACGGGTGCAGGTAACGCTGGTAAATCACATAAATTACCCCCTTAATCACTTAATTAACATTGACGCAGGTAATAAAAAACCTAAGTGTGACGGTCTGGCCCGCGATCAGCCAGTTCGCATTCGTACCGAGCTGAGGTGTGGGCTTTTCTGCGATAAATTTACTTTTTCTGTTAATTTATTAGCACTCTCTAGCAGTTGTTACTGTGTGTATATATATATTTTTTGTTCCCTCTCTCTATTATCAATGTGTACATTTAAATGTATAAAAACGTGTGTACATTTTCATAATTCGACTAATTAAAAATGATGTATAAGTAAATATGTGTACAATTTTTATAACACAAATATTGAGAAACGATTTGTGCCTCGTATGTAATTTAAAAATAGTTCGTTCTTTTATTTATTTATTTTAATGATACGTTGGTTATATTTTTATTTTTAAACAAATATTCGATTAAGTCTCTTCAGAAATTTCAGTTCAATTATATTTAATTATTTTATGAAAAATTATACATAATTTTTTTATAGAATATCTGTATATAAAATATATATAAAACACTGAAACTCATTCCTTTGCTTATTTCACAATGGATATCGTTTTAGTTATAGTATTTTAAAAATTAAATTGAAAGAAAATTCATCCAAAAATCAGGATAATTTTTAGATTATGATCACTAAAAAAGTGAATAGAGTTAATTTAAACGAATTAGTGAGCAAAAATTCTTTCTGAGAACCCTGAATGTTTAATGGTTTTAGTAAGAATTTTGGCTAATCAATAACAAGTCCACTCATCTGAGTAATTCGTTCCAAAAAAAACTCCATTATCAATAAAACTATCTTCTTTGAAAATGAAATAAAGGAATCAACGAAATACAATTTGAATATCGATCAATTGATTGTTCGTTATATCGGAATTCAATTGTACTTTTAAAAAGATTTTAAAAAAAACTTTATATAAGAAAAAATTCGTGAATCAATTCTTTTCTCATTCCACAAATCACTAAAAATGTTCTTTAAATCATTTAAATAATTTATCGACCACTTTTGATCAGGAAATTAAAAAAAAAATAAAGATTTCATCTGTGAAAGTGAATTAAGAGTCTTGTATTATGAAAAAAACATATTCAAATCTGAGATACAAATCAATATTTTCATATAAATCTCGAACTGAGAGAAAAACATCTTTATCCACTCCCACATAACAGACATCTCTGCACAAACACGAATTTAAAATTTTAATTACTTCACATTTAGTTTCTTGTTCTCTTCTCTATATTTGTCTCTTCTACACATCTACAGACATGGAAAAAAAAGTATCCATTCATATCATTTTCCATTCGTTTTTTTTTTCAATTATGTTCTTTTTAACAAGTACAAAATTCATTTCACAACAGTGTACAAACACAAAATATTCAAATTTAATGAGCATATTTGTTTTGCATTCGAATTTATTCTAAATAGCCTCAGTAGAACCCATGCTGTGAAACATACAAACTAATCATATATTGTGAATAGATACGATGAATACACTGCTAATTGTAATGTATCGTACCAATTATATATATATATATATATATATATATATATATATATATATATGCATGTGTGTGTGCATGTGCGAGAATTAAATTTTATAGAAACTATGTGTAGGTTGTGTATGATGTTTTGGTTTTATTCAATTGATTAGTGTATTCATATTTTTCCACAGTGGACTTATTAATACATTCAATTGTGTGTGATTATATTTTCTAAATAAATTCTTTTTTCACCCCATAAACCGCAAAACATTTTCTGATTAAACATGTTTAATAAATAATTGTTTTTGATTGTTACTAATTGGTATCAAAAAATAAATCATATTGAGAAATAGCTAATAAGTTTCTTAAAACTTATTTTAACTCTATATGAATTATCAATATTAAAAATCTGTTTTATTAAAATAACAAATTACAAAAAAAAAGATTATATCAGCTCTATAAAATAATTGAATAAGTAACAAGTGAATAACTGTCTTTTTCTAAATTGATTTAACTACTTTTATAAAATTTTTATCAAATTTAATTTTATAAAAACAGTAAATGGCTGGAAAATATTTAATTGACAACAATTAATTTTCAGATATATCCAGTATGAGTAATATTACAGTTCATCTTAAAATAAATAATAAATATCATCATCATCATCATCATATATATATATATATATAAACTGTTTATTCAAAATCTTTAAAATCGGTTGAATTTTAATTTCGATTTCGGTATAAGCTCATCGAGCTCGAACTCTAAAAAGAAACGATTTGCTGCTTTAACCAAATATGGTGATACGATAGATTTTGCTTGCGGTAACATTGCTTCAAAAACTCCTCGCCATTCTCTCAACATTATGTTTCTTAAAAGATTATCTGTAATAAATAAATGATTTGAATTTTACAATCGACTAAACCATTTAACACTAATTGTTAATACCATTATTATACGATTTAATCCTTTTATGTTTGTTTTTTTCTATAATAGACCATACTTGAATGTTACATTGAAAAGTAATAAATTTACAAGTAAAGATAATAGATTTCTAAATAGTTTTTAAAACATTCTTTGTTAGTTGATAAATATATATATAAATATATATATATATATATATATATATATACATTGCATCAACAACTGCTTTCGAGTCGTTTAAATGCTAAATGCTATTTTCAAACTTAAAATATTTTTCAAATTTTATCACATTTCAAAAAAGTATAATTTTATCATTTATTTACGAAATTATTTTTTAATTTCACAATAATTTTGTTGCGATCATTTAAGTGAAAAGACATTTAATTATATCCGAATCCTGGTCTACAAAAAATTAAACATTTAACAGGACATTTTTATAAGGAAACATTTCTCTCTCTCAAATATATATATATATATATTAATTTGGTGCAAAAATAATTACGGTTTGTACGCATCGAGTATAAAAACGCATATATCAGATTAGTTTTAGCTTTTAGACATTTCAACACTTAGAAGTGAGATGTAGAAAAACATATTAGATAGTTTTTAATTTCTTAATGTCTTTTTTAATTATAGAAACGTTTGATTGAAATAAAAATAGATTCAATTCTTCCAGAAAATAATAAAGAATGAAAATGAATTAAGTAATTAGTTAAAATATTTAATTGTTATGTTGGTGCAAAAATAATTGCAGTTTCTACATATCGAGTATAAACACGCATATATCAGTTAAAAATTATATTTATTAATCAAAATAAAGACCATTGGCGTGCATACATTTCTCCTAAGAGGAAAAAAGTTTGTTTATTCCTACAAGATAGAATTCTGGAGTCCTGGATTTAATGAATTCATCGAAAGGGATGTTGTTTGAGCTGATGCTTAATTTTTGAAAACCTTCTCTCGTTGTAAATGGCTTAAATATTTTAAAAAATGATAATCTGTCGAAGACAGGTCCAGAAAATAAGGTGGATGAGGTAAGGTTTCATAACCCAGTCGATTGAATTTTTTTTAAATCATTTATGAGATGTGTGGTCGGGCGTTGTCATGGAGAAGAATCGTTCCTCTTCGATTGACTAATACTGGCCATAAAAGATGCAACTTCTCTTACATTTTTTCAATTTCTTGACAATATTTTTCTGCTGTTATTGTTTCACCAGGATTTAAGAAGTTATAGTGAATGATGCCGATTATTTACCACCAAACAGTGACTATAGTCTTTTTTCCATGAATCTTCGGTTTAGGAAACTGTTTTGGTGCTTCTGCTCTATCTAACCACTGTGATAAACGTTTCAGATTATTGTAGAGAATCTACTTTTAATCACATTCGACAATACGATCAAGAAAGGGATCATTTTTGTTGTCAAGTAGTGATCAATATTCATTTAATTTATACAGCACCCATTTATACAGCTTTTTTGTTTTTCCAATCAGACTTAAATGTCGAACAACTGTTGAATGATCAACATTGAGTCTTTCTCCCATCTCTCGAGTTGTTTTACATTTTTCCGCTTCAATAATGATTTTTTAAATCATTATTGAAGAATGTCCACGACCTTCCTCATCATCAATGCTTTCGTTTCCATTAACAATTGGAACATGTGTTGAGCTGTACATTTACTAATTGACTCTTCATCAAAAAAAATTTGATATTTCGAGCAGTTTTTGTCACTGTACATTCCAATTTAAACTCATGCAACAAAATCGCGCGAATTTGCTTTTTTCCATGACTAATTTAAGATGTTATATCCAACAATACTAAAGAATGAAAACAATAGACATAAGCTGAAATCAGTTGTGCTAATTCCATTATTTACAATGATGTATCACATGACTATAACAGAAATAACAATAACTAGAAAAATCGGCACCAAACTTAAAATGATAAAAACCCAATTATTTTTGCATCAACTTAATATATATTTCTACCAGGTATTAATTGATGAAGGACAGATATTTTAATTAACTAATACCGAAATAATATATTATTTAACTATTTTTATTAGTATTTACCTAAATTTCTATCTGGTAAAACTTCTGTTGTATAAAAATAAGCATTTGAAATCATCGGATCAACCGCAACCTCTGTAATATTCATGTAATTTTTACCATTAATGTCAACTGTTTGTCCTTCTACAATGAACGGTGTTGATAGGGTACCTGGAAAATATCAACATTACAACGATGTTTTATATCCATAATCAATAAGTTTATTAATTTGTTATAATTGAAAAAAATAAGATTAAAAACAATAAATATTTGTTGTATTTCTACGTATCTCCTATTAATTATCCTACACAATTACCTTAGATGATGTTAGATTTTCAACATTTAAACAGTTTTCATTTTATTTTATTGTTTATATCGAATCATCAAAATATCAAATCTAATACTAAGAAATTGTACAATGTAATTGAAAGATGGATAAACTCCACTCGAGCAAAATATTGTAATATATTTTTTTTAAAAAACTACCGAAAGTTTTTATATCAATTTAAAAATATAGAGAATGAAAAAAATAAATGATTTAAAATGATAACATGTTTAAATTGATTCATTCTCGCAAATAATTAATTAAATAAATATTTACTTAGGGTTGCAGTGAAGTTTCCTTGTTTTATGGGTACCATATTAAATGCATATCCATCCATTTCATAATTACTTTCTACTTCAACTTGGTTTATCGTTACAAATATAACTATTTTCATATGATCGTTCTTGAACTGTGATTTAACATTATTAATTCGAGCCGTTCCTAGCCCTTTTATTGTCCAGTTTGAAACTCCTTCAAATTTAATCTGAAAAAATATAGATATTAAAATAAATAATTCGAAATAAAAATGTATAGCTTGTTTTTTTATTTTCTTCTAGTAAAAACCAAATATATACATTTTATTCTCATATCCTAATAGTTATATAAAACATTTTTATTTTTATATTTTTAAAGTACAAACAATAATCAAAAATGATTAATAATTACATACTGTCCATTTTTGATCATCAATTTTTTGTGGGTTGCAAGACGAGAGAATGATTCATTTATAAAAATTAAAATTTCATATTTTTTTATACACTTACATACGGTCTCGCAAAGTCTATCGGAATACCATAGATTTTTAATGGATCGATTGGTTCCAAATTCAATTCAGGATTACCATCAGATAATTTCGGAATGACTTCACGTAATAATTTTCTCAAACATGAATTAAATCTATTGTTTAGTTCGCACGGTTTGATGAAGTTTGCTGAAATATTTCTTTATTGACAGATATTCATATAATTTTTTTAATTAAACTTAATCTTACGGACATTATACTTTATTTTCATTCCTGGTTTTGATCCTATATTTCAATTTATAAAGTATGGGAACGAATAAAATCATTTCTGATTATTATTCTATCTTAAAAGGTCTCTTACAAGTCATTTTTCAGTGATCATACTGACTTAACCTTTTACTTGTTACCATTTAAGAACATTTTTCATATTTTAACATGATATGACATATCTACTTTAATTAAAATGAAAAAAATCACTGGATTTATAATCGTTACTTATTTTAATTTGGAAACTATTGATGTCTTTTTTTCTCTATAAAAAATCTCAACTAGATAAGTAATATTGATTACGAATAACAGGAATTTATTCAAAAATAATTATTATATTTGAAAATATATTTTTTTGAAAAAATCTTTTTATATTTACATGCATGATTTCACACAGATTGATATCATATAAGGACAGGATTAACTAGTTACAGTAGGTGGAGTTAGATCTGGTGATATGCGATCGGATTTAGTTAAATCTGGTCAAGGTTGAAGTCAGATTTTGCCAGGTAGAGTCAAATGTGGTCAAATTAGTACAGGAATGAACAGATGTATTCATGGATAATTAGATACCATCAGGTTTGTTCAGATTTAGTTAAGTCTGGTCAGTTGTGGTCAGTGAAGAACATAGCTGACTGCATACACACACACACACACACACACATATATATATATATATATATATATATATATACAGTCGCGCAAGAAATTATTTGCGCGTTATAAAATTATAATATTAATCTTAACATCATTGACTTGTGATTAGCCGAATCATCTAAGCAGATGTCTATTTATACATTACTTTTACATTTAATTTACATTATTATAGTGATCTCGATTTTTTATTTATTTTATATTAATAGAAAATCATAAAGTAGCAATTGCGTCTGAGAAGATATTAGTATTTGAGGCTTTAATTAAAGGTATGATAATTGAAATTATTTATTAAGTCATTTATCACCGATTTAATTTCCCTTTACAATTTTTTTTTTAGCAAAATGACAAAAAGTAGAGAAATTTCGGTCGATGAACGCACACACACAAATATAATATGTATCAGAAAGGAAAAACTAGCTAAGAAATTGCTGATAGTTTTATAAAACCGCTCAGTATGATTCAGTATACTATTAAGAAGGTTAAAGATGGAAAATGTTTAATTCCAGCTCTAAATAAAGATCGAAAATGAAAGACTAGCGAACGTACAGACGAAGTAATAGTTTGTAATGACAAAAAAACACTTTATTAGCGTCCAGCAATTAAAAAAGGATCTCAATCTTACTCTTGGAGGTACTCAAATAAGGTCGTAGATAAATGAAGCATTTCTAATTACTGTTTTGGAATTGTTTTTATTTTTAAACTTTAATTAAAAACAACGTGAATTATAGTAAATCTTATTAACTAGAATAATATTTTTATTTAATTAATAATCCATTTTTCAATTCTATAATCTGGATATAAATACATGTACTTTAAAAATCCATCTTACATGCATCATAACACAAATGAATAAAAATCGGTTCGAAAAAATCTTGAACGACTTACGTAAATCAACTGAGTATGTATTTGAAATCATAAAAATAACACAAAAATAAAATAATATTAAATATCTAACACTTTGTCTGCGTTCTGTAACCATTTTAATGAAATATTTCGATAAAAAATCAACTTGAACGTAAATAAAATTCACCAAACAACCAAATCTATTCGTAAAAAGAAATCAATCAGATTTTCTCAATCACAAACCACAACACAGTTTCAAGATTGATCAGATTCTGTTTTGAGTTTGATTCCGTGATTCATTTATATATCTTTATTCTTTTTATGAATATTAATATCGACTTTAAAATAAACTTGTTAAATATGTAAAATAGAAGTTCTCTTAAACTGGAAATCATTAAATATGTTAGCAGAACATTTTTTCACTCTATACTTTCTGTTAATATAATTTGATAATCGCTTTAGGTCACATAACTGTACAATTTTTATAGCAATACGTCTATTCTATTTAACATGAATTTCGACACAAATCGTTATTTTCATTTTTTAACAAAATATTATTACAAGCATTGATTACAGATAGCCTGTTTGATATATATACGAGGGTAATTCGAAAAGTAATTAGATATTTTGGTGGAATTATACAAAAAATGACCTTAATAAAAAATTAGAAAAGTTTACTTCTCAAACGTTTTACTGTTTGAATCGCCTTCATAACTCCTTTATAAATATTTTCTTAATTCTGTTTCTTGAACGGCTTTTGACAAATTGTTGTAAATAATTATTGTATTGGGTTCGCCAATAAGTAATGTCGGATTTCTCTGTAAATTTAATTAAAGATTAATAATATTTTTAACATTTCCATAATTTTTAATAGATGTTTTCTATTCATCTCGTTTGTTTTGATTTAGAATAAATTTAAAACACTAATTTATGTACAAATTGTTACTTCTGTAGATAGTCTCAGCTTTTTTATAAAAAAATCCGACATTACTTATAAGTCAACCCAATAATAATATACTGATTGGTTGGTTATTAGAGCTTTAGGGCGCTTCGACAGCTAAGATAATTAGCGCCAGAAATAATATACTACTTATAATACAATACTAGAGGCGATTTAAGTAGACCAGCCAATTATTTACTAGTAATATTCACTGACCTTATATTTTTATATTCTCCCTGTTTATAAATTACTTATTTAATCCACTAATAATACACTTCTGTAAACCAACATTCCGAATTATATAGAAAAATAACCTGAATAAAATCTAATATGTAGAATAAAATTATTTTACTTCTTAAATGTCTGTTTACTTTTCAATTTACCTCATATATATATATATATATATATATATATATATATATATATATATATATATATATATATAGTATAATTATTCAGTCAATCACTTCCTTTCCACACGTCTTGTAATTCATTTTTATGTTGACTAAAACATTTGATTCTTTCCGAAACACGAATCACATTATGAGCCGATGATGCAAATTAACTGAGCTCATTTTCAATAATTATTAGTTTAATAAAAACGTGTTCAAAATAAACCAGTTTTATACTTCAATAATATCTCTTAATAAAAACTTACGCACGACTTGTAATACTTAAGCTATTGCTAGACGATGTTTGTTTTTTTTCTAGCTGCTAGTTGATTAGCAGATAGAAAACTATTGTAATTTACACGTGTGCTAGAAAAAGTATGCCATATCTTATTCAATGATTGTCTTATAATCACTTATAAATGATGAGATAAGTCTAGAATTATATTTCGAGGGTGTGTATTTTGAAAAATTGATGCTTGAAATAGGAAATGTTATTTTAAAATATTTCGGATAAAGCTTAGTATTTCATAATTGATTTTTTTTCATCTCAAAAATCACATATTTGTTTTTAAGTGAAAGAAACAATTCTTTCTTTTAGTATTATCCCAATATATCAATAATCACAAACCATAAACGTTTTTCTGATCAAAAATGTTCAATAATTAATTATTAATCATTTTTGATTATTTCTAAAGCGCATTTTGGACAAATCCATCATATTCAGAGAGTAAAAGCATAGAAAAAACTCTAAGGATACCTCTTTCTCTAAGGATATCATTAAAAAAGCATAATCAACATTACAAAAAATGCTAAATAATTAATTATTGACCATTAATAGTATAAAATTCTATTATCTGTATTTATCTTTGATATTCGAAACAAACTTATTAGTGGTCTATAATAAAAATCACATTTCAAAAATAACACTTTTTAATTAACTCTACAAATCAAAAATATTCAATAATTATTTGTTGATCATTTTTGATCCCTGTTTATTTACATTCCATGCGTATTATTGATCATTTTTAATTAGAAAAATATTTTTGTTTTGCAGAGATAAGAATAAAATTAATTTAATAACCAAAAAGAAGTTATTTGTGATTCAAAGAAAATTTTTTTGTACTTTAACACTAACGATGTTAGTGCAACAATAATCAAGAATAAAAAAATGATCGAAAATCAATTATTAACAATTTTTGATAAGAAAAATATCTGTTTTGCAAGTAAAAAGTATTATGAAAAAAGATTTTCAATTGTGATTAAGAAAATTAATAATTTTTAATCAGAAAAAAAATTGTTAAGCTTGTGGGTTGAGTGGGAAAATAATTTATGAGAGAGGAAGATTTTTATCTACGACTACACTTTGTGGCTATGATTATAATTAAAACAAGATTATAGATTAATCTTCTGCTGCTTTAATTATCGTCTACAAAGGCTCTCGCGCTGTTTTAAAACATAATATGACAGAATTTAAAAGTACGAATTTATATTATATCTGATTTTTATAAATGTTTGCATGTGTAAAAATTGCTTACAGTATAATACTTATGTGTGATTATATAGCTATATATGAAATTAAGTACATTAATAGATAATAAATTCGAAACTGATATTTAAATAAAATTAGATGGTTTATATCCTTAATCATTCATTCTATATAACTTAACATTCATTCATTCAACAATGAAATTGCATTTAACATGCACAACATATAAATATCATATAGTGAATGCTGTATTTTTAATATTTTTTCAAGTACATACATTACATATCGTTTTTATTAATGGAAGTGTGTGTGTGTGTGTACATATTTTTAATTGTTAATAAAATCATTGATTAAAACGAATACGAAAATTAAAAAAAATATATAATGTGTATATATATATATATATATATATATATATATATTGATATACTGTTTGTATTTTGAATGTATTTGATTGAATTAAATGGTTCATTCTAATCAAAATATCTTTAATATTTAATCTACATCAATTTGACGTCAAAGAATAGTATTGACTTGTTCCGCTCTTTCTGACACATAGTTTAAATACTGCAGATTTTGTGTTAATACCTGACGACATTCCATATGGTTTTACGCAACACCAATTAAGTTCAATTTAGTACATGTCATGCACTCTCTTCAAAAATATGTAAACTCGTTCTAATCAGAGTTATCATTTAGCATAGACGTAAACCTATTACAGGGCATGTTAGCAATTACTTTCAAAAATTCATTTATTGTTTGAAAAAGAATTTAAAAAATAAGTTAAACTTTCTTTTTATAAAGTAAATTCATGAAAATATTCAATAACATTCATTCTTGAATAGGGATGCTTTTAGTAAGACCTCTTAAAGACATTGAAATAAAGCACATATATAATTATTAGCTTACGAACATCCTTTTATTTAGCATATGTGATTTCAATTATTATCTGTAATTTTTATCAATTTGTAAGACTTTTTAAAGTTATTTCTGTACCTACTTAATCAGTACTGTTAGAAAAGCATTAAATATATCCAAAAATCGATAAGAGGTATTACTAAATAAATCTCAATTCCTGAATGAATGTTATTGAATTTTTTCATGAATTTATTTTTTAAAATGAACATTTTATCAATTTTTAAAATGAATTAATTGATTAAAACTAGAAAAAAAACAACTTTATGACTTCGAAAACAAGTTTTGTAAATCATAAATGCATAAAATATATGTATTATTAATCTATTTTATCATTTACTACCATAAATATGCAGTAGAACACCCATATCCATGGATTTGGTTTCCTCGTTTTCAATTATCTTCTATATCAGTTATCTAAAATAAATGATACATTTGGGGTTGAGAAATATTTGTTGCTCTTCAGAATATTAGATCTTCAAGTTTGTTTTGGGAGTTTGGAATACATTGCAGTTTGTATCTATGGTAGTAAATGATAAAATAGATTAATAATACATATATTTTATGCATTTATGATTTACAAAACTTGTTTTCGAAGTCATAAAGTTGTTTTTTTTCTAGTTTTAATCAATTAATTCATTTTAAAAATTGATAAAATGTTCATTTTAAAAAATAAATTCATGAAAAAATTCAATAACATTCATTCAGGAATTGAGATTTATTTTGTAATACCTCTTATCGATTTTTGGATATATTTAATGCTTTTCTAACAGTACTGATTAAGTAGGTACAGAAATAACTTTAAAAAGTCTTACAAATTGATAAAAATTACAGATAATAATTGAAATCACATATGCTAAATAAAAGGATGTTCGTAAGCTAATAATTATATATGTGCTTTATTTCAATGTCTTTAAGAGGTCTTACTAAAAGCATCCCTATTCAAGAATGAATGTTATTGAATATTTTCATGAATTTACTTTATAAAAAGAAAGTTTAACTTATTTTTTAAATTCTTTTTCAAACAATAAATGAATTTTTGAAAGTAATTGCTAACATGCCCTGTAATAGGTTTACGTCTATGCTAAATGATAACTCTGATTAGAACGAGTTTACATATTTTTGAAGAGAGTGCATGACATGTACTAAATTGAACTTAATTGGTGTTGCGCAAAAATCCGTATGGAATGTTGTCAGGTATTAACACAATATCTGCAGTATTTAAACTATGTGTCAGAAAGAGCGGTACAAATCTTAATACTATTCTTTGACGTCAACTTGATGTAGATTAAATATTAAAGATATTTTAATTAGAATGAACCATTTAATTCAATCAAATACATTCAATATTTAAACTGTCTCAAAAAAGCTATATTTACATTATAGTGTGTGTGTATGTGTATATATATATATAAATTGTATACAACACAAACACACTTGTCTGTAAATGACATGTAAAACATGTCAATTTTAAAAATACATTCTATGTATAATTAGTATAATTAAAATAATCTTTTAGATTTAGTTAACATTGTATAAGATTATTTTTTTTTATGTTATTTGAAAAAAATATGCCTTTCTGCACTATTTTTATATCAATTTGTATTTTATAACCTAAAATATATTAATGTGAATCGTGTGGGCAGATGTTAATGTTAAGTAAATATTAATCATTATATTTTGTTTAATATAATTATATATATATATATATATATATATATATATATATATATATATTACATTTTTAGGCTGAAAATCTGGTAAATATATATTCAAAAATGGAATCCGATGAACATTCATATAAAGAAAACAGTGATGGTAATATTATTTATTTTCAGTAATTTAAAATTCTCATTATTTATATATATATATATATATATATATATATATATATATACATACATACATACATACACACACACACATGTAAATTCATTTATTATTACAGATATTTCTAGTACTGTAAGTAAACATCCAGATGAAACACAAACATCAGATTTGAATGTTAAACCTGAAGACCAAAAAGCAACTCCTGGATGGAATGATCCTCCAAATATAAATTTTATTCCAATCAACAATCAAAAACGTTTTAAAAGACCTGTTTATGTTTCCCCAAATACTACATTAGTATCAAATACAATAAAACCTATAGAAAATCTTCAGTCTGAAAAACCACCAATGACAAATGTATCTGTTACGTCAATTGTAAATTCAGATTCACAATCGATTAATAAAATTGTAAATGAATTTTGTAAGTATAGTCTTCATATAAGTACTATATATATATATATATGTGTGTGTGTTAGCTAGTGTATAAATGTATTAATCTTTATTTACATAGAAGTATGTAATATAATATTAATTTATAAAAAATTAATTAACTTTTTAAATAAGTTATTTATTTAAACATATGTCAGTGATTTACAATACTTTTTGGTTGTATTATTACCAATTAATAAATACAGTAATTCAAGGTATATATATTTTAGATCCTGAGCCATCAGATGATATAAAGTTGGAACAAATATTAAATCACTTCAATGATATATTAGAAAGTAATAATAAGTTAAATGATAAGAACATTTCTAAAAGATTAAAAATTATAGAAGATATGTGGCAAAATAACAAATTCACATCTACTATAAATTCATCACTTTGGAAGCTATCTGAATCATTAAGAACTAATGACATTGAGACAGCTGAAAAATTACATGTAGCATTAATGACTGAATCCCCAGGACTTTGTAGTTCATGGATGCCTGCTGTTCGATGCATTATAAATCTTTGTTCAGCTCAGAAAAATTGATAGTTTATTGGTTTTCTTTAATATAACAATATAAGATCTTTTTGTTGTGAAGACTGTATAATCAAGCAACAGATTAAGAAAACTTGCATGTATGAATGAATGTGTATTTATGAAAAGTACATGTAAAAAAATTTGTTAAAGTAATATTTAATATAAAATATCTGTTAAAATAAAAGATAATTATAAACAAATATTTTATATTTGAATACAAATACATTTTTCCTTTGCTTCATAGAACCTTTCAATATTATTATAATCTAACATCTATCCATAACAAATACTAAATAGAAAGTTCCTTATAAATAAAAGTAAATCCACATTTTATTTTCGAAAGCCTCAAAATATTTAACAGTGTAATTAGTATTGATTAATGTGATTCTTATAATTATTAATAATTTGTTCATTTATAACAGAATTTCAAGTTCTGACATTTTGATTTTATTTATGTTTTCAAATTCAATGAACTTTAAATGATAACAGTTTCAGGTTACTCTTCAACATATATATATATATATATATATATATATATGCATGTATGTATTTACTAATTTAATATAAGACCCTTAAATAAACATATTTCAAAAATTAATCTTAAACCTGATATTTATAAACAACAAAATTAAATATTTAATATTCACTGAAGTACTTTATAAATGTACAAACAATATGAAAAATATCAATGGTTTTTTCTAAATGCACCTTTATTTAATAAACAAATTTACAATAACAACAATACAAATTTCACGTAAATAAATCAGATATACACAACAATTTTTGTTAATATATTTATTTTACATGTTCTAGATTTATTAAGTGTAAATAATATCCTTGAGTGTGTGATTTATGTTTTACACAAATTAATTTTATTAGAACGCTTATTCATACTTCGTTTCAATGATTCAAATCAATATTAGTATAAATAAATTCGTACTCATAAAAAAATATACAAGTAATGCATATTTTGTGCGAATGCCTAAGACTATGATATAAAGATTTCACTGTAAACTGTAAAATAGGGTTGATCAAAATGTCTAAAATCTGTTAATATATACTTCGACTATCCATGTAAAATATACAATGTTTTGAAAATATTTTGCAAATATCAATAATAAATTGTAGTAATCGATAACATGCTTTTAAAAAAAAAAAAGATAAATTACCCTAAATATATCCGAATTGAAAATGTAAATTAATATATTACGAATCTTAAAAAGAAATACTTAATTTCAACATAACAGTACTAGTTGTTCTTTAGCGTAACTTGAAATAAAATGGAAAATTCCTTAAAATAATTAACTAATAAATACATTTTTGAGGTAATTTCAATGCGAAATTATATATATATATATATAAAATACTAAGCCATTTTTTTTACTTTTTATCCAAACTACTAGCTTCCATTTTGTCGGCCTAATTAGGAAAGGTTAGTTAAATAGACGGAATTATAGTTTTTATTTATCATTTAGCTAAAATAAATTACTATTACATTTTTTTATACTTTTGTTATCATTTAAATTGCAAAATTGATGAATTTGTAGTAAATATTTTTATATAATGATTAATGTAGCTGTATTAAAAATAAATTTTCTATTTTATCACATTTTAATTTACAAATTTAAATCAATTTTGAACAAAAGTATAGAAACATACGGAATTATTTGCTAGATGTGTTGAAAAAGTTAAAATATCTAAGACATCGAATTGAATTTTAAATTATCGAATAAACAAACATCTTTATTACATTGTTTATATTATCACACCAGCATTCAGAAGACAGTGCATATATATATATATATATATATATATATATATATATATATATATATATATATATATATATATATATATAGGATAGCCATTTTTTTAATTTTTATCCAAACTACTAGCTTCCATTTTGTCGGCTTGACTAGGAATGGTTAGCTAAATAGACGGAATTATAGTTTTTATTTATCGTTTAGCTAAAATAAATTACTATTATATATTTTTTTACACTTTTGTTATCATTTAGATTGTAAAATTGATGAAACTGTAGTAAATATTTTTATATAATGATTAATGTAGCTGATTAATGTGTCTCCTAAATACATATTTCCTATGTAAATTCAATATAGAAAAATATAATTATATATATATATATATATATATATATATATATATATATATATAATTATATTTTTCTATATTGAATTTATATAAGAAATATGTATTTAGGAGACACATTTACAAAAATGAATAAAAATTTGGAAGTGTTTTGTGCAGCCATCTAAAAGGCTCAAGGCCATGTCCTCCAAATAAAGTCCATACTATTTTATACTCATACAACGTATAGCTTAGTAGAGAGCATATGAATTTTTGTGGTACAGCGGTGGCTGATAACTTTGTTTATTCGTCTGTCTCTTCCACATAGTAAAAAGTGACAACGCGCTGATTAGTTTTAAACGTAAAATATATATGTTCCGTAAACAAAATAATACAATGTTTATTAAAAATCTTCCAACTGTAAATAATACTGTTAAATAATGCTTTGTGTAAATTTTCGTTGTAAAATTTGCGATCAGGATTTTTAAAATGTTTGTTTGATATTTACTATTACTATAAGAATCTTAATTCTTTTCACATGTGTACCTGTGCTATTAGCTGTATGAAAAACAACTTGTTGAGTGTGTTATACCAATGCATATTTACTTTCTAGCGTTATTTTCTTTCGCATATTGAATGTTTTCTTTGAAAAACATCGATAAATTGATTATTTCTTAACTTTATTTTATTTGTACATAAATAAAATTTCGAAAATAATATTTTAACATCTTTAAGACGCGTTTTGTCTATCATATGTGACTTATAAGAGAACTTTAATAGAGTCGTTGACCGCACACATTGATATTTGATCGATATGTAGTTGTGTTCAATAATATAACATATTCAATATTTATTAATAACGACATACATTTGATATTTTTTTTTCCAAATGTACAATTTCGAATTATTCATATATACAATTAAGCGTCGAGGATAATTTTATTCGTGATCAGATTATAAACAAAACGTTTGGAACGTGCGTAGGATTAATTGTTTTGCATATTACGAAAAGTGTTTTGTAATATATAAATTGATTGATTCTAAATTTCTACAAATAAATTAAAATTTGAATTACTTGTGCGATCAAAAATAATGAACGGTTTTCTTCAATTTTATAATTTGTTTTGATTATTTGAAAGAATAGAAAACACTTGTTGGAATGAAAAAGTAAAGAATGAAAAATACATGTAAGTATTATCAAACAATTGATATGAAATATTTATTTTATTTATCTAAGAATGTTATTTGCTCAATATTATATATATATATATATATATATATGTATATGTATGTGATATATTTTTTATTGTTGATATCATCACATTTTTATTACATTATAGAGATAAATAATTGAAACAAATATTTTCTTAACTAACTTATATGCCATCATTTATTCTCAATTATAAATCGTCTGTTCTATAAAACGAATCCATATATTTTATATTTCGTGAAGCCAGAAATTGAGTTGTTTTAATATGTTAATTTTTTGTGTTCAAAGCAAAATATATTTGTCAAAATTATGAGCTTACTTATTTCTTTATATTAAGACAATTTAATTTTGTTACATTAAAAATACTATTTCAAATACATTATGATTTTTTTATTTTTGAAATATGTATAGTAGATTAAAAAGAAACGGTCTGTTTGAATTTGACAAAATGTAAAAAATAAATATTTTTTTACAGTAAAAAATAATCAAATATATAAAGTATTGGTTTATGCATATGCCTTCTTTCGATATGTATATATATATATATATATATATAAATATATATATATATATATATATATATATATATATATATATATAAATAAATATATATATTTATTTATATATATATATATATATATATATATATTTATTTATATATATATATATATATATATATATATATATATATATATATACATATATAAACATACATATATATTTTCATAAATATTAATATTAAAACCTACTACACCACAGTAAACATCTCAGAAATTTGATTGCCGACTTATGTATGTAGGCGTAAACCTACTTGTAAATAAGATACGTGATTAATATGCAAGAAAAAAATTGTTTTATAATAATTATATTATTATATTCTTAACAATCATTGTCTCAAAATAAAAATATTTACCATATGTTGTTAGGATAAAATATGAAAAAAGTGTTTTTTTTTTTTGAAAAAAGGCTCGTTAAAAACGAAAGTTGAAAATAAATATTCTAAACAGTTTTAAACAAGTTTTATATTTGAAAAACATTGATAGAAATATGAAAACATTAAATAATAATTGTAAATTTGTATTCTCAATCATATTTTTTCATAAATTTGTATGTGCATATGCTTAATCCTGTGGGTATTGTAGTAATGTGGGTGGGTGTGTGAATGTCTTTCAACATAATGTATATGCGTGTGTATATTCATATTCATATATATATATATATATATATATTTATATATATATATATATGTATGTATATATATATATATATATATGTATATATATATGTATATATATATATGTATATATATATGTATATATATATATGTATATATATATATATGTATATATATATATATATATATATCAAATATTAAATTATTTTCAGTATTAACACAATGTGAATACTCAAAACTACATGATGGAATTTTTTTTCAAGATTCTTTTATTGTTGATATCTTCGAAAATAACTACAACAAGAAATAATAATAAAGATTTTCGATATATATCTTACGAAGGTAATTTCAATGAATACTCATAGGTAGCCGTTTATATATTTTCGGTTTGTATTTTAATTTCAGACCTAATTTCAACTTCTATGAAATTTTCGGATAATGGAGTTACTTCTTATTCACAACTTTTATTTGATGTATCAAGAAGTCAGCTAATTGTTGGTGCCAGGTTTGTTTGCATTTATATATGAGTGCGTGCGTGGGCGTGTGTGTTTTTAATATTAATACACATCTATTTTATTAAAGTAAATGTCTTATTTTTAATTTTAGAATAATAATTTTATATTTCCAGTTTTATTTATTTTATATTAGTAATAAACAAATAAATATATTTAATTTATGAAAAGTAAAAAATAATAAAATAGAAGAATGTTACAAATCTGTATATATATATATATATATATATATATATATATATATATATATATATATATATATATATATATATATATATATATATATATATATATATATATATATAATATTTATATATATATATATATACATGTGTGTGTGTGTTTCAGTGTATATAAATATTATATATATATATATATATATTTACATTTCAGGGATGCATTGTATTGTTTAAATATTAATGATCTAGTCTTACAACAAAAGGCAAACTGGAAAGCTTCTGAAAATAAAGTATCTTTATGTCTGGCTAAAGGTCAGTCAGAAGTTAATTGCCATAATTTTATCAAAATATTATTAACAGATGGGCGTAAACTACTTACTTGTGGGACTGGAGCATTTTCTCCACAATGTTCTTGGAGATCAATTGAAAATATTACTGCAGTAATACAATATATGAGTGGTGTAGCAAATTGTCCATATAATCCTCATGCAAATGTTACTGCTTTATTAACTGATACAGGTCAATATTATGTTGGCACACCAACAGATTTTTCTGGTTTAGACTCGGCAATTTATAGAAGTTTAATCTCACTAAATCAGAGTCATCCCTTAAGGACAAATCAATATGACAGTGTATGGCTTAGTGATCCACAGTTTGTTGGATCATTTGAAACAAGATCATTTGTCTATTTTTTATTTAGAGAGTCAGCAGTTGAATATATTAATTGTGGAAAGGTACATAAATTTATTTTTTTATTTTAATTTGTTTTTATATATATATATATATACACACACAGCCACACACACACATATATACATAATATTTCAATTTTCATTGCACTATTAATTTTTTTAGATGATTTATTCTCGAATAGCTCGAGTTTGTAAAAATGATCCTGGTGGTCAACACATGCTTAAAGAAAATTGGACAACATTTATTAAAGCTCGATTAAATTGTTCAATACCCGGTGAATATCCATTTTATTTTAATGAAATACAAGGAATGTCTTATGTTTCATCAGATGAGATAGTATATGCAACTTTCACAACTCCTCAAAATGGTATTCGTGGTTCTGCAATATGTGCATTTAATATGACTGCTATTGAAACTGCTTTCACTGGACCTTTTAAATATCAAGAACATTCTGGAAGTGCATGGGAACCACATCACTCTGCACATCGCAAACAGTTTGAATGTGATTCAAATTATTTATCAAGGTACACAAGAAGTGTCTCAATAAGTTGTCTTTATGATTAAGAAGTAAATGTTAATGCTTATTTTCTTATTTGTAACATAACGGTTCTTGTGTGTGTGTAAGTGTATATATATATTAATAAGTTCTTTAAATTATTCTAGATCATATCTATTAATGAATAGCTCCAAGTATCACCTTATGGACAATGCAGTTCAATCTACTACAAAACATCCACTTCATATATCTGAGCTAGAGACTTTAACACATATTGCTGTTGATGTATTATCAGTAAAAAGAAATTCTTCCATACATGTAATTTATGTTGCTACACTTTCTGGATTAATTAAAAAAATATCTGTTTTACCTGGTCGACAACATTCATGTGTTATTGAAATATGGAAACCTTTTCCTGTTAATCGAGTATCTCCAATAAATGCTCTACATTATTTGAAAGAAACAGTGAGTTCTTCGTTTATATTCAAATTTATTTAATTCTTATTTTGATATGTATAAAAATGGTGTGAAACAAACGTTAATTTTAAATTTGGTTCGATACGAACTTCATTACTTTTAGAATTCAATTTATATCGGAACCGAAGAAAATGTGTTGAAAGTATCATCTGATCATTGTAATCGTCACATAACAAGAGAAATGTGTTTACATGCTATGGATCCGTATTGTGGCTGGAACAAATTACAAGAAAAATGTTTAGCATCTTTCACAGGTGATTTTTCTGAAGCATTTTGGGAAAGAAGTATTGCAGCTTGTCCCAATACAAATGTTACTGTGAGTGGGGGATGGAGTGCATGGTCAGAATGGTTTCAATGTCAGTTTATACAAAGTAGCTCAGAAAGTAATTCAAATGATTATTGTTTGTGTCAAACTCGAAAGTGTGATAATCCAAGCCCACAAAATGGGGGAGCAGAGTGCAAAGGTAATAAAAATATATTACCTTTTTTATAGTTGTAAATTAAACTAATTTCTTGATGATTGTGTAGTATATTTATGTAATTGACTTTATATATGTTGTTTTGTAGTTACAGTTGATTTAATTTTTATATCATTAAATTAGGTGTTCAAACAAGAGTTACTAATTGTACTGTTCATGGAGATTGGACTCCATGGTCAGCATGGTCAGCTTGCTCTGCATCATGTGGTATTGCTCTTAAAACACGACGAAGAACTTGTAGTAATCCTGCACCAGCTCATGGAGGAAGAGTATGTGTTGGCCAGGATCGTGATGAAATATATTGTTCAGAGAATCCACCATGTCCTTCAAGATCAGAAGTAGCACAAGATGGACAATGGAGTATCTGGGAGCCATGGTCTTCTTGTTCTGTTTCATGTGGAAGAGGATTTAGAAGTAGACGTCGAAAGTATGAAGCTTTAATTTTATAAAATCATAGTAATTGTTTTAGTATTATATACTGATGTACATTAAAATATAATAATTCATTTTGTATTGTAATTGTTTGCATCTATAGATGTGATGAACCACCCCCTTTAAATGGTGGACGCTCCTGTCTTGGTTGCAAATATGAATTCGAAGTATGCAACCTACGTTCGTGTCCAGAAAAACAACGAATTACACAATGGACACCGTGGCAAATTGTTAGAGATAGTAAAAACAGTGACGGTAATTACATCGAGAGGAGATACAGATTTACTTGTCGGGCACCTACTGATGAAATATCTGTAAGTGTTGCAAAACATGAGGATCGTGTTTGCAGGAGTGATGGCAAGTGTGATAGGGAAATTTCAAGTCGAGAGGTTATAACTGGTTGGTCAGAGTGGTCTGAATGGTCAGAATGCTCGGCAAAATGTGGAAAGGGGCAACAACACCGAACAAGAATATGTCTCGGAGGAATTTGTGATGGACCATCTAAAACATCTCGAACTTGTAATTCACCTTGTTGGTGTAGGGGTGCAAGATGGTCAGAGTGGTCACAATGCTCAGTGTCTTGTGGTAGAGGACGAAAAAGCAGAACAAAATATTGTGTCGCTGCTGGTACCAGTGATGAATGTAAAATTCTGCTCGATTATGAAGACTGTGAGATGCCAACTTGTGATTGTAAGTTTTGACTTTGTGTATTCAAAAAAATTCAAAATTCATATTTAATCTATTTAATTACAGTATTGATGCCGATCGATTCTCAAGTCGTTCTTAAAACTTCATCTATATCTTTAAGTGTGGTAGTTGGCTGTTGTCTGGCAGCTTTCATCGTCGGTCTTGCTTTAGCATGTTTTTTGACATTCTTTTATTTACGTTTTCGTAAAACACGAATACCTGGTTCACCTCATTTTATTACATTACATCAAAATGCTTATGTTTCAGTACCTTTAAGAGAAATGCCATCAAAAAGTATGTCAAACGATAGTGGAGATGTATTCAGTAGTTCTAAACTAAATCATGCCAGTCCTTCAGGTATACCAAAACTTTATCCAAAATCAATGGTAGATTGTGATACTGCCACAATAAAAAGAAATAGTCATAATGTGAATAACGGACATGGCTTAAATAATCATTTAGATAAATTCTATTGACAGTATGTTACTTGTATGAGACAATGTTTTTTAATTTTAATAGCAGGATTTTTGAGATGATAATTTTTTACATATGTTCATTACTGTGATAATTATGGCGTTGGCACAGGGTATTAATTTTTCATCTTATGATTGAATTGATTTTAATTATGCCCGCCAAACTAAAAGACTGCTGAAGACTGTTTCGCTAGGATTTTTATAAGAATAGTAATAAACAAATATACGATAATAAGTTTGAATGAAATTTAGTGTATGTTCAAAAATAAAAAAGTGTATATTGGCTATATATTATATATATATATATATATATATATATATATATATATAATGTATGTATATATATATATGTATATAATACATTTATCAAATGTTCATAAATTGTTTTTATGCTTGTATATTATATAAATTGAATGGTTGAAATGTAATAAATTATATTTTTTACAATGACTTATATTTTATGGAATTCATATAGAGATTTAAAAAATATATTTATTCATTTTTTTATCAATTCAGTGTAGTAGTATAATTTAATATTACTAGTAATTGGAAATAAGAACTAGCGAAATGGTAAAAAAAATGTTCTCTTGACTTTTATGAATGTGCTATATAAAATTTTATTATTAACATAAGTTCAGAATTGTTTTTCTTAAAAAAAGAACAGTTCATTGTTTACTTTTTTATGTAAAATTGTTTGATGTTACTGTTGTGGTTTTCAGGCAGCATTTCATAATAGATAAAAAAATGTGTTCTGATATTATGCTTGGAAATAAAACTGTACTTAATATTTTTTATTTATAAATGAATATTCAATTATTTATTAAACATTAAATTTATTAGTAGCGGCACAGAGCATACAAAAATTATTGAAACTATTATTATTTTTTCATAATTTTACTTTAACATTGGTGCTAGTACACAAGTACTTTACTTCAGACTTATATTTTCATTTAATAAAATCATCAAATGAATACATTTTAGTGTGATACATATTTACAAAATAATTGCAATAAATAATAATAATTCAGTAGCATTATTTAAATTTTAAAATAATTTTAAAATGTGTAAGAAACACCATTTATAATTCTTATAAATGTATACAAAATAATTTAGTTTGTTTAATAATAAATATAAAAAATGATTAACTCTGATGAATTAATATTTCATATCAGGATTAATCAAATATTAATAGTGTCATTACAGGCTTTATAAAAAATAATCGACAAATATTTACATAGAAGTAAGTTCTTTATTAATAATTTGAATATTATTCATGATATGGAATTAAAACGTTTTATTCACACTTATGTTTATATAAAAAAAATACATAATTGAAATTCTATTGCCATAATTATGTTTATATTTTTTAACAATTTTTTTTCACATTTTAAATTTTATATTAAAATTTAATTTTAGTTATCTTAATTTTTAAATATATATTTTTAATTGCATTGTACATGTATTTGAGTGCATATATATATATATGTATAATCATTGACATTAAAAAATACCTATATTTTAACAATTGTAAAAATAATATGGAGATGTTAATTATTTTCTTTTACTAGTACTTATTTGAACATTACCAGTTAAATATAAAAGTTATATAACTTTTTAAGATATGAAATTAACATTTTAAATTTACATTCCAATATGACATCTTTGATTGTAAGTACTTTAATATTTTTATGTGATTTTTTTTAAAATTATTGAAAATAAAGTTAAAAAGTATACATATATACATACAATATGTATGTAGAAAAATTCAAATAATTCATTAATAATCCCATGTAATTAAAGTGTTATAAAGCTAGCAATATAATATGGATTAAGGCAATTAATCAAATATAAATAAATTCTATATTTTTGTATTTGATTACATATTTTTACAAATAATGAAGTAATTTTTGAAAACCACCGAAGACAATAATAACTGATGTTTGTAAACTCAACAATAACATACAATAAGAGTATATTAATTTTTTTTATAAAAAAGACCCTTTAACATTATTAATTTATGTACTTACATAATAAATACAGTTTATTTTTAATATGTTTTTGTTTTTATTTAATATCCTTATTATATATTTTTAAAATAGTGTATGTATGATTACAACAAAATAAATTCTCTATAGTTTATTAAAATTTATATCATAATATAACTCAGTTTATAATAAGTAAATAAATAATATAATTAATGACTAAACTCATTTATAAGAAAGATGTTTAAAGAAAAAAAATAAGAAAATTATGCTACTTTTACATTATCAACGAAAATATTATTACTGAATGAATTACATGGGATAAAATCTAGGTAATAAAAATCTAACTGCCTAAAGAATATATATTTTCCATTTAATTATATACATTTTGGGATCTCATTAATAAATGTTATCATAAAAGATAATACATAATGAACTACTGTATTTTAAGTATATGCCAATGTGTTCTAAAATAGTTGTATGTTCAGAATGTATGTGTGCCAATGTATGTGTGTGCTTTGTGTTTTTTTTAACGATCACACACTTGTCTCTCATAAGAGAGTAAGAAGATATGTAAGAAATATGAATGTAAACTCTTGTCTGACGTTTGTGGCTTTACTGCTTTTGTGAAAGTGCTAATAACGGAAATAGTAAGCATAAGTATGGATTTCTGTGGCATGAAACGTACAAAAATGTAATGATATATACTTGAAGACGTGTATGTTTAGTACATTTTTAACGGTAAGAATAATAATTTAGTAGTTCATTACTGAACAGGTGATTATTATTGTGTAAACGCCTTAAAGTTTTCTATTGCATATAAGTTCGATAAAAAACATGGATGTGTATTAAGATGTTTTATAAATAATGGAACATTAAATATATGTTATCTGTTTTCTTAAATCTCTAAAAAAGCGGAAATATGAAAATAATTAAAAGAAACCGGTTCATAAGTATTATTGTATTTTGAAATTCAGAGATTTACTTTCAGTGTCAGTTTTTACTAAAGCAAACTTTTAATTTATAACTAATTTATATGTTTCAGTTTATCTTAGAAAAGTGTGTTATTAAATAGTTGTATATATGTATATATATACATATATATATATATATATATAAATACAAATACATTTGTATAAAATTATAATTTAGTGAATTAATATTTGTTAGTAATAAGAATAATGTACTATAATATTAATAGTTTTTAATTTTAATGATTCTTAATATTTTAAAATGTGTGTGAACAAGTTTGTGTACATTGATTTTTGTGTATTCTTATAGTAGATTATAATGAATCCCAGTGATTCAGGGCCTACAGGCAGTTCAGCTGATATTGATAAATTATCAAATTATGATTCAAGAAATGAAACCAATAAAGGAAGCTGTGTGCCTGATATGAACATATATTTAGAAAGTCAGTATGATGTTGATGGTGATCTTGGTCCGCTTCCACCGAATTGGGAAAAAGCATATACTGAGAATGGAGAGGTCTACTTTATTGAGTAAGTGAACAATCTTAATAAATAAATCTGTAAATTTTAGTTTGAAAATCTGTTTAGATTAATTAATTGATTGAAAAGTGTATTTTTATTATAGCTAATGCTTTATATATACATATACACTCATACACATTCTTACACAGTAAATGTGTAAGATTCTCAATTTATTACAATATTGTACAAGTTCAATTTATATTCACTCAAATAAGATGTATTTCTAGCCATACGACAGGAACATCTCATTGGCTCGATCCACGTCTTTCAAAATTTCAAAAGAAATCTCTTGAAGATTGTCTCGATGATGAATTACCATACGGATGGGAAAAAATTACTGATCCACAATATGGAACGTACTTCATAGATCATGTAAATAGACGTACACAATACGAGAATCCTGTCTTACAAGCGAAAAGGGCTGTAGAACGTGGTTTATCGTCTAGAAATGCCAATAAAGTTGGCCGTGCATCTTTTACCCGAAACCCTGCTGAACTTTGTGGTGAAAGGTTCACTACAAGTTTATTAAAATCATCACGTGGACTTGGCTTTACCATTGTTGGCGGTGATGATGATGTCGATGAATTCCTTCAGATTAAATCAATTGTTCCGAATGGTCCAGCTTGGCTTGATGGTAAACTCCAAACAGGAGACCTAATTGTTTTTGTAAATGAAAAGTGTGTACTTGGATACAGTCATAATCAAGTTGTTAGTTTATTTCAATCAATTGCACCAGGAGAAACTGTATGTTTAGAAGTGTGTAGAGGATATCCACTTCCATTTGATCCAAATGATCCAAATACTGAAGTAGTTACTACTGTTGCAGTTGACTCTCGAACTATTTCTAATGATGAATCAAATAGTGCTTATGTTGATCCAGACTACGATGGAAATTATGAAAGTCATAGAGAAGGTGATTAATTTGCAGTATATATTTTATTTACTTAATTTAAATGTAACTTGTGTGTAAAAAGATATGCAGCTTGTATATGTGAATGTTTATGCATATAGGTAACATACTAGTTGATTAGATGTGTAAATTAAAGGCATTTATTTTTATTAAAATACAAATCTATTGTTTTGAAAAAAGAAACATGACACAGACAAATAATTATTGCTTTCAGTTCGATCATCGTACAATTATAGCGGTGATACAGATTCTGATGCTATTAAAACACTAGAAAAAGAAGAAAATGATGTATCTACTACAACTATATCTATTCCAATCATTAAAGGTACAATGGGATTTGGCTTTACAATAGCTGATAGTGCATGTGGTCAACGTGTAAAAAAAATATTGGATAAGCAAAGATGCAAAATATTAGCTGAGGGTGATATATTAATTGAAATAAATGAAGTGAATGTTCAAAAATTAAGTCACAATGATGTGGTGCAAGTTCTTAAGAATTGTCCTTATAATTGTGAAGCAATTATAGTTGTTCAAAGGGGACATTGTGTTAATAAAACATCTACTTCTGCAGTGAAAAATAAACCACGTAAAATTGAAAATGGTAGACTTGCAACTAGAGATGTTGTTGCAGGTATGTATAGGAGTAAAACACCAACAGCTGATCTTTACAGTACACAACAGAAAGAAGTTTTACCTAGTCGACCGAAAACTCCACTTGTGGATACCAGAACTAGGTTAGTTGACCTACTGATTTTTGTTATTACGGAACAAAAAACAATGTTTACAATAAGGTAAATTAATGAAAAAGTGATCCTTTTTTAGTAATTTCTTTAATTTTAATAGATCTAAAACACCTCTTGCTGATGTGTCTGCTAGTTCTCCAAGTTCATGTCAGTCAGGTGGAAATTTAAATGATGCAATTAATGCCAATTACGGTTCATATCCAGGCCGTATTGACCCTACAAGTCGTTTATTAATGAATCGTGAGCAACTTGAGGCTGATTCCAGTGATTATTATCATTACGATAGCTGCTATTGTTATGACTGTAAAAAGACTAGGCTGAAACCAACTTATGGACTCGGTCCATCTGATGTTAGAACGGATGATTGTGATTCAAGAGAAAGATATCTCGATCGCAGAAAGATATCATCAGCGATTAAATACCGTGACACAGGACAGTGGGATGGGTTGAATCCAAGTATGCGCAGGCTTGGAATTGATACTAGTGATACTATAGTGACTCTTGTAAGACAAGAAACGGGATTTGGATTTAGAGTTGTTGGTGGTACAGAAGAAGGCTCACAAGTAAGACCCAATATTTAACTTTTTTTTATTGAAATATCTATGTATGAATTTTCTTACAAATAAAAAAAATGATAATTAGGTACACGTTGGTCATATCGTTCCAACGGGAGCTGCAGATCTTGATGGCAGAATTTGCACAGGCGATGAAATTCTTAGTATTGATGGTCGTTCTGTTGTAAATTCATCACATCGTCAAGTAGTGCAACTTATGGTAAGAGCAGCTGCAAATGGTAAAGTGAAATTGGGTATTCGACGAAGAAGAAATACCCAACAATTATTAGTGCCTGCTTCAACATATGATGTTGTAGTGTCAAGAAATGAGAATGAAGGTTTTGGATTTGTTATTATATCATCAACAAATAAGGCGGGTTCTACAATAGGTAAGGTGGAAAATATAAAGGAAGTTTTTTATTCATTTTTAATGTTATATGAAATTTACACATTTTTTTTATGTTTTATAGTTGAAATTGTTTGATTATTTTCTTTTATAAAAATATTAAAATATTTTTGAATAATAATATTTATTTAGAAATGATAATTTTTTAAGAGATTTTTGTTTCTAATAGTTAATAAAATTATTTTTTTCATTTTTAGGCCGTTTAATAGAAGGTAGTCCAGCTGAACGTTGTGGACAGCTGAGAGTGGGTGATTGTATTGTTGCAGTAAATCATATAGATATAACAAATTTAGGCCATGGAGATATTGTTAATTTAATTAAAGATTCAGGTTATTCTGTTACATTAACAATTGCTCTATCTGCTGATGAAGTTCATTAGTTAGGTCATTAATGTATTAAATAATTTTGCAATTGTTTCATTATAGTCCACCTAAATAGTGCCTTTCCATATTTGCATTAAATAAATGATCAAAATCAAAATTTTATTAAAAAAAATCTCATTTTAATTACATATTTATGTATGTGTGTGTGTGTATATGTTTATATATGTATGTATGCGAGTGTGTGTGTATATATATATATATATATATATATATATATATATATATATATTTATTCATTTGCAAGTAAAGTATATTGTTTAACTTCAAAGAGATAATATTTATCTAAATATATTCATATAAAGTGACAATGATTATTTTTTCAATTCATCATTTTATAAAATATTCTGAATGGTTGAAAATCAAATATTTAATTTTATTAGTTATTTATCAACATAATTTAGATCCTTTAAGTTTCAGTTAACTACTTCCAGTAAATAAAAAAAAATGTTTTAAATTTGAATGACCGAAAACCATTATTCATTGACAATAACTGAATACACTTTCTATAATAAATTTGAAAGTCATTCCCGTGTTTTAGGGTGTGTTAACTCATAAAGGCTGATTAGTTATTTTGGAATATACAATTATTATATTTTTTGTATTATTTATTTTATGAAAATGTGATATCTGTATTTCATGTATTTAAAAATTAACTTTATCATTGGTATCAAAATCTCAAATAATGTATATTTTTATGTAATTATAAAAAAATAATTTGTGTTTAAAAAGAAATTAACATTTGATATTTACATAATATTTTATATGTAAAAGATGTATTAATTGAAATATATAATATTCAAGTTTAGTTTAATGTAAAAGGGAATGAATCTAAATGTGTCATCATGATGTATATGTGTATGCTGGCTTTCTACATGTGTGTATGGTTGTGTGTGTGTCTATATATCTATATATATATATATATATATATATATATATATATATATATATATATATATATATATATATATATATATATATATATATATATATATATATATATATAATGTTTTTATATTGGCATGTGCCAAATTGGGAAGATCATTTGTAAAATCTGAAATAACAAAATTTAATTTTTCAAGATTCATTCTCTTGCACTCAATACATAGTTTCAGTTTATTATTGTAATTACAAAATATTTTTAACAAATAAAATGTATATTAATTTTAAAAGTCTAAGTATTAGAGTAATATGTATAGCTCAATACTGTAAGCTTTATAATAATTTAAGCAGCTCAATTATAAAATCTATATTATAGTATCACTGGATTTTTTGTAAAAAAAAATACATAAAGAGATATTATAAAATATATTTGTGTCTTTCATCTACCATACAGTTACACATAATACACCTCTCTTTTCTTTATTTCTCACTTCTCTCAGTGGCCCCCTTAGAATATCGTGGAGGCCATATGGCCCCAAGTTGAAAACCCCTAATCTAAACTATAGATAAAGACTCACTTCTAGACTCTTAATATCTCTATGTACTGACCAGTACTGATGTCGATCGTGTGCTGTTTGTCAGTCACGGCTTGACTGTGGTGTGGTGTAGTTTTTGTGATTAGGTTTCATTTAGCTAATATTTTATTATCCTATAATCATGAAGCTGATAATGGCCATAACGGTTCAGTTAATTATCTTGATGTCTGTTTTCGACATCTATTTTAGGTCTCCAATTGTACCTGTCGATATACAACATTCAATTTCCAAGCCGGCTCCGGCAGGTCGTGTTGTTTTCATCGTCATTGATGGCCTGAGAGCATCTACCTTCTTTAAAAACTATCCTCACTCGAGGGCAATAAACGAAAGTCTTTTTCCAAAATTAAAGTAAGTTTAATATTCATGTGCTATTCATATATTAGCTATTATTAAATACCTGTAATTTTAGAGATTTGGTTGAGGCCAACGGATCAGTAGGAGTTTCTCGAACAAGAGTTCCAACTGAAACAAGACCAGGTCATGTGGCAATATTTGCAGGATTTTACGAAGATCCTAGTGCAATAACTAAAGGATGGTCCGAAAATCCAATTGATTTTGATTCAGTTTTTAACCAATCACGAATTACTTTTGCTTGGGGTAGCCCAGATGTATTAAATATATTTTCCAAAAGTAAGTAAATTAATGATTTTAAATTTCATTATTGGCATTTTATTTATTTTTAATTATAGGCAGTAAAATGGAAGCCTATACTTATGATAATGAACTTGAAGAATTTTATTCCGGTTTGACGTATATTCCCGATAAATGGGTTTTTAAAGAATTTAATGAATTTCTGTTTTATTGTAAATTAAATCGTACGTTATATAGTTTGGTTACTGAATATAAGTTGATCCTGTTCTTACATCTGTTAGGAACAGATACAGCTGGTCATGTGCATAAACCAGGATCTGAGTATGTTTTTGTTATAATGTTTCATTTAGAAAATAATATTTTTGACAATGGTGTATTACCCAATGTTTATTGATTGGCAGTATAGTAATAAATAATCGATAATTTTAATAAATAATAAAAATATAATAAGTTAATAATCAAAAATAATGAACAAAACAAAATGATTAAAATAAGAATTAGTTCTTCATATTTTTAAAAATTCACATTTAATGAAATCTAAATAAGAACATAATTTATATATACATTTCTGAGTGTACTTATATTAATGGACATTTTTAGAATGTACTTCAAAAATATTAAGTACGTCGATGATCAATTGGACATAACTGTGAAAAGGGTCGATCGTTTCTTTCACTATGATGGACTGACCACTTATATAGTAACATCTGATCATGGTATGACTGATTGGGGTTCCCATGGTGCTGGATCGACTGATGAAACTGAAGTACCATTTTTGGCATGGGGAGCAGGAATTGCATATGGTTGTCAAGATGAGATAGTATGGCAAGCTGATATTGCTCCGTTGATATCTACGCTTCTTGGAATACCCTTTCCTGTTAATTCTATTGTAAGAAAGTTTTATATTTTTTAAATATGATTTTAGCATTTTTTTAAATATAATAAGCCAGTTGTTCTTTTTAATGATTAAGTCAGTTTTAAATTTAATATTAATAAACTTTTAATCTAAAATTGAAGCTTAAAGAACAAGGTATTTTAAGATTTTTTTTATTACTGTAAACTATATATTTTCTCGTTATACAGGGTGTTTTGCCAAAGTCGTATCTTTTATTAAACGAGTGTGTAATCGCTGATGCGTATGTTACCAATTTAAAACAGTTAAATGAACTGTATAAAATGAAAGAGAAATATACTGATCAATCTTTGTTGAGGATACTACAGTTTCCAGGTCGAAAATTTCCTGTTGAATTTACGGATCAAATTATCACGAGCCTTTATAATGATATTGAACAGGGTTTTTGTGATCGAGTGGTATGTAAACATTTTTTTTTTAAATTATATTTATTTTATTTTTATTATAATGAGAATTTTATTTCTTATTAAATCAAGTATGTATATTTTTGTTAAACATTATTAGAATATCTATTTGTAATATAAAAAGAAAATGTTTTTCGCAAATATGTAATTAATGTATATTGTACAGATTCAGAAGACAGAAGATTTTATTAAAATAGCGTTACAAGGCCTTGATTTTTATGACAAGTTTTACCAGAGAACACTACTTGTGTATATGACAGTTATTGTTATCTTTTGGTGTGCACGCTTACTCCAATCGTCAATAATTCAGTTTTGGCCTGATTATGACATACATGAAATATATCTTGCACCAAGACTGCGTAAATCTTTGTGGACAAGAGTGTTAGACATTATTCTCAAAATTCTTAAATTTGTGTACAGTCATAAATTAGTTTTAATGCTCATGATTATCAAATCATATTTTATATATGGTAAGTTTTTCCTAAAGTATTTAAAATAAATTTTATTATTTTCTAATATTATGAAAATTTATTAAATTTCAGTTCTACAATTCCCGATCACATTCTTTATATATTTTAATATGCCGTTTTTTTTATTTGCTCTGGTGGTATCGTACTGTAATTTGTTTCGTCATGTATTGCGAAGATTAGGAATTCGTAAATTGCAATTAGAAACTGTCTATCTCGTACTGTTTTATATGTTCCTTGCAGGATTGATGGTAAGTGATATTTTTATTGTATGTAATATCTTTATGTATTTAATAAAAACAAATGATTTTTTAGGTGTTGTCTTTTTCGCATCGATCCGTTTTCAGTGTTATTTTAATCATAATTATGCGATGGCGAATTGTAACAACTGACGTGTCAAGAATTGACTTTACACCTATTTTAATGTGGTGCATCACAGGAGCTATTCTTGCATTGTTTCCCCTATTTCCAGTTATCGGTGCAAATAAAAATATGTTCTTGGTGTTCGTATGCCTATATTTCAAAAAGTATTAAAGTAAAAACAATTTAAATCTGTTTACATTTTAGGTTTTGTGGGGGCATTGCTTGGATATTATATGCTGTAATACTACGTAGAATTTGTCCTCACATTGTGTTAGGGAGAATCAGAGCTAAAAGTTTTAAGCTTGTAAACAATATCCAAATTCTTTTTATTATACTGACGTTGATTTTTACATTGGAATGTCGTTTAACACTGTTCAACTTAAATGAAATGCTGTGGAGGAAAGCTACTATCGGTATTTCGTGTACGTGTTTTTGTTAAAAAGTATGCTCATTTAAATGCAAATTTATTTAAATAATGTTAATTTTTTCAGTGTTGCAATTTTTACTTATATTTTGGACACCATGTGCAATATTGCCACGTATGCATGGATTAACATTTGGTGTAATACCTGCATTGATGTTGATGTCTGGAACATATGAGTTATTATTTTTCCTAGTCTTCACCATCCATATTATGTTGTGGATACATGTAGAAAACATCACACACTCTGTACAACGTGTATTAAATGTGTGTTATATTATTTAAAAATTATATATATTTGTAAATTTTGACCGTCCAGAAAAATATATTAAATTTTTTGTTTTTTTAGTTATCGTCATCAGCATTTGTACTACGAAGATATAGGATATTTTGCACAACTGCTCAAATAACTAATGAATTTAGATGTGCATTTTCATTTGTATCCTTTTATTAAAATTAAGTATGAATTTAAAAAATATATGTATATATATATATATATATATATTTTATTATTATTATATTTTACATATAATCCTTAATTTTGTATAAAGTATTTTTATTTTGTTTTCTCATTCTTTGGAACTGGAAATATCGCTAGTTTAAATTCATTTGATCCTACGGATATCACATGTTTTGTTTCAGTTTTTAAGCCGTTTTTGATGTCGACGTTGTTACTGATTAAAAATTTTATACCCTTTTTAGTAATCTCTGTTGCTTTGCATTCGTTGAGTGTGATTTTTCAATCGCCAAAAAAACGAATGTTAACTATGACTCTGATTTATTCAAATATGATGGGCCTCTATTTTTTGTTTCAAGTGAAAAACACTGGTTCATGGTTAGATATAGGTGTGTCCTTATCGCATTTTATAATTATGCAGACAATGGTACTAGTGATTATAATTTTATCATTTATTGGTAAAATTTTAATAGTACCATCTGTTCAAGATATGTATAATAAAAAATCGATGAATTTATATTTTGACTAATATGTTTTGTTAAAATGTATTTAACTTTGACAAACATCTAAAATTAGTACAATTTTAATGTTAAATAATAAAAGTTCCTTTTAGTTACTATTGTTAAAATATATTTGATTGTTACAAATATGAATAATTTTATTCTTTAAGGTATTCATCAATGAGTATTAAAATAAGGTTATTTTTTTATAAATGATATGTTGCTTTAAAAAGTTGCCAAAGTATAAAATATTATAGTCTTTAATTTAAATCTGCTCAAATATTATTAAAGTAATTGAGGGTTGTTAACATTCGTTAATCATTGTTTCGTATTAATTTAATTTTGTTAATTTTTACTAGAAATAATTCTAATTTATTCAATTGTGTGTAAAGTAATTGAAGTATTACATTTAATTATAATTGTTAATATATATTTTTCTAGTATTTGTAAACAAATGTGATAAAACGTGTCTTATTTAGATAACCAAGTAGTCAAATATAAATTATAAACGGTTTTAAATACATGTTCTCTATTTATTGTTTGGAAATAAAGCCGTTTTTGTAATTATAATGATTGTTTAAGTTACTTAGTATTTTTTACAATTCAGTGTAATATTATTTTGCAGCATTTAAAAACAAATGATTAAATTTTTGAACAGTCATAAAATTCCTTATTTGAAAAGTAAAACATTTATATTGATTATAAAGTTTTAATATCGGTTACTGTTAATGTACATACAAAAATATATTGTTTGTTACTGTAAGCTGTTTGTAGAATATTATTTATTCCTATTACCAATCTTTCTTTTTAGAAAAATATGGTCATTAGTAACTGGATTTAAAAATTAATTCAAATGTCTTGTAATTAATTTTTATAATTGAGTTTATAGCTCAAAATTCATTTTAGTGAGTAAGTAATTAAAGTAAGTGTGTATATATATATGTGTGTGTGTATATAATATGTATAAATATATGTGTGCATATATGGGCCGTACTGTAAATTTGTAATTTTTTATTTTATAAAATGAGTAGTGGATAGCCCTGTTTAAAAAAGTAATCATATATTTCATTGCTCTCACTCTTATAACAAGATTTTCATATTTCTTCTCTTGGATTCTTGGGAATGCGTAGCAGTATAGTATTGTTCGCCGGTATTTTTTCTGATGGTGCCATCAAGGTAACAAGTACGATAAAAATTCACGCAACATTTTGTGTAACCAGTCGTTTTGACGACTGATTAAGATGTCTGGTGATGTACAGCCTAGAAAACGAAAGGAAAAAAGGCGTAAGAAAGGTTAAATAAATACATTTCATATTTTCATATCCATTCCTGCATGGTTTGCCTAGTTCTAAAAATATTTCATCCGCATGCTTGACAAAGATTTGATATTTATAGAATATGGTTAACTACGTTTTTATGAAATATTAGAATTATTTTGAATGCTAATAGGATTTGTATTGTTAATAGAAATTTTAAAATTATTGTTTATAATATTTGAACAATGAAGTATTTTTTTTTATATAAGGAATACGATTAATTTATCACATGGTTTTTGTTAACCCCTTTTTAGTAATCCATTATTACTTGCAATTTTATCAATAATTCATGGTTTGAATTTTTAGTATGGCTTGTATGTTACTATCGTAGATAATATTTTGATATTGAATTTATTTAAGACACAAACTTATAAAAAAACAAAAATTAGTTAATTTTTATGTAGTAAAATTATGTATATATATATGTGTGTATGTATGTATGTATGCATATATATATATATATGCACACACACACATTCATATATACACACATACATACATGCATATAACACATGTGTGTATGTATGGCCATATATGTATACATGCATTGATATGCATATTTTTTAGATGATTTACCATCTAGTGAACCAGAAATAATAAGTACACCATCAAAGTCTTCTCAAAATGATGATGTTAATATTCATGTACATCATGAAGGAGGTACAGGAGGTGGAATGTGTGCCAAAGTTATATTTTTCATACTTTTAGCAGTTTTGGCAGTACTTATAGGGTTAATATTAGTAGAATATAGAGGCACAACTGAGGGTAATTTTATTAGTTAAATGTATTTTTGTTCTCCTGCTACTTTTAATTATGTATTTTAGTTGAGACACAGAAACAAGAGTCTCGTTTTGCACAATTATTCGATGGGTGGGTAGATGAAACACCTCATCAGCATGATGATGAACCAGAAATATTTGATGATCACGATGAACATTCGGAAGAAAGACATGATGAAGAAGAATCTCAAGAACATGCAGTTGATGATGAGGAAGGCCATGATGGTGATGATGATGAAGAGGAGGAAGATCAAGATGATGTAAGACTGTTTTCAAAAAAGTTTTATTTAACATTTATCTTTTATTTATTGGATATTTTTTGAATGAGAACCATTAAAATTAAATACATGTATAATGTTTGATATTGAATAAAAATCATACAAAAATTTGAATGATTTTTATGTGTTGCAATATATATATATATATATATATTAGTATATATGTGATTTTATTTTAATTATAAAATTGATTCATAGAATGATGAATCTTTAGAAGAAACTGAGAATATTGATCATTCTGAAGAAGGTATAGAAGAAACTAGTAAGGTTTCTGAAGAACAACAAAGTGTTGAAGAAGATGAAAATGATGATAATAATGAAGACATTAGTAATGAAAATAATTTAGAAAGTAATGAAAATAATTTAGAAAGTAATGAAAATATTGAAAAAGATGAAGATGATGAAAATACTTCTGAACAACAAGAAAATGATGTTTTTGATCAAGATGAAGAAAATGCTTCTGAACAAGAAGAAAAAGATATTTTTGATCAAGATGAAGAAAACGATGTTTCTGCTCAAGACGATGAAAACGATGTTTCTGCTCAAGACGATGAAAATGATGTTTCTGCTCAAGATGATGATGATGTTTCTGCTCAAAATCAAGATGATGAGTCTGCTCAAGATGTAGAAGATGATGAGTCTGCTCAAGATGTAGAAGATGATATATTAATGCAAAATGATGAGAGTAATTCTATATTAGAAGATGATACTGGTGCCTCAGAACAAGATGATGATGATAATGAAGAAAACGAAAATGAAGAAAATGATAATATTGTTAGCGATGAAGTTATTTCATCTGAGAAATTACAAATTTTGGATAGTATAGAAGATGATGGGCCATTAGATGAGGTATAGCCTTTTTAAAAGTTTACTTTTAAATGGTGTTTAAATAGTTACTTATTTTATGTAGTTAAATGATGATGAAGGAAATCAGTTAGATGGTTCAGAAGAAAAGGTTGTTGACAATGATGCAGATGAAGCAAAAATTTTAGAAGCTCAAAAGAAAACTGAAGAAGAAGTTGAAATGGAAACAAATAGTAGTAAGTTTTTAATAATATATTTTCACATAATTATTTTCTACAATACAAATTTATTTTTCAAAATGTTATATAGTAATTGTGCATTTTATTTATCTAAATGAATTTGGTATTTTTATTACAGATACTTGAATAAGTTGCACGTGTGTATATGTGTGTATATATACCCTCCTTATATATATATATATATATATATATATACACATACACACACTCACATGTATATACACACTCATATACATACATACATATGTATAAAAATTGAAAAAATCATTTAAATTGCTTCATATAGTGAATAAATTCATCTGTAATAATGAATTGTTTATTATTTGGAAATAATTCAATATTTTATAATTGTATGATGTTTGTAAATCAGGAAATGCTTATGATTTGAGTATAATTTCGTCAGTAACTGATTGTTGTGCTGGCGTGGTTGTTGTTACAGTGGCCGTTAAGTTTGGTGTTGGCGTGGCATTAGTGGTTGTTGCCCACGTTGTTCTCGTTAGAAAATGGAGTGACGGTCTGTATGCGTATATTTCGCATGTATCATTATTTAAATTGTTATTATCGCCGTAGCACAACTAACATACTGACATATTGTTGCATTTCCTGATGTTTTAATTTGTTACTTTTTGTAATTATTCTGTTTGTTTGTATTGACTAATTTTTTATTCTGCTTTATATGTACTAATATATATATATATATATATATATATATATATATATATATATATATATATATATATATATATATAAATTAGGTTTATAACATAACATATTTTAATATTAACCATGTGTCATTTTGTAATTTAAATTTTTTTTTGTTAGTATGAATAATATGAATTTGTGTTCAAGTATTGGTTGAATTTTAAAGTTGTTATGTCAGTTAAATGATCAGATAATTTTGTTCAAGTAGCATCTACACCAAAATCACAACCAACACAGGAAGAAATTGTTATTGAAGCACAACGTAGAAATACACTTGTGCCTCCTGCAAGCTCTTTGCAAGAATTGAAGCAGGAAATCAGTGCTGCTGATCAAGGTACTTGATTTTTGAATTGAAGTAATAATTTTTTTATAAGTTGATTTCGATTGTCAGTATTGGAACAGTTGTGTAATATAATTTTAATATAGTTATTTATTATCATATAAAAAAAATTATTACTGTATTGTTCCATAGATGAAGATCAAGATTATGATGAAGAAGATTGTAGCGAAGAAGAATTAGAAGTAAACAGTTCATTTGTTACTGAAGATAATTATAATGAATTTCGGAATTCTTATAAAAGTACTCTTCAGCCAGAATTTGAGCAGCCACATAATATAAATTCATTTAATAATCAAGATTTAATCAATACTAAAGTAGAATCAGAAGTTGATTATGGAGATGGGGATGAAGATGAAGATGTTGAAGAAGAGGAAGAAAAGGATGAGGAGAGGGAAGAAGAAAAGGATGAAGAAAGGGAAGAAGAAAAGGATGAAGATGAGGAACATGAGGAAGAAGATGAAGGGAGGGAAGCCGATGAAGATGATGATGTTTATGATGAAGAACTTTTAAAAAAACTTGAAGCAAAATATGGTAAATTGGTTATTGACGATAAAGAAAGTCATGAGGAGAAACAATTTGATAATGAGGAAGATGATGGAGAAGAAGAAAGGTTTCCTTTATGGAGAAGTAAATTTATCATTAATAGTGGATAAGAAAAGAACTTTTAATATATATATATACATACACACATATATATATGTATATGTATGCACATACTTGTATATGTGTGTGTGTGAATTATTATTGATTATAGTTTAAGTTACTGTTAAGATTATTTATTTTTTCTTTATTGTACTTGGGTCGGGTTATACTTAATTATTTAAATTAGAATTATTACGTAAATGTATAGTTTATTAGTTTTATATTTATAGAATTACATTTCAAATGAGTTTTTCAATTTGGTTCTGTTTCAAGGTTGTTAGGTGTGCATATTAAGTAAGAACTGAATTCAGTTTTACATATATATATATATATATATATATTTATATATTATAAAATAAGTTAATAGAAAGATGAATTATTTTTTATTTGTACAGTTACTAATGATGCACAGTTACTAAGTTCATTTTTTAAGAGTTCACATTTGTTAATTTAAGAACTAAATGTAACACTTTTTAGGGAATAAAGTGCTACCAGATGATAGAGCTGAAGAGAGTGATTCTGATAAAGATGAAGTAGTAAAACCAAGACAACAACCTGCAAAAGGAGGAAATGATATGGATGCTTCTTATAAATTTGCTGAAGATACAAATGTGGATGATTGGAATATTGCTGATTCTCTAGATGCAGCTCAAGCATATTTTGAACATGTAAGCTTTATTGTTAAGGAATTTTTATTTGTTAAAGGTGAAAGTTGCTGTGATAATAGGTTTTATTAATATATATTCAATTCATCTAATATATTTTTCAGTTATTTCAGTATAATATTGTCAATAATACTTGAAAATTAACATTTAAAGTAATAGGGATGTGATGTCATTTTTTGAGTAAAATTATCATATTGCAAAAAAAATGTTTTTCTGATAATATTTTTTAATGATTTTTTTAATAATTATATGATACAGGTGCTCGAAAACTAAAGAAGACCCACAAATTTATTTAATTCCTTTTTAATACCTGAACGTAATTTAATAATAAAAAATACACTGACTTGAAGAACTGACTAGTTTTATTTATTAACAGTTTGTTTATATTTTTATGCTAACATGTATTGCACTTGTTTCATAAAGCTTTTGTATTATAAATAAGTGGATTTTTTAGTTAATCTTTAGGTTTGTTAATTTGTATTTATTAATATGATTTATAATTTACATATAATAATTTATTGATGGTTATGTTTGAAAGAGAGTACAATTATTTAAAGTGCAATGTTCGTTATTTTGTTTTTAGAAATAATCCTATTTGGTAAATTGATTGCATTGTGTTTAAACTAATATATTACAATGCCGTTCATATAGAATTTTGTACAGTGTAGTGTTGTTTTTTTAAAGCATATTTCATTAAAGTTTCATTCGTTATTAAAAGAGAATTATGTTTATTAATATTGAGTTATAATTATTTAAATATAATTTTAAGTTCTTGTGTGTACTTTTTTATGATTATTTTTTCAATTTTCTTTTTTTTCACTTACTATAATTCAGTGAGATAATTATAAAACAAATGTTATTTGCACCCACATGTCATCTTCATTAACATTTTTTTTATATTTATTGATCTGAATTTAATTGATGTTGTAATTTTTTAAATTTAATACTAAAAATTGTGTTTTGTTTACTAATATGTGTGGTTTGTTTTTCATAATGTCCTGTACTCCATTCGATCCTTTTCTGTCTTAACCATCTCTGAAAACCAATTTGCCAGAATGTAGAAATGGCTCTTGCTGAATTCAGTAATTTGGTACTGCAACATCCAACATCTCCTCGTGCACTCTACGGTAGAGCAGTAGCATTAGATCGTTTGGCCGATGTTCGACATAGTAACAAGTTGTTACAGGAAGCAATTTTGGGATATAAATTAGTTTTAAATAATGGAAAAAATATACCCGATTCTCTTTTTTTAAAAACAGCTGAGAGATGTATTGATAGAATGAGATTTAAAGGTGATGATGTGTACCATGTATTTATTCTGTTTAAAATGTATAATGTTTTCTTTTTCTTTGTAGGTGATTACTTAAGTGCTGTTGATGTTCATAAACAACTTATTGCCAAATTTCCAAATAAACCATCATATAGAAATCAGTTGGCTGTAACTTATCTCATGATAAATAGGTATCAGATATATTTACAGTGTAATTTTGCATGTTTAAACATTCACAACTTCACTTGTTCTTTCTTGAACAGATACCACAGATGCTTCGTACGTAAAAAGTATACCGGTTAAAAAATTCGTTCCACTTCGATTTGTATAAATATTTGTAGGTTACCTATGGCCAAACATGTTTTACATGAAACACTTCTTCAGTGGCCTGATAATGGGTTTGCTCAGGTGCATTATGGCTTTGTTTTGAAGACTGGAGCAAATGACATGGAGCGTGGCGCACGTTATTTACATGATGGTATCAGGTCTGGAGAACCTGGTACACAAGACGGTCGTTTTTTCTTTCATCTTGGTGATGCTTACATGCGAATGGGAAGAATAGCTGATGCATATCAAGTAGATAACTAAATTACTTCTACGTAGTATAAAAAAAGTTACTGACTATATTAGTGGCAAAAATTTTAGGTTTATGATGATGGAGTCAAACAAGGATTGTTTTTATCAAGATATCAGAGATCGTTATATAACGTAAATAGATTGACTGGTCGACCTTGGTGGACACCAGAGCAAACTGGTTATGCAGATTTCTTTACTTTCCTTGAAAAAAATTGGGAAATTATTCGTAATGAAGGACTTGCATTACTAAATTCTGGGGGTTTATTTAAAGATGAAGCAGAGAATCTAAAAGATATTGGTGATTGGAAACAGTTTGAGTTATTTGCAAGGGGTGAAAAATTAGAGAAAAATTGTAAGCGAGCTCCATTAACTTGTAAATTGATTGAAAAATTTTCACCTGCAAGTCATTGTCATAGAGGACAAGTAAAGTTTAGTGTTATGCATCCAAATACTCATGTATGGGCTCATTGTGGGCCGACAAATTGCCGTTTACGAGCTCATTTAGGTCTTAAAATACCAAATGGTACAAGTATCAGAGTTGCAGAAGATACAAAGTATGAAATGTATATAATTAGTATTGAATATAATTTACTGTTTAGTAGTATTTAATGTAAGTTTGTATTTAATTTAATAGAATCTGATTAATGTGTATTTTTTTAGGACTTGGGAAGAAGGTAAAATTATTATATTTGATGATAGTTTTGAGCATGAAGTTTGGCACAATGGAACAGAAATACGTTTAGTGTTGATTGTTGATGTCTGGCACCCAGAACTTACAGTAAAAGAAAAATCCATGTTGCCTGCAATTTAAAAGCATTCTCTGTCATGCATAACTTTAATATCAACATAAGAAATATGTAAAATGTATGAATTGTGATTGTTAAATATATTTGTATAAAAAGTCTTGATTATTCGGGCAGTTAAAAATAGATTAGTTTTGTTTTTTATTTGTTGTTCTTTTTATATATAAAGAAATATATTATTTCTTCTAATTGAATGTTCCTTGTCCAAATATTTGAAATCAATGATTTTTCCTTTAGTAGTTTAAAATTGTTTGAAAAAATTATAGTTTGCTTTATGTGAGAATTTATTTGTGTGCTTTTATTATAGGTCTGATTTTATCTTAATATTTATACTTTTGCCCATAATTTCTATATAGTAATCAGTTTTTTTTTTAAAAAAAATTGATGGCTACTGGATTATTAAAACCCTTTTAAAAACGATTTTTTTTATTTAAATTTTGCAATTTACGTTTATGTGTAAGTGAAGAGGTAAATTTGAAATTTGTTTACATAATTTTTAATGAAAAGACAATTGAGCTTATCAATAAAGCTATTTATGAATTGAGTTCCTAATGTATTTATTTTTACTTCTAGACAAAGATGCCTATTGCATTATTGAAGATATTGACTAACAATATTCTTAAAGTATTTTTCAATTTTTGCGAATATATTGATTTTGTAAATTTCAAACAAACCAAATATTCGTAAATATGTTTGTGTTTTATCAATTATGAGGTTTTTGTTTATATATAATGTAGGCATCTATTCAAGCATGTATTTTTAATATTTTTCAGAATTTAATAGCGTACATTTTATTTTCGCCTTTTTCATATACAGTATTTTTGATACACAATAATTATATATTTACATTTTTTTTTAGATTTGTGTACAATTTTGAATATTATATTTGTGTATTTTAAATACGCGCGCGTGAGTTTGTTTATATTTAGATAAATGTATAAAAGAGTCTTAGACAGTCGTCTTCTACTACCCCACCTTTATTTTTAACTGAGTCTTCACTCCCTTACAAACCATACAAAAAAAATTTTAAATGTTCAATAATTGATCATTGTAACTGTTTATGCGCACATCGATGGCGATGGGAATCTATTTTTATATTTTGCCACTAATAATATATAGGTGGAAAGATATTAAATGCCTGAATAAATATTCTTATTAATTTTAATGTCAAATTAAAATTTGTGAAATTTCAAATATACAACTATGGAAAGATCGCCGAATTCTTGATACTCTTATATACAACATGTATTTTTTTAAATTATTTTTAACAGGAGTTACGCTCGTACCAGAGTCTGTTAATTAACACACTATTGTAGGTTTATATCCAGTTAAAAAAATATATATATATATTTTAAAATCTTGTACATATAAACATTTTAAATTCAAGTATCAACTAACTACTTAGTAACATAAAATGGACACGGATACTTTTCGAATGTTTTTTTGCAAATATCTCCCTATAAAAAGTTTAATTTCAATCTAAATTTGAAAGGTTGATCGTTCGAAAGGGCGTTATTCTCCGTTACAAACATTTCTCATTTTTTTTAATAATTACACGCATATATATATATATATATATATATATATATATATATATATATATATATATATATATATAATTGTACTTAATCTTTCAAATATATATATATATATATATATAAATTTATATTTGAAAGATTAAGTACAGTAAGGATCACTTTTACATTTCAAATGATATAATTTAATGAAATGAGATTATTTTTATCAAACTTTCTAAACAGATTCTATAGAATTTGGATGCGTTTTTCTATTAATTTTATTGTACGAATTTCAATTTGTCTCATATTAATTATTATTATTTAAAGTATATAATTCAATTACGGTATAATAATTGTTTTATTTAGTTATTTTTATCATATTTATTGATACATTTTAGAACAGCTAAAATTATATATATATATATATATATATATATATATATATATATATATCTACACTATGAGCTAACAATGAAATAACTCTTAGGGACACGTTTGAGATTTATTTGTGTCCGAAACTGATTTGTTTTCCGGTCATGCGCTTTGTCTTATTGATGCTTATGTTCAGAATAATAAATACCGGATGTACATCAAATATTATGCATGCATTATTTTCAGTGAAGGCGTAAGGCTCTAACGTTAAACAAAGCTGAAACACTAGATAGAAATTAGAATAAAATATGTATTCATATGTTAATATTTTACTTTATATTAATATTTTTCTGTGCTGTTTTTTACAAATTTGTTTTTTATTAACATAAATTTTTAACACTATAATAATTTCAATTCTTATGTATATGTAACATACACACACACACACACACACACATATATATATATATATATATATATATATAACTTTTCAGTTAAAAATGGGTAAATTAATTTATTGTTACTGTCCAATTTCCCTTTTATTTCTAATTTCATCTTATTTCAGACTTCCTCTTTAATTGTTTGGAGCTTTGGTATCTTGGCGCCGTATGACATTTTTCTTACATTTGCTCTTTTAGTGTCATTTTTTCGTCTTTGTATTTCTAGATGTGCCTTATTAAATGATTATTATCTTTATTAATAGGTAAATATTTTATCTATCTATCATTTATCTTTATATACATATATATATATATATATATATATATATATATATATATATATATATATATATATATATATACACGTATTTATAAGTAGATTTGTTATAATTAAATCTATTTTCATTAAGTCCTGTCAGATATTAGTAGTTTTCTGTCTTGTTAAGTATTTACAATGCAGAAGTAATAAAAATAGAATTGTTTTTATGCTCTTCCGTATCGTATCAATCACGTGAAAGTTACCGTCCTGTAAAGAAATGACAAGTGTATATCTTTAATTTTAAATAATTATATATCATTTATAATAGTAACTTTTGAGTATTGTAGACACGTAATTGAAGTCACTAAATATATATATTTTAATAATTGTAAATGAATATTTGAAACAGAAATTGATTTCTAAAATGTATTTCGAAATTTGTAAATTATTTTTGTTATACAATATAAATATTTGCATTATACATAGTTACATTTTTTAAATGATATTCATTTTGAAAATAAAAATTCGTTAGATTTTATTAATTTAAATTAAGAACATTTAATTATAACTGGCCATTAATAGTTGAAAATATATATTTTCATTCATCATCTTATAAAAAGTTACTCTGTATCTTTTATTACATATAAATTAATTTATATATTCCAGAAAATCAAATTTCTAATATATATATATATATATATATATAATGTTCTTTAAAATATTTAAATAATATTTAATTAACGTATGCTGAATTGTGGATATTGAATGTTACATATAGTATGATACTTTATTATTAGTTTGATCCAGTTGTATTTTTACGTTTATGTTATAAATATTTTTTCATTTAAAACATATAAATAACTAAAATAAATTCTGTAAAATTGTATAAAATTTAAAAACAATATTCAAGTTTTTAAAAATAATTCATATATTTTTTAGCAGTTTACAAAAGATGATAAATGAACGAACTAAACTGTTGAGTAAATTTCTTATGTCTTGAAAAAGTAATTTATATTTCCAGCTACCAGTAAATGTTGCTTGAATGAAAATAAATTTATAGGAATCTGCTATAAAAATAGTAACTTTTGATTACGTTATTAAAAAAAGATCAAATCTGACCATTCATACATAAAAAGAAACACAACTCTGTATCAAATTTTATTCATAGATACGAGTTAATGTATTTAGATGTGTTCCAGAATATTTTCTATTTCCATAATGTGAATGGAACTAAACAAGCATTCGAAAAATGTATCAACAGTCGACTATTTCTATTTCAGTGTGAACTAAATTACACCTATAGAACTATTTATAGGCAGCAATAACCTGGAGGAAATCTAGATATCGTTTCTGTCGGAAAAGTCACTTGTCACATGGCTATCAACGCCTGCACATTGGCCAGAAATAGTGAGCCGACAGGAAGTGTGGTAATAACTACTCGCACTCGAATTGAAATATTACAATTTTGTCTAACGAAAGCTCGATTTTTTGATTTTCTCTAGGATTTGATAGGTTTCTATTCGAGTTTTAATCTCATTATCTTTAACATGCTTTATTTTGATAAACAATATTGTTTACATATATATATATATATATATATATATATATATATATATATTTGTGTGTTTTTATTATAAAAAAATAATAATCTGTATAAAAAAAACGTTATATATTATCTAGATATTTTTAAAGTTTAATTTTATTATCGTCAACCAATATGAGATAAATTGAAATGATATTTATACCGTTGTGTATCAAGTGTGAATACTAGATTATTTTTTTGCAAAATTACTTATACCAATATTAATTTGTAATTTTATTTCATATTAATTTTTTAATAACATTTAAAAAATATTTAAGCTTTTAAGTTTGATTTTCGGTTATGGAAACTAACAATTCGTTGTAAGTATATATAATCAATACGTTCATAATAAAATGATTCAAATCTATTATTATAATTATAACGATCTGTTTTTTAAAGTGGATGTTAGTTTCTTAAATGCAGTTACATACATAACGTCTGTATCTATTCATGTTTTACTATATTCCATTTTTTTATTATTTCATCTCTATTAAATAATGATATAAAGTTAGAAATAACAATCGATTTTAATCATATTAAATTAATATTATTTATAGTCATTATACATGTTTGATATATGAAATTAAAATTTTATAGAATATATTTCTCAGTTTAGATAAAAATATTTTGCTTATTAATGAAATTTTATATTAACGTTATCGAAAAATATATGAATGGACAGTATATAATTAAATTATATTCAGTAAATCTTATCTGGTTTATAAATAAGACAGGGTTTTAATCAAATTCACATATTTATTAGCAAAACATTTGTTGCGACTTGGAGACGTAAATAAATATTTGAGTTTAATTTTAAATCTAACATTTTCGTGGGAGCAAAGTATTAATAACTTTTTCGTAATGCAGTCAAATATTTTATTATGTATGTATATCTCTATGTATATATATATATATATATATATATATATATATATATATATATATATATATATATATATATACTCACGTGAATATGTAGTTATATAGGTATGTGTATCATTTACTTATGACGCAATTACTTAAGTGAACATTTACCTTTACACATCTCACTTAACTAGAGTGAATAAATAATTAATGATTTGATACGCAAATGTTTTTTACGAGTTGTGTGTGTGTGTGCTGTTAGTAAATGTAACAGTTGCAGCTTCTGACAGCTTTGTCAGGTGTCGTAAGCCGAAGTAAGGCAATATGCGCTCGCAGGTGTTTCCTGTGTTTTTATACAGATACTTAAAATGTTTTCTCCAAGACGAAGATGATTATTTCAATCAGAAATCTAATAAATTTATATGAATCATTCGATTTGAATTTATTCATATTGATTATATAAATACACATTTTTTAATATTACAGCAGTGAAATTAAAATTATTTAATAGCTGTTCATTGAAAATAACAGGAAATTTTTTTTCAATATAATACATTATTTTGAAACAATGATTAAACAGTTAACATGAGAGCTTATGGTGTTATTAAGTGTAATAATATATGAAGATATATTTCAAATGTGATCTTATTATCTTACTTGAGGTTATATCTTTTCTTTTAATAATACATATATATATATATATATATATATATATATATATAAATAATATTTTTTTAATTTTGATTTTATTGATGTAATTTTTACTAAAATGACAAAGAATCATTATCGCATTCTCTCGTTATTTGGAATTAAATCTAAACCTGTTCGCAATTTATTAAATTGTCTAATTTAATCAATTATTTAAAACCAAGTATTTGAGTTTTTTAAAAAAAAAAATAGTCCTATTATCAACACTTCATTAATAATTAAATTCCATATATTTTTCAATATTCGAACTTATATATTATAGTTTTGTTATTCATTTTTAAAGATAATTTTTTATATTTTGAATTAAAATATCAAACATTCAATGATAACCTTTATAAATTTATATATTTTGTTTATATTTAAAAATAAAGATTTTTTGATGTTATCATCTTCAAATGTTTGTCAAAAAAATTAAATTTGAAAAATATGAATAGACAATTTTTTTCAGAAATTTCATATGTAAGCGTTCTGTTTAAAAAATTAAATTAAAATATACATACATATTTATATGAACAAAATAGGGTTGTTAAATTAAATATTAAAGATAAAATATAGAACGGTTTTTATTAAATTAATATTTAATTTTGTATAAAAATAATATATATATATATATATATATATATATATATATATATATATATATATACCTATTAATTATACATTTAATAATATAATATAAATGATTATTTAATATATTTTAACAGAAAAAATAATTATATTAATTAATTATTAATATAAAATATGTATATATATATATATATATATATATTAAGAATATATATGATGCTGGTCAATAATATATTATTTCCTTGCTATAAAAAAATATTTGTTAGATATAAATTTCTCCTGCGTCTCTTGAATCAAAAACAAAGGGTATATCGTAATGATTGATCATAAATTTAATTTCTTATATTAATAAGTGCACTGCAATAGAAATATATATTGTGTTCAATTATTTAAACATTATATATACGTATTATACAAGTATTTCAAGAACTAATTTACATATTTCAATAATAATTATGAAAATATAAATGAATGGTTCTACATTGAATATTATTTTTTTTAATATTTGCATACACTATCCCAATGTATTTTTTAATGACTGTATATATATATATATTTTATTTGTTCTCTGAGTATATGATTAATAATTAAAATTTCTTACTATTTTTGTAATTAATCTGTGCATTTAATATAATCATATTATTAGATATAAAAATGTTTTTACTTTGCGATATAAGTGGTATATCTGTTATATATTTAAATCAAAAGAATAACAACATTTTATTATTTATTTATAGAAATTAATATAAATTTGTTTCTAAGTAAATAACTGTTAATAGTGTTATAAAGTTGTAGTTATTACAAAATATATTTTTCTTTTCAGAATTTTATGTGTGTTTGTCTATACAAGTGGATTCAATAAAGTTTATTATCACTTTATTATCAGATAATATTTATTCAATTTCCAAAAAATGTTTTGTTATACTTTAAACTACAAAATAAGGTGTGTAAATATTTTTTATCCTTTTAATTTTTTATATTGGTTCTGATTATATGTATAAAACTGTTTTTATTTCAATTGTTTGATCGTAAAATTACATGTTTTAATATTTTTTTTCAGCTATAAAATAATTTATGTATTAATAAAGAAATACATGAAACGAACTTTTGATTTTTTAGTACTGCTTTATTTAACTATTTATGCATTTTTATATACATGTATGCTTCTGTTATATACTCTATTTATGTCCATTGTTACAAGCGTATTTTATATTGTGATTTTAGCACAGTGTGCATTACATTTTATAACCAACCAATCTATAATATTTATTTTTTCTAGAACAATTTGTTTCTAGATCTGAAAAATCAATAGTTATTTAAGTATTTTTCAAATTCAAAAATAATTAAATTTAAATAATATGATTGTTTTAAAAGTTTAAAATGCGTTCACTGTACTAACGTAATTGTATAAATTATTTTAATATGTTCTCTAGTTTATATATATATATATATATATATATATATATATATATATATATATATATATATATATATATATAATACCACTGATAAGAAATAAATATGCATTTAAAGCTTTATAGCTTAATAGTAATGGGGATTTACTATATATTAAAACTTTTAGCCAAATATGAATGTATATATATATATATATATATATATATATATATATATATGTATGTATGTATGTATGTATGTATGTATATATACATGGATACATTATTAATATAAAATAAAAAATATTTTTCATTTTATTACAGTTAAGTCGTAAAATCTACTGAAATAAAAAGTGTTAACATTATCTGACTGACTACAAATATGTATTATAATTTCATCTTTAAATAAATATGGATTAATGGAAAATTGAATAAGTCGATGTTAAATGATGCTGTATAACAATATATTGAAGTAAGTTTTGAAATATTTGCACATCAGTTTAAAGGTGGGTGAAAATTTATTGAATAGTATAACTTTTCTAGAAATCTAATCACATACTCTTCAATTTTTCTATTTAATTAATCGTGGACATTGTGAAAAATAAATATATTTAATCAAAAATATTGGTTTCATTATTTTTTAACTTATTTATTTTGGAAATATTTTCTTTTTTTGAAATATCTATTTTATAAAGAAGTGTTGATAATTGTGTTAAAACAAAAAAAAATAATTTAGGAATTTTTAGTTGAAATAATTATTTCTTTGAAAATTAACCTCTTATATATATATATATATATATATATTATTTTTTCTTGATTAAAATAAATATATCATTTATGAATTTTATGCATACAATATTTTCTTTTATTTAATATGTATGTTTTTTTTATAATAATATTTAACTTGTGTGTTGTTATACGAGGGTTCCGGTACACATTTTCATGTTAACATAATATTCAATACAATAAAATATGTAATTATCGTTAAAAAAAGGTAGATTTTTGTTTTATTACGATAAATATATCATTCATCTATCTATTACGTTACAAAAATGTTATTCAATAAGATTTTTTTTATG
>CM068324.1:6990595-7013095 GCA_034766995.1 Acanthacorydalis orientalis
TCGTCAGAATTTTTTTCAATTAGAATGCGAAAAGTATAGAATGTCTAATAGGCTGCTTTTGCCATTGCGTTCTCTACTATTTTGTGAGATTATCCCAACTGCTTGGCCAAGATATATTGTGTTTTTAAATGTTAAGGCTGGCACTTCAAAATCGTAAAGCGACGAGTAAATATATTAATTTAAAACAGAGTTATGGTCGAGTCAATGTAAAAGCACCGAATTATTTTTTTATATCTAACAGATTTAGTTGCAAAAGTAGTTTATGAAACAATATTTATAAATGATTATTATAAGTATAGTTATTTGTTTCAATAATTAATGTGATAAATTAGTTTTTCTCCCTTTTTAAAAATATATTTCTTTATTATTTTCTATGATATTTCGTTTTTGCGAATAAAGCATTCTTATATATCTGATGAAATAAAATTCTAATATATTTGTGAAAGTATTTTGATATATTTTTTATTGAAAATATAAATTATAATATTTAATAATTTATTTATTTACAACATTCGAAAAGAACAATGTATTTATTTTATAAGATTATAAATATTATATTCGATTCCAGTCCTGAAAAATAAATTTTAAGATTAATATCAATCAGCAGTCACATCCGCCCTTTTATCCGGTTATTTTGAATTGTTTCTGCATAATGTCAAAATGTTCAACAAAATTTCATTAGTTATTTTTTAGTAGCGTACACAACACCGTATTCTTAGTAGTAATATTACTGATTGTGAGTGTATCTTGCGCAGTAGTTCCTATGACGCATCCATCTACATTGCTGTGTAGTTTATAATGGTGCTTTGAAACATACTCAATTCAGTCGTCAAGTTAGTGTAATGCAGTATATAGTGTGAGGAGCTTTGTTGTAAACTACTACTTAGATAAAACAACGCGGTTTTGACTTATAGACTTAAAAAAGTTTGATTTAAATAAGTTACGGTCGAATTGTTTCGAATTGATTTAGTGAATATATAAAACGTGAATTGTTTGGTGTGTCGTTAAAAATTAAAGAAAAGGTAATGCTAATAATAATTATTTTTTAATATATAAAAGTTCAGAATTCGTACATTGTGAATATAATATAAATTCGCTCGTGTGTCTGCATGTTTATTTTTTTCTGTTTTTAATATTTTTTTGTTGAGCGGTCGGAATATAAACTATGAGTAATTTAATTACTGCGAATTTATGAATAAGTAAGTGTTTACATTTTTCTTTAAGTAAATGAGTTTTATACAATATATATATATATGTATATATATATATATATATATATATATATATATATATATATATATAATGTGTGTGTAAGGGTGTTTTATTTTTATGAAACACATTAAAAACTATTTTTTTTCAATGTATACAGCGTCTAATAATCTAAAAAGGAACGTCAGGATAATTTTTGTATAAAATCATGTTGAACATTTCATAGAATTTAAAATACTGATTCATGGATATGTTTAGTAACGAATTATATACATAAATTAATGTTTTTAATGCATGTAAGATGTTAATCTACATGAAAAAAGATTTACTATATGTTTTTTTTTCAAAATTAGTAGCTTAACATTTTCACTCATTTTTAATTAAATTTTTTATTAGTTTAACATTTGTATTAAATGTTTAATAAAATGTCTTGATGTTTGCAGTTAAAGTATATAACTTAAATAAGCAGTCTTTGGTGTTTGAATTTCTATGGATATGTTATTTGTTTTTTTTTTTTTTTTTTATTAAATATATATATATATATATATATATATATATATATATATATGATTACGTAGTACATAAAAATCTTTAGATGGAAAATAAAAAGAAAACATCTAATATAAATTGTTATGATTGTTGTAAATATATTGAAGATTTTATTAATATTATTAAATGCCTTTTCAAATTGTGAATAATATTCTTCTGTAATACATGCGAAAATTAATAGTTAAACATACATATATATACATATATATACATATATATATATATATATATATATATATATATATATATATATATATATGTTTATTTTCAAAATGTATATCTTTTTTACAATGTAAGGTAGATTGAAAGATTGATTTATTTTTTTCTATAAACATTAGAATATAATATCACAACTATATTATATTTTGATTGTTGCTTTGACTGATGTATTTTTTTCGATTTAAAATAATTTTATGGTAAAAACATATATATTTTTTTTCAATAATGTGATAAATATTAGTTTGTATTAAATATAGCTGTAAATAAAATTGATTGAGATTATATTTCACTTATATACTCACTATCTTCACTTTTATCTATCATATATATATATATATATATATATATATATATATATTTATTATCATCTCTTCACTTATATATTTCACTTATATTCGCTACTTATATCTATAAGTAGTATATTTAAATACAAAATTAGGATTAAATACAGATAATATTTAAGAAATGAAAAAAATATTTATTAACTTAGATTTATGCTTGATTTTCTTTTAATATTTGCTTCTTATGTGGATATTTCATTTTAGTGAAACTGAAGCTTTCGCTAATACTTTTTTTAACTTGTATTTAAGTTTTATGTACTGTCTATTATACATATTATAATAATTATTTTATATATATATTGAAAATATTTTAAAAACTCAACTGAAATTAACATGTCTGTTTCTAATAGTAAATAAGTAATCATATTTTTTTAATATTAGGTAGTTAATATGTAATGATTATGTGAGTTGTATGTGTTAATTAGTCGAATATTTTTTCCACAACATTCCATGTTTTAAGTAGGCGTCGTAATGACTATACTTCGTCCCCTCAGTAATATCATCAATCTGATAGTAAATTATGCTCTTTATTTGTTAACTATTGTATTAATAAGACGAATGTATCTGATGTGTTAGCGTTTTATGAAGTTCAACATTTTCATATATTAACTTTATTAGTTAACCTTTGATTGAACTTTGAATTGCTTAGAAATGTTCTTAATGGTAAATAAATGAACTACAAATTAATAACAATTACAATTGCATTTGTTCTCTTATTATTCTTTGCTACATGTATATATATATATATATATATATATATATATGTTTTGTGTATCGTGCTGTATCTGTTATTATTGCTTTAATAGTTATTAATTTGTCTTTTATTATAATACAATTTTTACACGTTAAATTCACATTTACAAAAGTATTATTTTCCCTACATAAACCAAAAAAAAACAAATTTCTGATCAAAAATGTTCAATAAATGATTACTAATTTTCGATTGTTACGTATGTGAATTTTGATATCATTATAAGATTGTTAGGCTTCAAAAAAATGTCTACCACTAGTAGGTTTTTCTGTAAATCTTAGATAATTAGATCAACGATAGATTTTTCTATATGTTTGCTTTCAATGGATGATGGTATCGCCATCAAATTGTGAAAAAGCAATAATCAAAAATGATTAATGATCATTAATTGAATAATTTTAATCCTACAATTTATTTGTGGTGTGTAGGGTGAAGGAAGAATTCATATGTGAAATTGATAGTGAAAATAATTGATCACTTATTTATTAGTACAAACTGAAGTATTGATTTCGATTTAGTTTTCAAACTTTTTTCATATAAAGTAATTCCTGTAATAAATATAATAAATAGTACATAAAATCTAAATATAATTAAAAAAATAATCAGTATAAGCTTCAAATCTTTCAGTTCATGAAAAATTCATATTAGAAGCGGATATGAGAAAGAAAATCAACCATAAATGTCAGTTAACAGTAATTTTTTTTTTATTTCAATTCAGTATATCAACAATTTATAAATTATAAATACTTTTCTCTCAACTGTTTTTTTTATGTCAATATACAGTTACATTTTCTAACATATTTTTTATAGACACTTCTTTTATTTTAAATGACAATGATCCATGTATCAAAATATTAAATAAGCAATCAATTTTAAACTAGACATGTAGATTGTTATCGTGTGCACTGAAATGAATGATTCGCTTTATAATATTGTAATCAAATTTTGAATAAATTAAAGTTAGGTATTGATAAAACTGTAAAGTATATTTTATTATATATATATATATATATATATATATATATATATATATATGTATATATTTATATATACACATACATACACGATAAAACTTTGTGTAACGAATTTTACTATTCAACAAAATGTATTTGCTCCTATGCATAGTCTATTAATTTTTACAAACACTTTTTGTGAAATTGAGTTTGATATTAAGAGATTTTACTGGAGATTTTAGTTTTAATTATATATAGATGAGTATATGAAGATTATACAATTTTCAGTATATATAAAATTTATTTATATATTAATTATTGGTCTTTGTAATTATACATGAAATCTATTTATATTATTTTCACTGTTAATGTTTATATATGTTGAATATTTAGCTACAAATCTGTATCAATAAATTACCAAAGTATTAGTTTATTCAAATGAAATATTATTTAATTATTATTTTTATATTATATTGATATAGAACTGGAATATATCAGGTCTAAAAATTTATTCGGTGCATTTAAATTGAATCAATCATAACTGTTTAAAATTAAAATATTTTCTAGTCATTTTAGAATGTTGAAGTGCCAAACTTAATATTTAAAAACAGTATACATCTTGGCTAAACATTTAGTTTAATCTCACAAAACAGTAGTGAATACGATCATGTCCGCAAAGCAGCATATTAGTCATTGCATACTTTTTGCATTCCAGTCGAAAAAAAATGCTGTCGAAACCGCGGAAAGGATTTGTTCAGCTTTAGGGGAAAGTGTACTGTATAAAATATATAAAAATGCTAAAAAAATTCGAAAATGTATTACGACTTCATCGACTCAAACAATATTTTTTTCGACAAGGGATCTGTCAGATAACCGACAGATGGAGTTATATAAAATAATTGGGGATATTTTGAGGATTGAAATGTATTCTATTTTTCTGTAAACATTCATTTTCTATAAAAAAGACACCGAATTAATTTCTAAACCTAATATTTAGGGGTCAAACGTGTACCAAATGTACTTCTAACTTAATAACATCGAATCTTTTGGAAGAAATACTTGAATTTTTCTATATTTACATATGAAGTATTAATGTACTTATTTTCTGATTGTTAATAGATTAAAATATTGGATTCCTCTCCTACACATGTATATCTCATCAATTTAATATGTTTATTGCAATGATTTAATTTATTAATTTAAAATATATACAAAACTCAACACTAATAATATAATAAATTATTCTATATGCAAGGAAAACATACATACAAACATTTCAAACATCTTGTTTTCTCCAATTTAAATATAGAATTATATTAAACCGATTTTTACATATAAATATCTACTAAAAATATTCGACTTTTCCTCTTCATATTTTCTAATCCATTCATTCATTAACTTCTTAGCACCTACACGTTTTATAACACGATTATAAATCGTGATGTTCAATGCTATTAAGACTATATTTAAAGTTGGTTATTTTAATTTTAGAGTCGGATTTGAAAATAGCAAACACGTTTGCTTGGTGCTTTTGCTTTTGGTCAAACCAAACGTTTATATACACACACACACATATGTATGTATATATATATATACATACATACATACATACATACATACATATATATATATATATATATATATATATATATATATATATATATATATATATATACAACTGTATTATATTATATTTAGATTTTATAATCTATTTATGTAAAAAGAAATGTTATTCAATATAATCGTTTTGGCAACTAACTTCATTTGAAATAAATACTTTGTAACGTTGTTTACCTAGATTAAAGGTGGTTTAAAATTTTATTTCCTAGAATTATAACGATTATTATAAAGTTGATATATTTCTTTCTTTCGTTTTTTATAATATATTTATCATAGTTTGCATTATATCCGATATGAAATTGAAATTAATTCAGAAACATTTTTTTTATATTATTTGATGAATATTCCCATTTGAATATCAAATGATGTTTTTTATTCTTACTCATTTCTTACCATACATCTTTCATCATTATACTGTTTTAAAAACCCAATATTTCAGAATTTTTTTTTTTTGTGTATATATTAACATGTCTGAAAAAGTTAGAATGTGTATAACAGTTTTTATTTTTGTTAATCATTTTTCCTTTTTTAGATATAAGAGTATGTTAAATATAAAAACCATTTTCTACGAGGTTTTGGATGATAATCAGAGTTTATAGGAGATTAAAAGTATAGATTATATTTTAAAATAATCCTTAGTTAGTTCCTATTTAATATATAGACTTTTACTTGTTTTACCTAAAATATTAAGTTTCTAATAACTGAGATAAATGTAAAATGGTTCTCAAATATTTACATTAATTAGTGGTTAAAAAAGTAGATTTTATATATATATATATATATATATATATATATATATATATATAGCTGCTATCCTTATGGTTTCACTAAACAAAAGAATTGTAAATATGTTTCAAATTTTATTCATTAATATTTGTAGCAAACATTAGGTTTGAATTAAAATTCGGCGAGCATACTTATGAGAAGTTTTCTTTAAATAATCAATCTTTGACCGAGTTGATCTAACTTTGATTTTTTTCTTTTTTCTGTTAATTGTGTATTCTCATTTAAAACCCCCAAAAATAGTTAATTTTTATGAATTTATTTTATTAAAAAAACCGTACAACTTCGATGTTTTCAGCATAACTTTATTAACGTTATTTTAAAAAATTAATATTTTAGTAGCTACAGCAGTCAGATCTAGACTGAATCAAATGTTTTGTGTTGATCTAAAATGCAAAAACATTTTTTTTATGATCAGGAAGGTTGTTGCTACTTATTACTACTTTAAATATGAAGGACGCTCACTTCTCCGAACGATCGATTCGTTCTTTGTCCAAAAAAAAATTCCATGTATAAAAGTGACCAAAAAAACTGACCATGTACTGGACCTTTATATATGTTTGATTTTCTGACAATATTGATATCATATCCATCATTTTTCTTTACTGATTAATAATTGTGACAGTCTATTGTTTATTGTACCTGATAAGGCTTTTCAATTAGTTATTTGCATTGTTTTGTGTATTGTTTATTGAACCTGATAAGGATTCTTAATTAGTTTCTTAACTTTCTACGAATTCGATGTATATATTATGACGTAAAAACTCTTCTGAAACATTTATTCTAAGATTTAATTACTAAAATGTAAATGCTCTTCCGTTCATTACAGTAATTGATTTTAAAAAATTACCGGGTCATTTTTTTTACCAGAAAAATGTACTTTATTGGTGTATTTTACTGTACATATAAATAAGTCATATTTAGATTAGACTTTAATAATACTTGTCATATTAATATCGTTGCACAAGCTTTTGTAGTTCATTGCTCTTACACTTCAATCATGATGTCAATTTATCTATGAACATCTTTTGAGAAGATTCATATTAGATTATAATCAAGTGTAATGAATGTTTGATATATGGAAAGATCTATTATGTTTAAAAATCCTTTATATGTATGTATGTATGTTATGTACTCTCACACACACACAGATATATACATGTATATATATATATATATATATATATATATTTATATAATTTCTGAAAAAAAAGTTCGTTTTTTCAAATTGTTTACAATAAAAAAATCGTAAATATCGGAGTTAAAATAGGTAGATTTTTACATTTTATGATACAATAATAAAAAACTGACAAGATGTACTAAAAAGTAAATATTCTAAAATAAATATCATTTGTTAGTTTAAGTATAATTCTTATATTTCCTGTTTTAATTTCAAGTGCTAATCTTTGAAATTTAAAAATATGACATTGATAATATGAATAAATTATCCTATTTATTTTAAATATTTATTGTAATAAATTATGAATTTCAAATGATACTGAAACTCTCTAGAGCTTCTTATAATTGAAAAAAGAATTCAATAGTCTCTTTTCTATCGTATATTAAATTATTATTATAGTAATGTAATATTAAGTTTTAAAATATCTTGTGTAATTTTTATTAGTTCTAGAATTTTTATAAACATGTTTTTAATTTAAAACGTTTACACTCTTCAGGTCTTATTATTAGATGTAGAAATTAATTCGGTGCTTTTTTTTATAGAAAATGAATGTTTATGGGAAAATGAAATACATTTCAATCCTCAAAATATCCCCTATTATGTTATATAACTTTGCTTCATCTGTCAGTTAACTGATAAATCCCTTATCGATAAAAATGACAGCTTTGAGTCAACGAAATCGTAATACATTTTCAGATCTCCTCCACTTTTCTAGCATTTATACATATTTTATATAGCACATCCCCCAATCTGAACAAATGATTTCCGTGGCTTCGGCAGCATTTTTTTCAACTGAAATGTGAAAAATATACAATACCTAATATATTACTTTTTGGACGCTATCTTGTTCACTACTGTTTTATGAAATTATGCCACCTACTTACCCAATACATATAATATTTTTAAATGTTAAGATTGGCACTTAAATATCCTACAACGACGAGAAAATATTTTCATTTAAATCAGAGTTATGATTGGTTTAATATAAAGGCACCGTATTAATTTTTACACCTAGTACTTTGTTTGTATGTGTAATGTTTTTAGTTTAATTGTACATTGTAAAACTCTGATATATTCATTGTGGAATGTCTTTGTGAACCTTTTATGGGAATTGTTATTTTATGAATGTGCTTATTAGTTTTTGGTACTCACTATATATAAATATCATCTTATTTAAGTCTATATAATTATGAATATTATTTAAAAACGCATTAAAGAATGTGAGTTTATGAAACGTTATACACACACACACACACACACACACATATATATATATATATATATATATATATATATATATATATATATATATATATATGTATATATGTATGTATATATGTATTTGTGTATATATAAATGCAGAAAGAGAATTCGAAAAATCTGTATGAGAAGTAGTATTTTATTTCAAACGAATTTTTGATGCTGTATAAATATTTAAAAACAGATGTTAACGGTAAACTATTCACTAAAAAAAGAGAAATATTAATGTACACTTTTTATTTTTCTTCCAATAGATCTTTGTCAATAGCTGAATTGTTACATATATAAATATATGTACATATATATGTACATATATATATATATATATATATATATATATGTGTGTGTGTTATAAACATAATTATTTAATATATTATATACGAATTAATGTTGTTAAGTAAATATAAAAAAGGAGTACAGAAGAACATGAACAATTTACATAAATTATACTGAATTAACAATTTCTAGCATGAGGCCGACTAGAATTGTGAGTAAAATAGTTGGTTACAAATAGAGACACTCAATTTCGTCATATATCAATTGAAATGAACATGCATAGCATCATAAGTAATTTCTAGCACTTTATACTTTGCAAATTATTACGAGATGATAAATAAACACATATAGATGGATACATTTATAAAAGTAATGAGCGTTAAATATTGTAGGGATATTTTGTTCTGTTTAAAAATGATTATTACTCAATTATCAATTAAATATCGAATTATTTTTTTTAATTATTTATCATATATGATGATTTTACTCTTTGTAGTTGAAAAAACAGTGGCAAAGACAATTTTTTTTTAAGTAAATATCATTCTAACTAGTCACAAATACACAACATGATGAGTAGCAGATTTATTGCTATTTTATTTATTATTATTTATGATTTTATTGAATATTTGATATTTTTATGTTTTTACATTTATAAAAGCAACCTATTTAATAAATATACATGTAGAAAATGATCTTATTGACATTATATATTAGGTACACTAGTTAATTCGGTGCTTTTCAAATTTTATTTAAATTACAATAAAATAAAACTAGTAAAAATGTACTCGTTCGAATATTAATTTTCTATTTAGTGGTTCAATTTTTTATTTATTATTTTAGAAAAAAAATATTCATAGGTTTTTGTATTATTTGTAGCATAAGAATCAAATTGTATTCTTTTGTAGATGCATACATACATACATATTCAACATACAAAAGGTGTACATATAAAAATAAAATGTATAATATTAAATTATATTATAATAATGTGAAGTAAAAATTTAATATAAATTTAATGTCATTTTTGCTGTTTGTGTAAAACGTGATATAGTTATGGTTTTACTTTTTTTATTAAAATTATATATATACATATATATATATATATATATATATATATATATATATATAATGTCTGTTTGTATATTTTTGTATTTAAATACTGTTCACAAATGCAACCATGGTGTTTAATTTATATATTTGTACCGTTTAGTTTGGTACAATAGGCACACATAGTTATTGTTAGGTAAATAAATTGAATTCACGTGGCATGGATACAACTAGATATAATTTTACATTTACATACAATGAAAAATCTATAGAATATATAAATATAAATAACGAAAAAAATATGACATTTGAATTAAAACAAGATTTGATGGGAAAATGTTCAACATATATCTAGAAAAAAATTTCGTTTATTGTATTTAGAAAGTTCACTAAAAATATTTCCTTTATATATATATATATATATATATATATATATATATATATATATATATATATATATATATATATATATATATTGGAGAGGTTTTAATTTAATTAAAAAAAAATTCATTTAAAATTAACATGTATGGTTGAACAGGTGTATCTAAGTAAGAGTTTAACGTCTGTTATTAACGTTACTAATAACAAATCACTTTGTTTTATACACAATAGTGACAAGAGATAAAATACACCTGGAACCAATTGGATATAGCAATGTATTTTTAATGTTCGCTTTGACACATAATCGATCATAAGTGTATAAACCAATTCTATTATTATTTATGTTTGATGTGAAAAGACAGTTTATTTAAAATTCAAACGAATTTTCACTATTTTTAACATTTTATTCTCTGTAATTTTCTATACAATTGAATTCTAATTAATCAATAATACGTTCTGTTATAGAATAATAAACAAATACTAAAATTTAGCTTATATATATATATATATATATATATATATATATATAATGTATTTTTTAGCTTATTTGAATTTATATACTAATTTAAATTGATGTACATAAATACCTTTAAGAGGACAACCTCCTTTAAAAATGACAAAAATAGATAATTTTCATGATTTTTATTTAATAGAAAAAAATATATGGAACTTAGATTTATTTAGTACATTCTTATTAATTTTTAAACATGTTATTTACAAAATATAGTTTAAAAAAATAATTATTTTAGTAGTTTCAACAATCAGATCTGGATCGGGACAAATGCTTTTACCGTGACGGCACTCACAATTACATTCTTCCTGTTAAATTTTTTTTATAATCAGAAAGGTTGTTGCTATAGCTCGTACTAGAATCAATGTAAAAAATAGCGACCTGAAAGACAAAAAAGATTGATTCTTTTACTAATTTTTTCATCTTTTATCTGTTATAAAAAAATTTTTTCTTGTGAATTGTTTCAATTCCAGTACAAGTTGTAGAGAATTTATATACGAAACTGAATGATATTTATTTGAATGAAGCTAGTGCATTAGTTTTCATGATAACAAATAAAATTTTCTTACTTATGTCTAATCATCGATTTCTACACCATACAGTAAACCTTCCTCCTTCTCGAAGAACTCCTCTTGCTTATTTTTTTTTAATTTTCGACCGCTTCTTACCTCTTGAGATCTAGAAGATGCTTTTTCGCTCCAAACGGTCGATTTGCTCTCCGTCCCTTTTACATGCAAATGCATGGATTTTTAACTCTATAGTTTTACTTTTTAGTCGCATAACATTTAAAAAGGATTTAAACCTTCCACTGAAAATAGAAATCGACAGATATGTTACTATTTCAATACTGTTTTTCTCCAAATGGAGGTGTATAATAAATCTTCACCCTACTTATACCTATACTATACTAGAAACATACTCAAGAGCATTGATTCGTTTCTTAGAAGTTTAGTCATGTCAAAAGTCAACTGGACTAAGGGAGGGTGTCATATATGGAGCACTAACATCTTACTGCGACGCCAGGTCATTTTTAGACCTGTGTCCACTTGGCTACAAACCTTCATAATTCTCATATATTTGAACTTTTCGTAAAAAATCTTTCACATACCTATTTTAGAAGAATCGTAGAAAAATAAAATGTAAAAAAGGATGTTTTTACCTAGAACAAGAGAAACAATATTAAAAAAAACAGTTTTGTATATATATATATATATATATATATATATATATATATATATATATATATATATATATATATGTATTTACATATTTCATATAAGCGTTATCATGTTACAATAACAGTGAGCTAATAGCTCACACTCGGTTGTATTAAATGAACTTGTTTTCTACGAGTATTTAGTATGAAACATGTGCGCTTTAGTATAAAATTATTTCATTAATTTTGCCTTTTTATCAGGAATAAAAAAATGTATATGATCGAGTAGTATAGTACATATAAATATTTTGTTAACAATTGTTTGTTTTATCTGTCCTGTAGTTTTTGTTCGCCCCATTTTAAATAGAAACGTATGAGTCATGTAGTTGTTTAGATATCAATATCGAAAATTGGTACTTTTCATTACATAGCAAATCGACTTTTCCTATTATTTGTAAAAAACATTTAATTTTAAAACATTGTTGTTGACTGGATAATTTTGATTTGTCGAATATAGGAATTGTCCGTGTAAATAATGCAGTATAAACAATTTAGTTGAATAATTGTTTTCTTTAAAATAATAATCTAATTTTGTTTATAATATTTATTATTGAACGAATTCAGTTTAACCAGTCTTTTCTAACATCTGATGATACGAATTGATATAAAATATTTTTTATTGTAATTGTGCTCTCGACCTTGTCTGTAAACGCGTAATTTTATATAATTGAGCGTTAAATTCCCTAAGTTTAACTCATCAACGATTGTATATTCTGTAACAATTATTTATTATTATGGGAAATATTTTGTATGTATTAAACTGTTTACAGAAATGACTGGAAATTATTAAATATTATATGAAGATTAATGTGGAGTATAATATTTATTTTAATGTAAAAGTATTATTTATTATATATTTTTAAAAAAAAAAAATTCACATATACAAAACATATTTTTAGTTTTTTAAATAAAATAAAAAAATCGTTCGTTTATAAAAATGTTTTCATATACTTTTATTTTTTTAATAATAAGTACTTAAATAAATTTATAGAAATTTTATATATATATATATATATATATATATATATATGTTGAATATAGTATAAATTTTTTGATGATTTATAGTATATTTGTAGTAGTTTGTTGGTTAAAACAAATTTTCTGTACGAGAAATCAAATTGAAGTTATGTCCAAGTACTGAAAACCTGAAATCAAACTACCACGAGTCTACTGTGCATTTATTATTTTATTTACCTAATTAATTGCATCTTTCATTTAATTGAATTTTTAGTAATTCTTTAAATTTTAATTATTTTAATAATTGTTTATTTTAGTAAATTTTTGTCGTTAATTATTACTAGATATGAATATATACATATACATATATATATATGTATATATCATGCAAATATAAATTAATAATGAATTAATTATAATTAAAAAAATCACATTTTTCGTTGGTTTCAGACAACTTTCTTGTTATTCTAACAGATTTTCTTCTTAATCGAAAACACATGTTTGACGGGTTCTGTACAGTAGTTCAAGTCTTCGTACTGTATCTTGAGTATTTAACATATGCAGGCTTGGTGTCTTATAATATTCGTTACTTGGTATACTTTAAGTTAAAGCTGCAAAAAAAATATCTATAAACTTGTACAGTTGATTTTTTTTAATATATATCTTCAATTTTTATTTTTGTAGTTTATCAATAATGATAAGAATTTCAGTTTAAATTAATGGTTTCTAAAAATCTCTTTATATGTTTTTTTTGTGGAAGATTTTTATCAATATTAAATGGAGTAATTGATAAAATATTTGATTCAGTTAATATGTACATAAATTTCAATTTAATTATTAATTTACAAATGGAAATGAATATTTTCTTTTAGCAAAATGATTAGAAATGATTTCATGTTAGTAACCAGGTAATTGTTATTGTCTTTCATAAACACATCAATAATAACAACAACAAAAAAAGTTCTTTGTTAATCTTTGGCACGAGTTGGAAAGTGAGCGTGAGCATACGCGAAGCGCATATATCATATTTCTGGAATGCGCAGAGCAATCTGATTCCTATGTTTGCGTTCTTTATATTTCATTAGTAACAGATGTTTGTAGATGCTATTTTACACTAGATGTAAACAGTGTGTAGTCATTGAAAGTCATACTTATGTCTGTTTACGGTTCGAATAGGGGATATTTTTGCAATTTCTTAAATACCTTGTCTGCAAATCATCAACAATTTACATTTTCTCATTATTAGTTGATTTGTATTTGATGGCTTGTTTCCAGTTCAAATATTTATTGAATACTTTTGTGAATTATACATTCTGAACAGTTCACTTAAATAATAAATTTAATTTTAAATATTATACATGTTCTTAGTATTATTTATTAGAATGCAAACATTATTTATCGTAGTTTACAACTGTATATATTCATTATATATATATATATATATATATATATATATATATATATATATATATATTATATATGTATAAACTTTTAATTTTAAGTCATGCCATTTATAAAACAAAGCGACTTTGTACATGAAATTATTTGAAATATTTAGTCACTTTTTAAACCACTGTAATAAAAAAAAGTATTGAAAATATGAATAAATTATCTTATTCATTTCAAATATTCATTGTAGAAAATTGTTATGAATTTCAAATGATACTGAAACTCTATAAAGCTTCTTATAATTGAAGAAAGAATTCAACAGTCGTTTCTCTATTTTAAATTAAATTATTATTATAGTAATGTAATATTAAGTCTTAGAATATCTTGTGTAATTTTTATTAATTCTAGAAATTTTATAAACATGTTTTTAATTTAAAATGTTTACACACTTCAGGTCATATTATTAGATGGAGAAATTAATTCGGTGCCTTTTTTATATAGAAAATGAACGTGTACTGAAAAATGAAATACATTTCATTTCATAAAATATCCTTCATTATTTTGTATAATTTTATTCATATGTTGGATAACTGACGAACCTCTTGTCGAAAAAAAGATGGGTGCTCTGAGTCGATGAAGTCGTGATACATTTGCACTATTTTAAAATTTTTTATATGTTCTATGCGTCACAACACATTCCCCCAAAGCTGAACCAGTCATTCTCGCGACTTCGGCAGCATTTTTTTTAACTGGAATTCGAAAAGCTTGTAATGTCTAATATGCTGCTTTTCAAACGTTATCATGTTTAGTATTTTTTTATGAGGTTATACCAACTACTTAGCCTAGATATATTATATTTTTAAGTGTTAAGATTGACACTTCAAAATCCTAAAACGATGAGAAAATATTTTAATTTAAAACAGAATTATCATTCATTTAATTTAAAGGCACCGAATTTTTTTTTACATCTAATAGTATAATTTTTTATTATATTAATTATTTTTAAAGAACAGAATATTATTATTAAAAATTAATATGGTTTTTATAATATATCTGTAAAGGTAAAACGTTCAGTAAGTAAAATGTAAAACAAAATAGTTCAGACATCCCTTCTATCTGACAAACATAAAAAGTATATAAATGAATAACGATTCAAGTGTAGGGATGTTGAAACTAAGAAGCATAGCACTGCAACTAAATATTGTACTGTGTGATGTTGAACACATGGTCAACACGTGCGAATCTTGTCAATGTAACGTATAATAGTCAAAGTCAATGTGTCGAGAAACAAGCAAGGGACGCTACCTGCACAAAAAGTAATATGCCAGTCTCACAAATGCTAATCTCGAATATTGTTTATTCATAATCATAATATTTTTTTTAAACAAAATATATTTCTTATATATCATAACACATGTGTTCGATAAACTAAGTTCTAAAGTTAACATACTGCAAGAATTTCATTTACTTTTAATTAACTAATAAAATGTACATTTATCTACTTACAAAATATTTTTAAAACAATCTAATGAACTCATTTTTGTATTGATGATATATTTAATTCCTATAATCAACAGTTATTTATAATCACTAGTATAATAGAAATGTATGTAATTTATTTATTTTACATATTCATTACATTATTGTTTGAAAATTGAAATTATAATGAAGTTATACAAAAAAACTACACACCTTAAACAGACGAAGATTATTTAAATATATCTATTTATCTATCTATATATATCTCTATATATATATATATATATATATATATATATATATATTAATAAAATTGTAGTGATTAGAAAAATAATTTACACAAACACATTTTGAAAATGACTCACTGAATTAGCTGTTAATATTTTTTTTCAATTATCGTTATTTGTCTGCTTTTTTTACAACTGCAGTTCTTTACGAATTATAATTCGTGTACGGTTTAAAAAGCAGAACGCGGCTGACCTAAAATGTGTCGAAAAATTGTTTGTTTTTGCAAGCGGCACATGGCCACAAGTTAATATAAACTCGGATGCAGTGTTTGAATAGTAATAAACATAATGCTTTACTTAAAGCATATGCTTTTTTCATTAAATATTGCATCGTCAATCTTATTTACTTCATGTATTCCATACGTTTTTAAAACAGTACACAAACGTTTTATTGTAAATGTTATCATGAATATCATTTTATTTGATTTTTATATGTAAAAATATTTTTACTAGTAATAGATTTGTATTTTCGCAATTGATATTTGAATTCATTTTTCTTTTGAGTGAAAATTAGTTAAACTATATTTGATATATTATTATATTTTTTCTATTTTTTTTTATTAACTAAGATTTTTTCATTATTGTTGAAATATTTAGATTTTTATCGTATCTTATTTAAATATTTTCCTTCGTGCATGTGTACATTTATCTATATACATATATATATATATATATATATATATATATATATATATATATATATATATATATATATATATGCTTTTCCACTTATATATATTTTTAATATTTTATGATTTCGTAATGAAATAATAAAGTAAATACTTAATTAATTATTTTAAATTTAATAAATGTAATAAACGTGTATTTTTCAACATTATTGAAAACATTTTTTCGGCGTTCACTTCGAAAAATCGAATTATTTATAATATCTTATATTTCATTAGTTTTTCTCTTCAAATATAATAATTTTTTAAATCTATATAATAATTTTGTGTGTTGAAATTTGTTTTTTATATGTTTTTAGAGATATTTTATTACTAACTTTTAATTACATAAAAATATATGTTTATTATATTAGTTTAAAACAGTTTTTATATGTCTGTGCACATGTTAAGCACGTGCATTACTTAATTTGGATAAAGTCTATATTTTACACTATTTTGTAAATATTTTCAAAATCTTATCTTTATATTTAAAGAAAAAGTACTAAAAACATTCATATATATATATATATATATATATATATATATATATATATATTATTGGTCAGTATATGATACTTATTTTAATGAATGCATTACTGAATAATATTAAGGAATTCTAAGAAAGTTAAGGGTGACTGGTCTGTTAATAAATAGAAACGTATGCATTCTAAAAGACTTATCTATTTGAAATTAATTAACAAGATAATAATGAGATTTGAAGGGAATATAATGTTTCCTATATGGTTGGAATTCGTATCTGTATAATTTTTAGATAAGATTAACTTGTACCTGTATCTGTTTTTTTTTTCTATAGTCAAGACCATTATGTATGTTGAAAAATTTTAAGTCATTACAATCGAAATACAGTTTGTACGTGACTTTTAAGATAATGAATATAATTTTAATACCATTAAAATTATACATACCTACAAACATATATATATATATATATATATATATATATATAAAAAAATTGTTACGTTCCTTTACGTATAAAAGAATGCGATTAATTAGATTATTTTTTAAGTTTTTTTTTATGATTTATGTTAAAAATAGTATTCTAAAATTATAGTTGAGAATTTATTTTTTCGTATTAAATATTAAAATCTATTCGTGTACAATGAAACACTATTAATGATTAAAAAACTTGTTGAAGTATATAAGAAATAAGTCAGTTTTATTTTGTAAATATATTGTTATTGTTTAAAGAATTCAAATATATATATATATATATATATATATATGAAAATTATATTTGTTTCATTGTTGTTTAAAATATTTAATGATAAATGTAAATAAATAACGTATGTCGTGAATAGCATTTTATATATAGTAGATTAATGTTTCGCTGTCTTATTGTTAAGTACCAATACAATAAATAGCGAGTAAGTGAATTAAATTCAATTAAATAATATAGAAGTATGTCTTGTTAAACAATGTTTTAACATATTAGCAGTGTATATGTGATGTAAGATATTATGAAGTGAACAAAACAGAGATCATTACTTTTTCGTTAAATGGCAAATAATTTTCTATATAAAATATTATATATTATTTATCATTATCATTGTTTATCAGTACTATACATACACACACACACATATATATATATATGTATATATATGTATATGTATATATATATATATATATATATATATATATATATATATGTATCAGAATTATATCTAATTGATTTATTTTCGTTGTAAAAAAGTGCCGATTCACAGCACATATATAAAATACATCTTCTTATTTTATTCATTTCATTTATTTATTCAAATATTGTCAAAATAAACTGAATTTTTATGGTACCGTTATTAAATAATATTATTTAATTAAAAAAATATATTATTTAATTAAATTCCTTAATCTAAAAAGTGAACTATATATATATATATATATATATATATATATATATATATATATATATATATATATGCATACACACACAGTGGCTAATAATGATACTGGGACATTTCAAATAAAAAATATTAATCGCAAAATAATTGATGTAATGAAACTGAAATGAAAAAAATATTTTTTTAATTAACTTAATAGATTTTCTGATTACAAGAAATAAAAATATGTTTTCTTAAAATAATTAGTACATAAATCTTTTATTTTTAGTTTAATATGTTTAGTATGTAGTCCATTATTGTTTTTGACCATTTTGACTCTCGAAGGAATGCTTTTTATTATAAGTTTTCGCAAATCGTCCACGTTTGAACAACTTATCTTTCCATATTTCCAAATAATTCAAATTACGTCAATATTCGCCAAATTGAAAATATCAGAAATGAATGAAATTGATAGAAAAGTTAATCCAGAGATTTCCTACTTATTATTTAATAGCACTATGAAATTAATTCAGATGAAAATTGAACTTTATGATTGTCCCAGACATTGATTTTTGACTTCCATTTTCTTTAAAATTATTTCTTTTATTATTTTAAGCTAATTATATTTTTATTTCTTGTAATCAGAATATACATTAAATAAGCTAACTAAAATTAGCATTCTTTTATTTATACCAGTTTCATTACATCAATTATTTTGAGATTAAAAATTTTTGTTTCGTGTCCCAGTTTCACTGTGAATTACTGTATATATATATATATATATATATATATATATATATATATATGTATGTTTGTGTGTAAATATATACATAAGTACACAAAGCATGTCACTTGCTTATTCATGACGAATTATATTCCATTTATGTTTTTATTTTCTCTCTTTCGCTTAGCTGTAAATGTAACATTATGAAAATGTTGATTTTAATTTTAGTAAAGTAGAAATAAAAAAATAAGTTTCTTAAATATATTTATTTTATATTAGTTACTATCTGAATTAACTGTTTACAAACATATTTAAAAAAAATGATTGTTAATAATAATGTTTTTTAACAAAACACATGACTTGTAAATCGAAGAAGTATGAAATTAAAATTCAGTTAAACCTTTTCAATTTATATTATTATGTTTTGAAAACGATTTCTGTACAATTACGTTGCTTTTTCCTTTTATGGCCTACACATTTAAAAAAAACGTCAGTAGGATGAACAGATGTGAATGTGTGCAGCCCGTGTGTCGGTAACTCTAGGTGGATGTTAGTGCATTATAAAAGCAAATGTCGGCGGGAGAGAGGCACCCCATTAATAACTTCAAATGGTTATTTAATTATCAGGGTATACCGTCGCTTCGGGCGTTCTAGGGCGCGATTTTTGGTTGTAAATCTAACATTATATTTCTCACTCGAGTATATTTCATATTAATCTTCATATATACATTTAAAAAAATATATTGATTAACTATAGTTTAGTATATTTTGACTGTCTGATGTTTACAAGGAAATAGTTAACAGGAATAGTTAAATTTATTTCTTACTATTTCAATGTAAGGTTCATTCAAAATATACATATAATTACAGAGTGAAGATAAAATATCTTATATTTTTTTGTATTACTCTGATTTATGTGCTGTACATTTAGAACATTGTTTCTGATACATTTTGGTTTACAATTTAAATTACGAATAATTATTTTTAAAACATAAATTTCGCTCTGTATGTAATTCGATATTATTTGTTCGAATAATAATGAATTTGATTTTTTTCTTTAAAAAAAATGTTAAATATTTTTACAATGGATAAAATGTCATTATTCTTATTTACATATGAACAGATTAACATTTTATTAGACTATTTATTTTTACGTTCATATATAAATACATATAAACATATATTTTGTATGTATGGATATACATTTATGTTAAGATTTCTTGTAGCATTATAATAATTCCTAAATACAATTGATCGTTTAAGTAATTTTAAAGCAAACATTTTTTTTATATATTTTAGCTAGTTTATTCATAATTCTATAAAATATGAATACAGTTTTTTTTTTTATTTTCGTTCGTATTTTTATGTTAAACTATAAAGTTTGACGTGCACTTTAGAAGACTATTAAAAAAATGTCAAATAAATCTCTTATACGTGACTGAACAACTAATATATTTCATTGTTGATTTCGTTTATGACAAAACATTCTTTCTATAACTAGTTCTTTTTAGTGATAGTGATTTTACTTTACATTTGATTATATACTGTTTTGAAATTTTAATATAAAAACTGTTATATTTTTTACATATTTTATTCATTGTTAACTATTTTTATTCATATATATTACAAGGAAAATCTAATAATATTATTTTAGATATTTAGTACTACAATATTTATTATTAAAATATATTTTATAGTTATTAAAAAATGTTTTTTTTTTAAATAATTTACTTTAAAATGAAAGATGTTTGTGTATATATATGTATATATATATATATATATATATATATATATATATATATATATATATATAATGAATGATTTATCTTTGTAAAAAATATTTTACGTATCTTTTGAGTGTAGCTTGAATAAGATTATTTAAAGAAGATTAATCAGTATTTATTAAATTTTCTGTAATATTATTAAATTAAATATATTAGAGGTATAACAAAAATGTAAGTTTTTATTAATTTATATTTATTTAACAATTATTTACATTGATACTTGTATAGTGTTAGAAACGCAATAATTAATTTAGTACGAAGGTAAGATGAATGGTCACGTGTATGGATAAAATAAAAATAATCTATGTACTTTTTTATAATTAGTGATGTAATAATTTATAACCATATGTTTTACTAATACGGTTTATATTGACAATGATAAATATACTGTCAACGATAAATAAAAATATGATAACTAATGTTCATTGTTGCAACGCTCAGTTACTAGTTTGTGTCAAACTAGATAAGAATGAATAGTGGGTGTACCTTTGTTAGTTGTGATCATGATGAAATTGAATATATAATTATGAATAGTACGAGTTTAGTGTGTATAAATAATATAGAATCCACTAATGTTTACTATCCAAATTTATTCAGTTTTCAAACAAGGAAAAGTAACATTAAAATACTTTTCTTTGTTAAGTCACATATACAATTTTTAATAAATCAGTGTAATTGATATATCATTGAAGTATATCATAATTCATTGAAGTTTAATTTATTATTTAATCTTAAATAATTAATTTTTTTTCAAATTTTTGTAATATTAAAAAAGATATTGTTGAAAATATTATATCGATGATGGATATTGACATGTGGTATATAAAATGTTATTCTGATTATAAATATAGTATTAATTTTGTTCATATTTTCCAAACATTTATTCAGTGATTACATATAATTAATTCAATTAATAATTATTCTGAATTGTATATTGTAAATTACAACATATGAAAGGAATAGGGATTTGAGAAGATATATTTCTTAGAAATAATTTTTTGTTTCAGATCAGACAAATGAAAAAAACTTTTTAAATGCCTGCATTGGATAACAAATAGCAGTTAAAGTAATATGGAGTTTA
>CM068324.1:7018095-7090595 GCA_034766995.1 Acanthacorydalis orientalis
GAAAAATCACATAAATCGATGCCTCGTTTCCTTAAAAACGGTACTACTGAACCTATTATCATGAGATGGGAAGGAAGTAATGTAAGAGAAACATTTATGAATTTTATTTATAATAATATCCATGAAATGTATTGAAAATAGTTGATTTTATTTACTCATGTTTAGTTGTTTAGTATTTTAATATTATATGTTTTATTTTAGTAAAATTATTTTTGTTTACTCTTATTGAATTAATCAACGTTTATAACATTTTTTTTAATTTCGTTCGAATTATAAAAGTTTGTATTTATTAACAAATACGAATCGAATACATTTTTAATAATTTAGTTTTTTACAGTACTTTTTGTTTAGATTGAGTTTGAGCGGTATTTTTATAAATAAGTAATTTAAATATTATTCCATTATTTATAGGTGAAATTAAAATGTATCGCCGAAGGAAATCCAGTACCATCCGTTAAATGGTATAAAAATGATCTAGTGAATATGACAATAAAACGTACTTTTGGTACTATAAAATATCAGAAATATATTATGATAATAGAAGATCTTGTTCCTTCAGATTCTGGAATTTATACTTGTCTTGTTTGCAATGTACTAGGATGTATTGATTTTAATTACGATCTAGAAGTTTCTGGTAAGTTACATTCTTAAATAATATTCTGAAGTAATTGCTTTTCAATAAGATTTGAAAATTAGAAATGTTTAAAAATCACTGCATCGGTTATAAAATAAATAAATTATGTAGATGATATATTGAATCCTAAGAATTGATATTGGTGTCTATTGATTTTATAAAATGCTGAATTAATGTAATGATTGTTAAAAATATGTATGTATATACTTTTTTACAGATAAAAAGTATATTTATCCATCAAGTTCAGGTTTGTTGGCTGAAGATCTTGTGAAAAAAGAGTCAAAACCTCGATTGATTAAAGAAAAAATGACACCAAATATAAGTCAAAAAATCGGACAGACCGTAAGTAATATTTGAAAAACGTTTAATAATAGTTTTCTTGTGATTGTAATAATCAAATTAATACTTTAAAGGCTAAGCTAAAATGTCCAGTAGAGAGAAATCCGTCGTCAAACATCACTTGGTATAAAGATGGTATCGAAGGCGCACCTGTACTTCGTCAAGCCGGTGTAATTAAATATCAAAATTACAATATGCAACTAGAAAATCTAACAATACAAGATTCGGGAAGTTATACCTGTGTAGTTTGTAACGAGTATGGTTGCATAAGTTTCGAATATAGATTAAATGTAATTGGTGGGTAGTGTAATTAAATTTATAAATTCTAACAATGATATATTAAATGATAAATAAGTGAAATCAAATTTATTACAGAAGATGATGATGATATTGACGAATCGCTAACGGAGACGTATACAAGTTCAGTTAAGTTAAAGCCTCGCTTTATTAAAAGAGATGAAATGCATCCTACTGTTGTTAAACCTGCAGGAAACAGCGTAAGGAAATTTTTATTGTAATAATTTAATAAAAATGAAAGGAAATTTTATATTCAATGTGTGTATTTGCATATATATATATATATATATATATATATATATATATATATATATATATATATATATATATATATATGAGGAGTGATCAGAAAGGATGGTGAATACTCTAATAAAAAAAATTATTGAGATAAAATACAAATTACAATTAGTCCCATTCAAAATATTCCCCCCTCCCCACGCTTGTCACACACTTATTCTAATTGACTAGTAGTCATTTTTTTATTCCAATCTATTGTTTTATCTTGATTGTTTTTACAGGTGAAATTAAAATGTTTGGCTGAAGGAAATCCAACACCAACTATTAAATGGTATAAAGATAATATGGTGAATGTGACAATGAAGCGTTATCTTGGACATGTAAAATATCAAAAATTCAATATTCTACTTGAAGACCTAGTCACGCAAGATTCTGGCAATTATACGTGTCTCGTATGCAATGAACTTGGATGTATTAGCTTCACATTCAAATTAGAAGTTATTGGTAAGTTATTGTTAATGTTATCATATTTTTTAACTAATAATCGATAAGTATTCTTATAAGATTTATGTTAGAAATCAATTAAATAAGTGCAAATTATAAAAATCGAATATTATACCGTATGAAATAAAATACAGTATATATGAATACTTATATAGTTTGTCATCTTTACTTAATAAAATAATTCATTGAATCATTTATTTCTTGAATATGTTAAGTATTTTTATAAATAACGCTTAATATCAGTCATACAAGGTAAATGATTGCTTTTAATTATATATATATATATATATATATATATATATATGTATATATGTATATATATATATATATATATATATATATATATATATATGTATATGTATATATATATGTATATATATATGTATATGTATATATATATATATGTATATGTATATATATATGTATATATATATGTATATATGTATATATATATAATATATATATCTGTATATGTATATATATGTATATGTATATATATGTATATGTATATATATGTATATGTATATATATGTATATGTATATGTATATATATATGTATATGTATATGTATATATATATATATATATAATACATATTTGTAGTGTAACATGGAAAATTATTTTACTTGAAAGAATTTAAGGGGGTATTCTCATTTAAAAGTCCCCAAAGTAGGTGATTTCTATGAATTTTTTTATAAAAAAAATACAATTTAGATGTTTTTAGCATACCTTTATTAAATTTTTAACGTTATACACATAATATACTTCTTAAAAAATATATATTTTAGTAGCTACATCAGATAGATCCGGACTGGATTAAATATTTTTATGGTGACGGCTCTCACGATTACATTCTTTCTATTGATCTGAAATACAAAAACAAAAGTTCTTTATAATCATAAAGGTTGCCGTTATAACTAGAATCGTTTAAATAAATTAACATAAAAAAATGGCAACCTGGAAGACCAAAAAGTTTGATTTCTTACAAATTTTTTAAACTTATCTGTTACAAAGATAGATTTTTTTGTGGATCGTTTCAATTCTAGTACGGGCTATAAAGGGTTTATATACGAACCGAAAGATTTATTTGAAGGAAATAAATGCATTAATTTTCAAGATGTGAGAGTCTTAGTTTAGAAAAAACGCGTTTAAAGTTTTCAGTAGGATTTTTATCATGATAACAATTAAATTTTCTTACCTAAGTCTAATAAGTGATTCTTGCACCATATAGTAATCTTCCTCCTTCTCGAAGAACTCTTTTTACTCAGAAATTTCAAATTTTAGAGCGCTTCTTGCCTCTTTAGAGATGGAAGACGCTCGTTGCTCCGGTCGATTCGCTCTTCGTCACTTCTGCATGCAAATAAATGGGTTTCTGACCTAATTGTTACACCTGTTAGTCGCGTTATATTTAAAAGGAGTTTAAATTTCTTATTGAAAATAAAAATCGACAGATATGTTGCTATTTCAACTGTTTTTCCCCGTATGAAGATGTTGAATCAATCTTTAACTTCATCCAGCTTATACTTACTAGGAACATACTCAACAGCGTTAATTCATTTCTTAACATTTTAGTCATGTCGAAAACTCTACTGGGATAAAGGTAAGGAGTCATAAACGAGACTCTAACGTCCAGTTGCGATGCTAGATCATTTTTCGACCTGCGTGCGCTTGGCTACAAACTTTCATCACTTCATATTTTTCAACTTTTCCCAAAAATTCTTTCATGTACCTATTCTAAAAGGATAATAAAAAAATTGATCTTTTTATCTAAAACAAGAGAAACCCCCCTTAATTAAATAAATCATAACTAAAATAAAAAAACGTAATTATAAATTTGTAGATATTATTTTAATAAACCATATTTTTGAGTGAATTATTAAAGAGCATCACTCAGAATATTGTTTATATATATATATATATATATATATATATATATATATATATATATATATATATATATGTATATATGTATATTAATTTAACAATAGATTATACACGTTATATATATATATATATATATATATATATATATATATATATATATTTATTTATTGCGTGTGTGGATATGGGTAGATATTTGTTTTAATGTTTAAAATCATTGTATATGTATTAAAATTATTGGCAACATGCAGAGCGTTTTCCATCAAGACCGTATATAATGGAAGGGCTACCAAAAAACCAGACTGTAGTTGTAAATTCGTCAGCGACATTTCATTGTTCATTAATAAGTGATTTAGAACCGTTTATTATGTGGTTACGTGTAAATGGCTCTATAGATAGTGATGAAGAACTATCGGCAATTTTATTAAAGGTAAAAATAGTGTCAATGGTGATGGTTTATGGGACTCTGATAAGAGATCACTAATTAAGCATTGTTCGTGGTGATGGAATCCTTAAATATTTCTTCTTTTTCAGCCAGCTTATAACTTATTTTGTATGATACAATATATACTAATATTTATTCAATATTAGATTTCATTTTATTACATTATATATATATATATATATATATATATATATATATATATATATATATATATATATTATAGATGTAGATATGGCAGTAGGAATGTGTATGGTTTATTGATTGTTATATGTTTTATTGTATTAATTTTCATTAAAATATAAATATATAAACATAAAAAACATAATTTAAAATTTAATAACGAGTCGGAACTGAAGTTTTTCTTTTCTTGATATTTTTTATACTAGTTTTATTCAGTTCTAATTTGAAAGTTTTCTGTTATTTAAATTTCATAGTTTCAACGGCAACGATTTTTAAATTTCGTATATATTAATCAGATAATAATTTTTTAAATTTTATGGGATAATGTGTAAACATATTTTATTTAAAATAATTTCTAATTATTTCCAAAACCAAATTTATTTTGTTTTAAAGATGATGGTATCTGGTTCACAGTGTAGTAGTATTGTTTTTTTATTTACATCGTTGCTTGTTAAATAAAAAATGCAAATTGTACGCAAAATTCAAAAGTATTGCTTATATAAAATATGAAAATCAATTATGTACAACTCAGTACAATTTACTATTTGAGGCTGTTTTCTTAGTATCAATAAATACTTGGGTGTTTAGATTCTAAAAGATAAATGATTAAAAAAGAGAGTAAATAATAGTTTAACCGAATCAATGCATGCAATATTTTATAGAGAGAGTTCGCCACAAGCCGATCTTAACCACAGGACCATTGAACGTGAGTGCCGTCGTAGGTTCCAATGCCACATTCCGTTGCGTTTTCCTTTCAGATTTATCTCTTCATGTGGGTTGGATAAAAAATAATGGAGTTGATCCTGAAAATGACGTATATTTGCAGGTACAAGGGTATCTAATACACAAAGTATGATGTAGATTTGTAGATTTTTTATTTTCAGTGTTCTGGATATTAGCTTTTCATGAATGAGTATATGCTTTAACAACGTTTTAAATAGTTTTATTAACGTGTAAAACTTCTACAGTTAACTGAAATCTAATTCATTATCCAGAAAGATAATTTTAATATAATAATGATAAATATTATAAGTATTTTGCTAAACTAAAAAAATGTTATTGTCTTTATTTTGACAAAAGAAAAAAATGCATAAGTAAATAATTCAAATCTATTTACTAAATAATCTAATTTAATATAAAAGTTAATGTTTTATAAATATTAATGTCTGTTTAATTTTTAGTGAAACATACATTTTTTTTGTTTAAAAATCATTTTAGACTCTTTATATTGAAGAATCAATAGACATATATCTCCACACCTCACAAACACACACATACACACACACACACACACACATATATATATATATATATATATATATATATATATATATATGTATATAAATTCATGTTATGTGTGTGTTTGTTATTGGGACATTTAATTTAATTAAATCAGATTACTATTTAGTAATCTGACATTTTGACATTTTCCAAATTATTTATATTTCAAAGTTTGTACAGAAAGAAGTTAACTTTATTGAATTTCTGAAAGATCCATATATTATTGCTGATTAAATATTGTGTATATATATATATATATATATATATATATATATATATATACACACAATTTTTCATTTATAAATGAATGAGTTTTGTTCGAATACCTAATACGTTCTTAAATTTTGATTCAAATATCGAAAAATTAATTTAAAACATGTTTCTAAGACATTTTTCTATGATTTTTATTTTTTAAATAACTGCAACGAAACTTTTATGTAATATTTGAAAGTTAATTTTAGAAAAAAAAATATTGATATCTATTTTTAAATATATGAAGGTAGATAAATAATAGTTAAACGTTTTAAATATACCATGAATAATAATAAAATAAAAATGCATTACATCTGATAAAAAATATATTACAATAAATTTTATTCGATAGAACTATAGATTTGAAATATTTGTTACTGAATTTCATGATATGACCATATCTGACAATTTTGATAGACATTTTACTATATGTGTAAAGAAAACTTTAACCTAAGCATGCTATTAATTCATGTGTATTGTTTGATTTGTCAGTTATGCGAAAAATAACAACTATTATTAAATAACAATATTTTATTGTTTATTTCTTATTATTATTTTGTTTATTTTCTTTGAACGTATTTGTTAATAACATATAATGTTAATACTATGCAACATTGCATGCATAGTGGAGATTTTCTCTTTGGTGAGTGATTATTTAAAAACATTATAATAAAGTCGACTAGTATTAATATATTGTTTTCGAATTCTTATTTGTAATAACTATATGAACACATTTTTTTTTAGTAAATATGTCAAGTTTAGTAAATATATTGGGTGTAAAAATTAATTCTGTGCTTTTAAATTGAATCAATCATAACTCTGTTTCAATTTAAATTATTATCTCGTCGTTTTAGGATTTAGAAATGCTAATCTTAAATTTTAAACGTGCTATATATCTTCGCCAAGCAGTTAACATAACCTCACAAAACAGTAATGAACATGATGGCGTCCAGAAAGCAGCGTATTGAATACTCGAATGATTTGTACAGCATTGGGAGATATTATGATGCATAAAACATACAAAAAATGCTAATACAGTGAAAGAGGTCCAAAAATATATTACGTCCTCGTCGATTCAAAGCCGCCATCTTTTTTCGACAAGGAATTTGTCAGTTAACCGATAAATGGAGTAAAGTGATATAAAATAAATGGGGATATTTCGATGATTGAAATATATTTCATTTTTTCATTAACATTAATTTTGTATTAAGAAAAGCACCGAATTAATTAAGAGACCTAATAGCAAATTGGCGTAATGTTTTTGTATTAGTTTGATAATTATAAAAAATGTTTGATATTTTATAAAAATGATGTGCGAAATTTGTACGATAAATAATTATTTATGTAATGTGATGCAAAACATCATACTGTAAGTTAATTAATTTTAGGAATCTGGTAAATTATCTAATGCCGAAGAACTAACTTTATACAATGTTAGTCATGAAGATGAGGGTTGGTACACATGCGTGGCTTCTAACAGTTTGGGACGTTCGTTTTCAAATGCTTATTTACGTGTTCTTGATAGTAAGTGAATTTTTATATTTCAATCAATTAGAATATCGAGTACTGTTAAATCAAATTTTAAATTAATGTTAGATCGATGATTTTTATACTTGAAGTATTTAATAATATACTAAAACAATTTGTACTACTCTTTTAAGAACATGTAAAATTGTTTTTTTTTTATGATAATTATTCATTTTTTTCATATATCAATACAAATTATATTTGTATTTGTTTGACAAATGTATTTTTGATTTAAAATCGATTATTGAAAGCTTGAAATGGATAGTTTCTAATTTTGTTTACTTCTATATTGAATTTCAAATATTTTTTACTTACAAGGAGAGACTACACTCTCGGAAATTGAGTTTGGGACCAGACTTTGTGTAGTGGTAGGGTATCCCAAAAGTATTAATGTAGTAACATACTAGCACGCACTATCCAGTCATTTTCGAGAAAAAGGCTCCAAAGTTTCTCCCGTTGCTCATGAAGGAAACATTTTCTTCCATAGTCAATTGATCTGATGTCTAGGCGATAGCATACCGTCTTCATGTGTCCAAGTGTTCAGACTCGGTTCTCGGTCTGTGCCGTTTTTTTTCATCTGAATAATTATTTAATGAATTTTATTAAAAAAAAATATTTAAATATAGATAAAATAACGCATTATCTTGCCGTTTCTTTTCGTAAAATGCTATTCTTTAAATTTGGACAATTTTATTTCAAAATTGATTTTTTCACAAAACTTTTTCAATTTTTCGCATTATTCCGCAAACATATTCGTATATTAAAGTATTTCTGTGGTATATTCCAGTAAGATATAAAGTTCTTTCATGGATATACCATGTGATCACTATAACGGGATCATATATCATGTGAATACTTTAATATACGAATATGTTTGCGAAATAATGCAAAAAAATGAAAAAGTTTCTTGAAAAAATCATTTTCTAGAATAAAATTGTAAAAATTTAGAAAAGAACATTTTTCGAAAAGAAATGGTGAGACAATTTTATTTAATTATTTTTATTTAAATATTTTTTTTAATAAAATGCATTAAGTAATTATTCAGGTCAAGAAAAACAAACATACAGACTGAGAATCGAACCTGAAAATTTTTAGACATGTGAAGGCGGCATGCCATCGCCTAACCATCATCAGGTCAGTTAACTATAGGAGAAAATCTTTCCCTCATAAGCTATTGTGGAAATTTTGGAGCTTTTTTCTCGAAAATGGCTGGATAGTGCAAGCTAAGTACGTTACTATATTAATACATTTGGGGCATCCTACCACTATACGATATCTGGTCTCAAACTCAATTTCCGAGAGGGTAGCTTCCCCTTATTAGGAGTATTTTCCGGATACATTAAAAATTTAGAATATCTTCCTGTTCGAAATATATTACTTTGATTTGTTAATATTTAATAAATGTGCACGTATATATATATATATATATATATATATATATATATATATATATATATATACACAAATTATATTAATTACATTAATATTGGCAACGTGTTACAGCATATTTGAAATTTATTTCTTGTAAAATATATATTTCCTTGATACGAATGTTTATTTTAAGCTGATATTTTTGTTTTAATATGGTTTTATGTTCTTAATTGTTTCACAGAGTATTATTTATTATGTATGTATGTTTGTGTGTATGTATGTATATATATATATATATATATATATATATATATACATATATATATATATATATATATATATATTAATTTAGGTTTACCAGATGAAACAATTCCACAACCACATCCAATTGTTGTAATTACTATTGGAGGAGTGCTTTTTGCAATGTTCGTTGTTGGTATAATTTTTGTTATGTACACGTTCCGGAGATTGAAACGGTAAATGAATTATTTTTTCTTGCATTCATTATTTACTCAGAAATTTAATATAAAATAGTTAGAAAAGAATTTCACGCGTTAAATAAATAAATATTTTTAACGAGAAATAAAATAATTTAAAATCGAAGTAATAAAATATATAAAAAACAATCATTCAATTATAGTTTCATTCCATTTATTAAAATAATATCGTATATTACGTATTCATCGTATAATTTTAGAGAAAAACTCAAAAAGTTAATAGCTATAGAAACAGCTAGAGCTGCCGTTGTCACTCAATGGACAAAAAAAGTAATTGTTGAAAAACAAATACCGAACTCAGATAATTCTTCAGAACCTTTGGTAAATTAAAAATAATATTTATAATTTATATTTTTTTATTTCTTGTATAAATCGAATAATAATTCGAGTATAGTCGTAAATAATTCGAGAATATGTTTGACTAAATTGTTTTAGTTAATGCCGATAGTTAAAATAGAAAAGCAAAAATCACAAAATATAAACACCGCTAGCGAATCTGGAATTATCTCTGAATACGAATTACCGATTGATATAGATTGGGAAATACCACGATCCTCGTTAATTTTAGGTAAAAGTTTAGGTGAAGGAGCATTTGGAAAAGTAGTGAAAGCTGAAGGGCATGGTCTTCTAAAACACGGAGTAACATCAATTGTGGCAGTGAAGATGCTGAAAGGTATTTAATGTTATTCAGAAATATCACTTCTAAATACTTTTTCTCCACATATAAATTAATATCGAAAATAATCTGTTATTTTTTAGAGGGGCATACTGATGCTGAAATGATGGATCTTGTATCAGAAATGGAAATGATGAAAATGATCGGAAAAAATATAAATATTATCAATTTGTTGGGCTGTTGCACCCAAGACGGGCCACTATATGTTGTAGTTGAGTATGCACCATTTGGAAATTTACGAGACTTTTTACGCCAGCATAGGCCTTCATCTGGTTATGAAAGTGATGGACTGAAAGAAAAAAAGACATTGACACAAAAAGATCTTGTATCATTTGCATATCAGGTAGCCAGAGGAATGGAATATCTTGCTTCTAGAAGGGTAAATATTAATTATTCAGTGTGCTTATATATAATATATACAGTGTGCGCCAGTGAAGTGGAAAATTTTAAAAGCAGGCTCATTTACTTTTGAAATTCTGAGAACCCATTTGATTCACATCAAAAGCCGTTGCATAGTCCATAAGTCACTGTATGGTGTGCATTTTCGGCATTATAGGGCCATTTTTCTTCGGACACGACAACGAAAATACCATAAGCGTTAACGCAGCTCGCTACACTAACATAATTCCAACATTTCGAGAATTGATTCGATTTATACAAATTACATGGTTCCAGCAAGATGAGGCTACAAGTCATACCGCTAGAATGTCCATAGCAGCTGTAAGAAGCGCTTTTTCCGAACCATATCATTTTCAAAAACGGAGATGTTGTTTGGCCGGCAAGATCTCCAGATTTTGACGGCTTGTGATTATTTTCTTTGGGGTTATCTAAAAAGCAAGGTGTATATTCATCATCCACACATACCTGAATTTAAATTAAAAATTCAAGAAGCAATTCCGATGATTATGCCACATGTTAAGACGCGTAATCGAAAATTTCCGACTAATAGTACAAGATTGCTTGCGCCGAAATGGTGCTAATCTATTAAGCTTTATATTTGAAAAATAAAATGGGCTGGTATACCTAACAAGAACATATAATGAAAATTATGTAAAAAAAATCTTTTAATTATTGCGTTTTAATATTTTTCCATTCTGCTGATGCATCATTTATATATATATATATATATATATATATATATATATATATATATATATATATATATATGTGTGTGTGTGTGTGGATATATATTGTGAATTTTTATGTAAATTTTAGTGTATTCATCGTGATTTGGCTGCTAGAAATGTTTTAGTAAGTGATGACTACGTTATGAAAATTGCTGATTTTGGTTTAGCAAGAGATATTCATTGTCATGATTATTATCGTAAAACTACTGATGGACGATTGCCAGTAAAATGGATGGCCCCGGAAGCCTTATTTCATAGAATCTATACTACACAGTCAGATGTGTAAGTTTAATTGCCAGTTCCATTCACATTTGTATAATTAAAAATGCAAAATATCTTATTTATAGATGGTCATATGGAATATTGCTTTGGGAGATTATGACTTTAGGAGGAACTCCTTATCCGTCTGTACCAAGTGTCGAAAAATTATTTCAACTTTTAAGGAGTGGCCATCGCATGGAAAAACCTCCCTGTTGTTCTCTTGAAATGTCAGTGACAATTTATTATTATTTTTTTATAAGCTTAACACTTCCATACAAGCATATTTGTTTAAATTTGTAATTTATTATATATCATGTGAATAATATATGTGTAAAAGCAATTTTATTGATGTATATATATATATATATATATATATATATATATATATATATATATATATATATGTGTGTGTGTGTGTGTTTTAGATATATGCTAATGAGAGAATGTTGGAGTTACCATCCTACCGAACGACCGACGTTTAGCGAACTAGTGGAAGATTTAGATCGTATTCTGACCATAACAGCAAATGAAGAATACTTAGATTTAGGTCTTCCTCAACTTGATACGCCTCCATCAAGCCAAGAATCAAGTGACGCTGAAAATGAATCATTTCCATGCTTATTATAATTATTTATATACGAACAAAAGTAATTATTTGATATTGACTTGTTTTATGAGAATTTGAGTGAGTATATTTTTACTTCTTTGTGAATTTAGTGTTATTATAACTTGTACTTTATACAAATGATATTGTGAAAATGATACAGTATAGTGTTTTTTCAGTATATTGACAAAAAGTCTCGTATTTTTATATACAAATATTATGCATATTGTAAAGTAAAATTATTTTTTCATTGTCGCTATTAAAATTTGTTATTTTCTGTATATTTTTTGTAAATTTAAATTTTAATCTGGGATTTAAAAAAAATATCTTTTGTAAGAGAAGCAAATAAATGAAAAGCAAGTGTCTTTATAGAATTTCGACTAGATTGAGTTATTTTAAACGTGTTTAAAATAATTATTTGTTTTTTTTTTTAAAAAAAAGCGTTGTTTTCATTAGTGATTTTGAAAAATTATTAATAGTTTTAAATGAAATTAATATTGATTTTGGAGCGGAATAAGCAATCTTTAATCACGAATTTGACGTCTTTAATCAAAGTTTGGTTTAGTATGTATTATATTGTAGACTTAGATTCGTCTTGAAACTGTTTTTTTTTTCTTTTTTTATTATTAACCAAAATCGTCGGGTTTAAATATTCAACAATCATATGATTGAAGGGGAAATATTTGTACATTTTTGTATATGCAAGATTATATCTCTTTTGTTTTCTTGTAAATGTTCTTACTTTCTCTGTATTTTTTTACTTATTGTGTAAGTATTATGTTAGTAATAAATATTCTATTATTATATGAGATTTAAAAATTAGATCACTGGAGTGATTTAGTTCTATTTATAACTAGATTTAATAAAACTAGCTGTGTATTATTTTAGATGATAATTTTATTATTATATTATTAAGTTATGGCGTTTAATAAAGTTACTATTTAAATATTAAATGAATGTTGAGTATATAAATAATTTTATATACACTTTCACAGACAAACATATACATATTTTTTTTGTATTAATAAATTTGTATTTTTTTAAATGTTAATATCTTTTTTATATTACGATGCATTTATTTATTTCAGATATTTACTGTAAACGCATAACGAAAATAATTATGCTGCCAAGCCTGTGTATTTGAACATTCTGTAATTATTGTTACCAATAATCTACATTTGTATATTAGTTTTAATATAATCGAAAACAGAATAATTTTACTTTTATACATTTAGGGAATAAGAACAGATGTATTTGTATATGCAGAAGAAGTATTATTTTGTTTTTTGTCTTTTACTGAATAGAGCTTTATATAGTGTTGATCGACGATCCAGCGTCCAAGAAAAATCGATTGATAATCATTTACGTGATTTTCAGACCGATGGTGTAGGCACCTCGGTACATTATAAAGACGATGGTGGACGGTTGGCCTCGTATTGTCGCAAAAATATGTTATATCTAGATCACCACTCTCCTTATAGTCTTATTGAACTGTGACAGTTGATAAATGATTATAGGAGCGTAAAATGTCATCGTATATGTCCAGTATATCAATAGAACAGGGACGAATTACTTTCATTGTTTACCGGTTAGTCGCATAAAACACCGTTACATTTCCACTTACAGTGTATTCGAGTCCGATAATCGACGGAATCAGTCCGGCGCGCGGCGGTGAAACGAACTGCCGGCCGACGAAATCGCACGGTCTTACGCACACACGATTGATCTACTTGCGCCGAAAAGAACATTTCTAATGAGGTAAAATTACTTATACGTGGGTCTACGGACCAGCTCACTTCCGATGCGGCGAAAAAATTGCTAAAAGCGCGAACAATTTTTTTTTTGCAAATAATTATTTTTTCAAATTGACGGTTTTTGCATTGCGAAGCGATACTAGACACCCATTTAAACTCTGAATCGGTTTCAGTACATCGGTATCGCGTGCGGTGCCGGAACACCGCGTCTGCAAATTCGCACTGACATCACTGAAAATGTGGTAATTTCGCAAATCGTCTATTTTTGTTGTGCTATGCGATAATGCACGTCCATTTGAACACTGAATCGGTCTCGATTTATGAGTTAGGCGTACAATATGGTCCGAAAATTTGCGACCCGCTCACTTCGCGGGCCGATTGAAATACCTTTTACGTTCCGATTTCACTTTTAAACATCAGGACGTATATCTACGGACCGCCCCGCTTGTGATGCGCCAAAAAACTCGAAAAAAAATTTCCCAAATTCCAATACGTCTCCCCCTTTGCACATGATTTAGAAAAGTGAAATTTTTTTCGCAATCTGCAATTTTGATGCGTTGAAAAAAACATCGAAAAGTCATCGTGCAAAAATTTTGAAATTTCGCAAGTCAGAAGTGAGGGCGTGGCATTTCTCGATGTTTGTCCGTAGATTTTATGGTGGAAGCGCATAAGGTATTAACGGGCTCGGCGGGTGTTTTCCTTTTGTAAATCACTTGTTTCGACAGTGTCACATGATTCTAGTTATCTACACGGACGGCATGGAAGTGTCGGTGTGCGGCCCGCATAGGTTCGGTGCAGCAGGCCCGAGAAAATTTGTAAATAGACGAAAAAATTGTAAATCGGAATTTTTTTCGACGCGATGCGATACTAGAGTCCGTTGTATCTCCGAACTGACGTCACTTCTTCACTCATATGTACAGGGTGGGCACAGAGGCCCGAAAACCAATCGAAGACGGGAATTTCATTTGTCATTTCTAGACGTTTATGGGCGTCGGCATTAACTTTTCTTGCATAATTACAAATGTCCGAGGTCTTATCACTTACGATTCGGAAAAAAAATTGGTAAAAACATTTGTATTATCTATGTAGGTGTGTATGTGTGTATGTTATTTTTCAAATTGTTTGAGTCTTGCAAATCGATGAATCTGGCGATACAGAGTGAATGTACGGGCCTAGTGGAATTACGGACCGGCGTCGGTTATTCGGTCGCGCGTACAGGGGCGATACAATGGCCCGAAGCACAAGCTGTCTTTGATCGCTTCTGACATCGTTTCGAGCACATTTAAGCAACGGAAATTTTAACAAAGGTATGTTTAAGGAATATCACGCTTGCGATGCGCCAAAAAATTCGCGAAAAAAAGTAGGAATTTTTTTTAATAGATTGTTCAGGCCAAAATTATTTTTAAAAACGAAGACGATTTTGGCTGTATAGGACGATAACGGCTACCTATCACTACAATCGACTAGTGGCGTTCCGCGCTTCAACACAGAGGGCCGGAACGGCGACCCGAAAACCAGTTGGTAGCTGTTTGCTTTCATCGTAATTTTGTGACACTTTTAGGCGCTCGCGTAAAGTTCTAACGCTTAATCGCAAATGTACGAATAGGCGCGTTTCTGATTCCGACAAAAATATCGTAATAAACAATTAGTATAATTTTAATTAATCGGTGAATTACCGAATTCAACGATACAGGGTGAATTAGCAATTAAAAAGAAATTATAACTGCATATATATATATATATATATATATATATATATATATATATATATATGTATATATATATATATATATATATATATATATATATATACATATATATATACATATACGATTTCATTGTTTATTCTATTAAAATTGACTGTATTAAATATTTCTTACATTTTAATACTTTTATGGTATATTATACATATGTAGGAAGTAAAAAATAAACATATAAAATTTAGACATCATACAAATTCGAATGTGTAAATATCGTTATATTATGGTTTAAAAACTGTATTTCAGTAATTAAAAAACTGTGTAGTAGAAATGTTAATAAAATACAAATAAAAACAAAAAAATGGGCGTTGTATATATATATATATATATATATATATATATATATATATATATCATCATCATCATCATCATCTTCAGCCCCTGTCAATCCACTGCTGGATATATATATATATATATATATATATATAAATGTGTATATATGTATATATAAATGTGTATATATATATATATATATATATATATAAATATGTATATACATATATATGTGTGTGTGTGTGTGTATATGCGTGCTTGTGTCATTTTATGTTGATTGCAATTATTTTTAAATATAAATTAATCAAAGTTTGCATATCAATTTTTCTAATTTGTTATTATTTTCTTTCAAAAAACGCACTAAATTATTTTAAAACATTAAAAAATATATAAAGATGCCACTCGGTATTTAATTCCTATCCGAGCCGACTAGCGTTGATGATGCGATTTGTGACGTTTGCGAATGTCAATTGTTAAAAATGGCCATTATTATCTGCAACAAAACAGTCAAATCCTCCCTGTTTAAATCAATATTACCATGGCTAAATTAATAGTAAAAAATTGAAAATGTTCTAAAAAAGTGGACGAAATTTCGAATTAGATTGTGGAATACAAGTCAATGGGATTTTTTAAAAAATTGTGAACATTTTATAACTTTTAAGGTACCGCAGTACCATTTTATATTTTTAGTCTTATGTATAAATATTTATTTATAATAATTTTCTGTCGAATGATTCTAATTTGATATTATTAATTTTCAGAAACAAATAAAAAATTACATTACTAAAAATCAATAAATAAACTGTGTATGATCCTGCCACCAGTATTCTTGCTTGTCATACAAGACGACCAAAAGGAGCTCGGTTCCAAATTACCAAGGGAACGATGTATGCTACTGCTGCAATTGTGAGTACTCAGTATTTTCTTTAAAATACATTAATTTCTATTTTTTATTGATTAAATGTTTTTCCTAACAATGTATTGATTTTTAATCTCGTAATATAGCAATAAAATAATAATGTCCATTCTTTATATACTTTATTATTAACTATACATAGAGTATTTTCTTAAATCTAAGATAGATGCGTACGGCCATCTCTATGAAAAACTGAAATATATTTTTTCCTGTGTTTGAAACGTCAGTATGAAATTAGTTTTCGTATAAGTTGGGATATAAACTAAAAAAAAATTAGTACTTTCCCTTAGTCAGATGGTAAATAAATTTTTTTTCTTTAAGTATTTAGTTTAGAAATTACATAAATAGCAACAGATGGCGTAACTAGCTCGATTTTGAATTTAAAATGTATAAATGAAAACGCAGCCAGATTTAATATACACATATTTAATATATAAGGAATACTACTTTGTTAGCATTTAGCTTGTAAAAAACATGTATATATACACAAACATGTATATTCATATTAATTATTATTTTTGACGACCCACCGTTCTTTATTTGCAATTATTTCAAACTGAACAGTCAAATACCTCTTGTTACATTTATAAATATTTTTAAAAATGACTATAAGAATAATATATATATATATATATATATATATATATATATATATATATACATACATACATATATATATATATATATATATATATATATATATATTAATATTGTTACAACCAAAGCATATTTCATTTGAAGTCAAACTTAAAAATATAAAGTATTCTCTGAAACATTACATGTATAAATAGAAATGGAAGAAGCTATAATGATATTCTAAATAATAAATACTTCTAGACAATAAAATATAATTATTAATATATATACATATATATATATATATATATATATATATATATACATGTTGATATTTAAATGTTGAGTATGTTAAATGCAATTCACATATTGAATAAATTTTTAGTTATATATAGTAAATTATAAAGTGTATAAATCATCTATTTTTTATTTATATATCAGTTTCGAATTTATAATATATTAGTAGTTATCAATATATTTGACTTCCTACATTGGTATAATATATATCAGTATTACAATGTAAGAAATGATAACAATGTGCTAAAAATTAGATGTTATAAAAATTCACACGTTTAAATACAGTGATTTTATATCTTAAGAACTGTATTTCAGTAATTACAAAAACTAATTAATAGAAATGTTAATAAAATATAAATAAACACAAAAGAAATGAGCATTGAGTACATTTATGAAAACATTTGCTAACTAATATTCTTCAAACTGAATTGAACATTATATTAACTAGAAGTATGAATAAATTTGATTACATTTTCCTGTTTTATACTCTAAACCTTATACTGTTCCCCATTTATCTTTTAAAACTTCTTGCTTCATAAATTTAATATACGATAGTGTTGCAAACAAATTAACTTTAATTATTTTTCAAATATTTTCCATATATACTCAATTTTCATCGAATAAGCAATGAAAACAAATATATGCAGTTATAGTTTGCTTTCATATGCATAAAGTTAATAATTCCATGTATGAAAAAACATGCCTTCAAAAAAAGATCATATAAATAGTGGTTTCCTTTTGAAATTTATTTCATTTCTATAATATAAACTAATATTACTAGAATATATGAATATTTTCGATTTATGTATATATTTATTGCTTCTCTAAAAGTACGTACAGAAATAATTTTAAAAAGTCTTACAAATTGATAAAAATTACAGATAATAATTGAAATCATGTATGCTGAACAAAAAGGTTGTTGGTAAACAAATAATTATATATGTGTTTTATATCAACTTCTTTAAAAGGCCTAACTAAAAGAATTCCTAATTCAGAATGAATGTTATTACATTTTTCCATCAATTTATTTTAGAAAAAGAATAGTTTAACTAATTTTTTAATTCTTTTTCAAACAATTAGTGAAACTTTGAAAATAAATACTAGTGTTCCCTGTAATAGGTTTATTTCTATACAAAATGTCACTCATCAACACAATGAGTTTATCTACTTTTCTAAAAGAACGCAGCACATGTACTAAAAATGCTATAAAATTTATGATATGGTACGAAATTCATGCGATTTTTTAGATTTGCATAAAAAATCCGTATAAGATATGATGTCATGTACTAACATGATACCTGCAGTATTTAAAATATGTGTTGGAAAGAGCGGAACAAGTCATAATACAATTCTATAATGGCAACTTCATGCTGATTAAATGTTAAAGATATTTTAATACCGTTATATTATGGTTTAAAAACTGTATTTCAGTAATTAAAAAAGAACTGTTTAGTAGAAATGTTAATAAAATGCAAATAAAAGCTAAAAAATGAGCATTGTGGACATATGTATATATATATATATGCGTGCGTGTGTCATCTTATGTTGATTGCAATTATTTTTATATATAAATTAATCAAAGTTTGCATATCAATTTGCCACCAGTATTCTTGCTTGTCATACAAGACGACTAAAAGGAGCTCGGGTCAGAATTACCGAGGGAACGATGTAAGCTACTGCTGCAATCGTGAGTACTCTGTATTTTCTTCATTATACATTAATTTCTGTTTTTTATTGATTAAATGTTTTTCCTAGCAATGTATTGATTTTTGATCTCGTAAATTAATATAGCAATACAATAATAATGTCCATGCTTTATATATTTTATTATTTACTATACATAGAGTATTTTCTTAAATCTAAGATAGATGCGTACGGCTATCTCTAGGAAAAACTGAAATATATTTTTTCCCGTCTTTGAAGCGTCGGTTTGAAATTAGTTTTCGTATAAGTTGGGATATAAATTAAAAAAAAATCAGCACTTTTCGTTAGTCGAATGGTAAATAATTTTTTTTTCTTTATTTAGTTTAGAAATTACATAAGTAGCAACAGATGGCGCAACTAGCTCGATTTTGAATTTAAAATGTATAAATGAAAACGTAGACAGATTTAATTTACACATATTTAATATATAAATAATACTACTTTATTAGCTTTTAGCTTGTAAAAAAGATGTATATATATACACAAACATGTATATTAACATTGTTTATTATTTTTGACGATCCACCATTCTTTATTTGAAATTATTTCAAACTGAGCCATCAAATATCTCTTGTTTCATTTATAAATATTTTTAAAAATGACAATAAGATTAATATATATATATAATTTCCGAACTTACAATAATATACTAGAAAACATTTATTATACTAGAAAATCGTCAAGTAATAGTTTTGATATATACATACATATATATATATATATATATATATATATATATATATATATATATATATATATATATATATATATATATATATATATATATATATACACACACACATATATAATCAAATCTGTTTTCTTGTTTTGAATTGTAACTGAATCAATTTTTCTAAATTAGAATGCAAACGAAAAACGGAAGCTATTGAGTTAAAGAGAGATGTCTTGTAGACACCTAATGCCTGCGTCTAGTACTCTATAATATAAATTTCTATGTTCATTATGTAGTATTCACAAAAAGTACTTAAATTTTGATAATATTCGCGCGGTTTCTATATTATCTTAGAAAAAAATCAAAACATTATTGTAACAGAATTGTTTTTATTTATTTAAGTATTCCAAATTGAATACATGTCTGGAAACATTATATTATGCATAAGAAATGTCTATCTCTAACACATGGCGGAGTTAGTGTCAATATTCGATTGTGTATGACAAAATGTGAGGTTGTGAGTTGTTTTTTTTTTCACTAAATTATCTGTAAAATTTAATTAAAAATATTTGTTCCGTATAGAAGAAATATGTTGCTAATGTACAATGTCATTTATTGAAGCAAGGTGCAGGTAAGAAAACGCAATCATGTTTTCTACATTTAAATTTTAATTAAATTGAACTGTCATTGCATGTTTAAATGAACATGTGTAATAGATTTAATTTAGAATTACATTGAAAGTAGTATACAATCTAAGAATTTGAGAGTAAATTGTAAATGAAATAATATGAGACTATTAATATAATTAACATGACTATACTGAAATGTACAAACAAATACAAATTATACATTTTCACTATCTAATTTTTAGTATACAAAAAATCTGAATGTTATTTTTACAACCTTATATCTAGTTTTATAGTATTGTAAATTTTGTCTGCGAACAATTATATTTATGTATCTACTTTTTTTTCCTTTGAAGTACAATGCAAATTGGCATAAACAGTAAAAAAACATATTTTGTTAATACAGGTACGCTCTGGAAAACCTTACCTTTGCCTGAAAGATGCCATTCATGATTAGAAGAATGTGTCAGTATGACAAAAAAGAGACCGACAAAATGGAAGTAAAGATGCAAGTAAATAAATTATGTACACAATTAATGAGGATGAATAAAGTTAATAAAATATAATTGTGTATAAAATGTAGTAAAGACGAATATGAAAGGAACTTGTCTTGTAGTAGTTAGTTTTTTAAATCGATCCATTATATAATTTACAAAGCAGTCACTTCACTGAACAGTTAGAATACAACTGAAATCGTCTGCTGCCTATAAGGAATCAACGAAGAAAGATCAACCAGCTACCAATGATGAACAATTTGATCCTCATGTCAATCGCAGAAAATTGTAAAAGCTTGTAAATGCATTTATAAACATATAGATATTGAAACACAAAGTAAAATTATTTATACATGTATATTTATATATATATATATATATATATATATATATATATATATATGTATGCATGTAACATTCTTTTCACTATGATCGAAACAATTAAATAGAACAAATTCTTCTTCATGTAAATGCATTTAAAAACATTTCTAATTGTTACGGTATCTGACGTACTAGAGGATGACAGAGAGAACCGTCTCTATGGATGATTGGTTGTGTGGAGAAGGACAAGCAGTCGAGCCTAGGAAGCTGCAGCAGAAAGGCAGTTTGACGTGACGTGGCAAACAAGACATATTAATTTGTATTCAGTAAAGTGAAGTGACTATTAATACAATCCATCTTGAAGCACTTATCTTTAAAGATAGTTAATTATAAATTGAAGTCAACAATTTGTCAATTTTTGAACTTTCTAATAACAGTCTGATCGTACAATGTAGTAATGTAAATTTTGTTTGCAATTTGTAAATGAAGGGCATTTTCTTGGCTTGATAATGAAGTTAATTATTATTAGTAAACTTACTATCAAAATATGAATCTGTGAGATTTTGGGCTAAGGACTTCAGTTTTTAATTAATGTATATTGACAAAATTACACAAATATTCTAAATTACATTGATTTTATAAATATGTGCACAAGGTAATTTAAACATTACTTTTACTATAAATGTGTTCAAAACAATTTTAGTATTAATCATGAAATGTCTAACATTCACATTATTTTCTTTGTATGTGGATTTTGTTCGAGATATTTAACCTTTTGTTATTCTAAATGAATATTATTTTACGAGTTTAATAACAGCAAATTTTTTGATAAGAAATGCTAGAAGGAATATAAAAGTTATTTAATTTAATTGTTCAATTTTTTAAAGCGTAGAAAAAAACTATTAACTTGTGTTTTTGTTCTGAGAGGATCATTTTTAATAAAAGTAAATAAGATTACAATAAAAATTATAATTACAAAATTCTAATAATGCCAGCATCTTTGAAATGTAATTAAAATAATATATATATATATATATACTAATTATAATTATTCTTACGGAATAGAATAAATTGAAGTCGTTGTATAGTATGCTTTAAAGCATTTTGATATTTCATATTTATATTGACAGTAATGTTTAAGAAACGTTTCTTTTTACATAAGTTGCTCTCTAAGTTTATGAAATCTTGAATGAATATTAATTAATAAATGTCAAATTACATTTTATTAAGATTTATATGAATAATGTCAAATTTAGTTCTTTTTGATACAAATGCATTTGAAATTAACTATTCTTCCATCAACAATAGTATATAAATTCATTTCAAATAAAAGAGTGTGAATAATAAAGTAAAAAATTTTGATGTAGGGAATCAGTTAAGACCAATTCAGTAGAAATTATATTTTAATAAACTTGTCTATTCATATAAATATATAATGAATTGTAATGTTTATTAAATATTCTTTGAATGTATTTTTCTTTTAGGATGATTTAACGTGAAATTAATTGAAACTGTCAGCTCTGAAATGATATAAATTTAGTAATTATGTTTATGGTATGTTTTTAATAACAATATCTCGATGTTGCTTAATAACATATATTTTTTTTAAATAATTACAATATTTGATTTTAAAAAATGTCACATTATGCTATAAAATTAAGAACATTTAACTTAATGAGATAAATTTATTTGCATGTTTAAATATCTTGACAGCAAAATAATGACTTGTGATATTTTAGAACTGACATCAAAAATTTTAATTAATACTGACAAAATTAACAAACATTGCATTTATATATAGAGTGGTAGAGAGCAGTAATAAAAGAACTTAAAAATAAATTTACAAAAATGAAATAAAGATATTTCAATAACATTAATTTTATAAATATTTACACAAGTAAAATTAAAAATTACTTTAAATATAAATATGTGGCATTCATAAAACATTTTCTTAATACATAGATTATATTGTTGGAGATACTTCTTATTTCAAACAAATATTATTTCATGAAATAATATTTGATTTGAGAAAATAATTCGGTTGTTTATCATAGAATCAAAATAAGAATTTATGGTTTTTATTCTGAAAGTATCATTTTTAATAACACAAAAATACATTGGATTATTATTTGCGGAATTGTAATGATAATGCCAACACTAAAATGTATTAAAACAATAATGTATGTAATTATCTTGACGATCTATACAGAGTAGATAAAATTGAGTTCTTGATGTAATCATATTTTAAAACATTTCATATGTATAATGAAAGTAATGTTAAAAAAATGTCTTAATATGAACTGCTCTGTGAGTTTATAAACTCTGATTAATTTTAATTACTTAATGAACATTAGATTACATTTTATTAAGATATTTATATGAATGAAATCAAGTTTAGTTCTTTTTGGCACAAATGCATTTGAATGTATTCTATTTTCCTTCTAGTCTTTCTTTTAAATCTATTCATTTAGAGTCATATTTTATTAATAGAACTGCATTAAAAATCTCATTTGCAAAGCAATAATGAAAAGGTAACAGTACGTAAATATATATTTAGTAATGAATGTTCAAATGAAAAGTAATATTGTTTATATGGCAGTAAACTTTGTTGTTAAAACTGATTTAATACAAATTATATTTTAAGAGTCTGACTATTCATATAAATATATAAAAAATTGTAATATTTATGAATAAGTTTTTGAACATATGTTATATTGAATTAGTTGATGCTGTCTGTTCTGAAACAATACAAGTTTATTAATTATGATATGTTCTTAATAAATTCTTGATGCAGCGTAACATAATAAGATTATTTATTAGCACTTGTGATGTTTTAGAACTGGTAGTTTCGTTTTAGTCAATGTTGATAGAATCAAACGTTAATAATTATATATTAACCGGTAATGCTGTTAATAAGTTAAATATCTTTTAATGTAATAACTGTCAAATTGAATAGCAAGTGTATTTATAGTAGAATTTTCATCGCTTAAAGATCTGTAATTATAAAGTCTAGTAGAACTCTCTTTTTTAAATGTAAAAGCATTCCAAGTTATTTTGACTATTATTTTATTTATTCAGATATAATGTTTCGAGTATAATGTTAATGAAACATGTTTCAATATATAAATTCACATTTGTCTTCATTTAATATCAATAACTATATTTTCAATTAATATAATAACGAATGCATTTAAAATAGGAAACTGTCGAAATGTAATAACTTACATATTGTTATGTTTAAAATATTTATAAATAACATCGAGTCGGGATAAATCTTACTATATATGCGTTTAAGGTTTTTTATTGTTGTTAATGTGATTCTATCATATTGTTTAAAATCTACTAATTAAAATTATGAATAATTGTATGACAAAACAGTAAACAAATTTATGCAAAATTCTCAACAATAGTGAACATTACATTGTAATTGAAATTTGGTATATGTATTATGATTGATATATGTATTGATATATGTATTTTAAAACATATTTTTATGTATATAAAAAAAAATACAATAGGTATCGAAGAAATATCTACAACAGGATCATCATCGAATGACCATGTATGTAAAGAATCAAATGGATTTCATTGTATGTATTAATTAAATATTATTAACTTCATACTTTTTATAAATAATTAAATATGCCGTAGATAAGGCATTTGCTCTAGTATATAAGTAAGTCACAAGAAATATTAAACCAATTTCGAAAATCAGTTGCAAATATATTTGATGAATAATACCAGCAATACCACCAAATATATCTGCGACCGATTTAAAAATTTGGTCGCAGATATGTTTGGTGGACCGGCAATACCACCAAACATATCTGCGACCTATTTGAAAATTTGGTCGCAGATATGTTTGGTGGATCGGCAATACCATCAAACATATCTGCGACCTATTTGAAAATTTGGTCGCAGATATGTTTGGTGGACCGGCAATACCACCAAACATATCTGCGACCGATTTGAAAATTTGGACGCAGATATATTCGGTGGATCGGCAATACCACCAAACATATCTGCGACCGATTTGAAAATTTGGTCGCAGATATGTTTGGTGGCATTGCCGATCCACCAAACACATGTTTGGTGGATCGGCAATACCACCAAACATATCTGCGACCAAATTTTCAAATCGGTCGCAGATATATTTAGTGGTATAGCCATTCCACCAAACATATCTGCGTCCAAATTTTCAAATCGGTCGCAGATATGTTTGGTGGTATTGCCGGTCCACCAAACATATCAGCGACCAAATTTTCAAATTAGTCGCAGATATATTTGGTGGTATTGCATTATCACCAAACATATGTGACTTGGTTTGAAATTGGTTACAAATATACTTGGTGGTATATTGCCCTATTACCATTATTTGACATGTCAACAAATATAAGTTAAACATTAAGTGCTAGACTAATATATTTGATAGACATTTATTATTTCATGCAACTTACTTATATACTAGAGCAAATGCCTTATCTACGGCATATTTAATTAATATAAAATATGTAAATTGAATATTTATTGATACGTACGAGTAATACATTACATATACCGGTACAGATTATCGGTGGTGTTTCTGCTTGTTGATGTTTCTCGGAGACCTGTTGAATTATTTTTTTTATACATATACATAAGTGTTCAATATACAGTTTTGTTTATACATATGTAATTACAATTTTAAGTTTGTTGCTGTTGAGAATTTTGTGTATATTATTTTGTATATTATTATCCTTGGAGTGTTTCACTTAGTCGTATTTTTGTCGAAATTACAGTATCGTAAGTTATATTTAAAATATTTATATTAATAATAAAAATGTAAACGTATATATAGTAGAAATATATTATAAACTCTGTTTAATGTCATTCATTAATATCGTAATGTAGCAAATGTAATATTCAGTAATTTGTTATATACATTTTGACATTTGTTCTACATGTAAACATGTTTCATTAACATTACACTGAGAAATATATTTGTGTAAGTGAAATAATTAATCAAATTGTTTTAAAAGCATTTACGTTAAAAAGAGGTTCATTGAATTTTATTTATGTAATTCTTTAAGCGATGATTATTCCACTATGAATACGTTTGCCTTTTATTCGAAAGCAAATTTTAGAACGTTTTAACTCTACCTCGTTACTGATTTACATATAATTATACTTAGCATGATTTAAATAACATTGATTAAAACGGAATTGGCCGGTCCTAAAACATCACAAGTCCTTATTTTGATATGAAAGTATTTGTACATACAAATAATTTATCTAGTTAAGAGATCAATATTCTAAATGTCATTATACACACGACAGTTTTCAAACTTGTAATTATTTTAACATTGTAATTATAAAAAAAAATATTTTACTACATCACACTGAGAAATTTTCATTAAAAAGATTTCATAGTTATAATTTCTATTGTATTGTTTCAGAACTGCCAGTTTCAACAATTTTAATATTAAATCATCTTCAGAAGAACCATATTTGAAGAATGTTAGATAAACATTACAATTTATTATACATTTATGTGAATGGTGAGTTCTTTTGTATTATTTCTATTCAATCAAATAGTTCTGGTTTTATATAGCAAAGTCAACTCGTATAAATAATATTATTTTCATTTGAATATTTGTCTTTTGGTATGTACTTTCTCATTACCAATTTATAAATGATATTTTTGAATGGAGTTTTATTAATATTATAAAAAGATAATTCAAAATGAATGGATTTTAAAAGAGGTACTTTAGTGACAATAGTTTATTTTCAAATGCATTTTTGTATCAAAAAGAACTCAACTTGTTTGCATTCACACAAATCTCAATAAAGTGTATTAATTAAAATTCATTAAGTTATTAGAATAGTAACATTTCACAACTGACTTAAAGATAAAATCATTTCAAAACAAATATATGTTCGAAGAGTGTTCCATAAACATTACAATTCATTATATATTTATAGGAATAGCGAGTTCTTTTACAAATGTGATCTATCGAATCGAATAGTTTAAATCGATTGTGTGCAACACATATGACGATGTCATTTCATTACTTTTAATTTGAATATTCATTACTCGATACAAATTTATATATTTTCATTATCGCTTTGCAAACGATATTTGTAAACATAGTTTTATTAATATTAATAAAAAGTAATCGGACACGATTGACATCAAGAGAAGTAATCCAATGGAAATAGAATACTTTCAAATGCGTTTGTATTGGAAAGAACTCTATTGATTTTATATTAATTTTAATAAAATATAATTTTATTAAAATTGCACTAATTCATATAAATTCATTCAAGATGTTTTTATTTCAAAGTTAATTTAAGATGAAACATTCACGAAAGAAATATATATTCTCAAATGTTTTCATAAATCTCTTCAATATTATGTATTAATAGTTTTTCATTACTGTTTTATAAATGACATTTCAAAAGTACTTTTATTAATATTAATAAAAATATTATCCAAAATGAAAGGACTATATGGTGTTTATTAATTCATATCATTGTAGACTTAATTATTAGACTAGTTTCATTTCAGAAATTTGGAACAAACAAGAGGTATGCTTTTGAAATTATCAAATGTTTATGTGAATAGTTTGTTTTTTCATATTTAATCTCTGTTAAATCAAATAGTTTTAAAAGAATCTCTGCAACAAAGTTTACTGTAATATAAGTAATGTTACTTTACATTGTAACATTCAGCATCCAATATGAATTTATATACTAACAATTTTTCATTACTGCTTTGTAAATGACATTTTTAAATGCAATCTTATTAAAATATTAAACATTTTTTTTCTAAATGATTGAATTTGAAAATAAAGAAATAGTTATTTGAATGAAAATAAAATGCTCTCAAATACATTTGTTTAAAAAAGAACTCGACTTCATTCATATAAAGTTATAATTAGACTAGTATTAATTCTGAATTTAGTGTTTCTGTTAAGATAAAATAATTTGAAAAGAAACATACTGTCTCAACATTTTTTTATAATTAGAACATTCATTAAAAATTTATATGAATAATCAGATTTTTGTATCTAATTTCTGTTATATATCAATGCTTTTTCATTACTGTTTTGCAAATGACATTTTCAAATGTAATTTGATTAATATTAAATATTTTTTTTTAAAAAAAATGAAGCAATACTTATTTGAGTGAACATAAAATTCTCTCAAATGCATTTGCTTAAAGAAGAACTCAACTTCATTCATATAAACTTAATAATAATGTAATTTAATTTTTAGTAATTCATATCATTTGAGATATATTCATTAGACTAGTCTGGTTTCATTTCAGAGAGTTCCAATTAATTTAGAACAAAATCATCTCAAAAGAGAGATCTGTTTTTGAAATCATTCATAAATATTCATTTTATTAAATATTTATATGAAGAGTTTGTTTTTTTATATATAATTACTGCTAAATTGTACAGTTTTAAAAGAATCTTTTCAATAAAGTTTACTGTTATTTACTTAAAAATTTAACATTTAGTATTTAATATGTATTTATATACTAATACGTTTTCATTACTGCTTTGTAAATGACATTTTTGAATTAATTTTAGTTAATAGAAATAAAAACTATTTAAAATTAAAAGATCTGAGAGAAAATAAAATCAATTTGTATTAACAAAAAAAAAACCAAACTCGACTTCATATAAACTTTATAAAATGTAATTTATTGTTTTTTTATTAATTAAAATTAATTTGTCTTTAAAGTGAGACTGGTGTCATGTTTAAAACTGACTGCTTTAAATAATTCAAGATAAAATTATTTCGAAAGAAATATATGTTCAAAGAATGTTTCATAAAAATTACAATTTATTATATCTGTATATGAATAGTGTCTTTTTTTTTTTAAATATAATCTATTAAATCGAATAGTTTTAATCGATTGTGTGCAATAATGTTTACTGTTATGTTACAAATGTTACTTTGTTAACTTCATTTCAAAGTTCATTAGTTAATTTGCATTTATATAGTATTATTATTTCATTACTGTTTTGCAAATGTCATTTTCTAATGCAATTTTATTAATATTAATAAACAATAATTCAACATGAAGAGACTTCAAAAGAAATACTCAAGTGAAAATTAAATGTTTTCAAATGCAAATGTATGAAAATAACAAAATCCGACTCAATTCATATAAATTTTAATAAAAAGTAATTTAGTATTCTCATTAACTAAAATTCATTCAAGATTTAATTAAATTAGAGAGCAATTCATGTTAACTGAAAATGTTTCTCAAACATTACTTTCCATATAAATATGAAATACCAAAATGTTTTAAAATATGATTACACTGAAAAGTAAATCTTATCTACTCCACATAGATCTAAAGATAATTTTATACATTGTTGTTTTAAATACATTTTAAAATTGTTGACTTTAACACTAACATTTTGTAAATAATAATTTTCATTGTAATTTTGTTATTAAAAATGTTACTTTCAGAATAAAAGCAAGTTTTTATTTTGGTTAATGATTTGAATTAACTTATCTTGCTATGTTCAGTGTTACAAGTTTTATATTTATTTTGGAAATCCTTATAAGAAAAAATATTAAAATTACCATTTTCGCACTTGTGTAGTTTTGAAGTAACAAGGTCCACGTACAAAGAAAATATTATGATTATCATATTTCATTACATATAGAAATACTAAAAATGTGTTTTAAACATATTTATATTGAAATTAATGTTTGATTTTACTTGTGCAAATATATTTATAAAATTAATGAAATATTTATTATTGCTCTCTCTCTCTCTCTTTGTATATATGTGTGTGTATATATATATATATATATACACATATACACATATATATATATATATATATATATATATATGCTAATATTATCAATATACATTAATTAAAATTGAAACATTACGCTGAAAAACTCTCAGATTTATGTTTTGATACAAAGAGACAATGTGTCATTAGATTGTTATTAGAAAAGTTCAAAATAGTTGATTTAATCTGTGAGATTGGCAAATTGATAACTTCAATTTGTAATTAATTACAAAAAAAGCATATATGTATGTATGTGTATATACATATATATATATATATATATATATATATATATATATATATATATATATATATATATATATATAAGAGCATGTTTTTAAATGCATTTACATTGAGAAGAATTTGTTCATTTTAATTGTGTAGGACATATTGAAAAGAATATGATATATATATATACACACATAATTCTACTTTGTTTCGGTATCTAATAATTTATAAATGCATTTACAAACTGTCACCAATTTTAACATTCAATAATCACAATTCTCTGACTGATGTGGGGATCAAATTGTTCGTAGGTGGCTATTCGGTCTTCTTTGTAGAATCCATGTAGACAGCAGACAATTCCAGATGTATTTCGAATGATCGGTGAGCTGCCTCCTTTGCAAGTTGTTCACGATGGGTAAGATTCATTTGTTTGTAACCTAGCTACTAACAGACAATTACTTTTATATTCATCTTCATTAATTTTATACATTGTATATAATTCACTTATTAACTTACACATTTGAAGCACTGCCTTGAATCTCATTCCGATATTATACTGGAACATTTTGCTAATTATAAACATCGTTCAAAGTGGTGAAAGTGATGTCTTTTTGCCAACTGAGAATTATCAACCCCAGTGCATACTACAGTACATTGTTTCGATACAGTGTATTTTTTTTGTTATTGCTTTTGTCGATTTGCATTTTATTTGATACTGGAAAGTAAATAAACATGTAAATACAAGCTTTATTTTACTTCTGCATAATTGTTTACAACGAAAATGAACAATGTATAGAACTACGCACAAATTTGTATAAAGAGTATTTAGATTTCTAACGTACTTTTAGTATTATTATGAACTTTTAGTATTATTATAGAATTTATTATGAACTGTAAACAATTCAAGACTTAAAAATCAGATATTGAAAGTGTTTCTTATGATTTGTGCTGTATTTGAATGCAATCATATTACACATTCATTATTAACTATATTAAAAATCATACATTAATCAAAAGATAATTTACTACCGAAATCTTATATTAAATAATATGTAATATAATCAACAATGTTTGAAAATTAAATCTATTATAGTAGCGTCCATTGTAACATTAAGAACTGCCTGTACTTAAATAATATTTCAAAGTAGAAAAATTGTTTATATCAGTTTTTTTTTAACTATACCTTGGTTCAATATATAATTAATATTATTTATTGATGATATATTTCTTTTATATGAAACAATTTTTTTTCAAATAAACTTGACGGATAATTCAACAATTGCACTACGACGCTACGCACCACAGATAAAGTAGGTCCACTTTCACTATCTCTACAATACCTTCGCCGCACATTGTGGGATGACATTTCTTCGGCGGAATATAAATTTTAACAGAAATATCTTCCTAATTGAATATTAAAATAAAACGCTACAATAACATTTACGTTAATTTCATTTTTCTGATTGAATATAGAAATCGCGCGAAGATCACCAAAATTTAAATAAAAATCTTTTTGTGAAAGTTAATTTCCCAAATAATAGAAATTCAATGAGTACTAGGATAACAACTACACGTAGTGGCGTTTACTACATCTATCTGCGTCTTACTCCATAGCATCTATTATTCGTTTATACTCTAATTGAGAACTGTATTTATTTATAATTATGAAAGAATAACAGTTCTCTAACGAGTTGAAATTTGAATGCAAACAATTTTAAATTATATTTACCAAAAATATTTCTATTCCTCAATAACTCACGTGTGATAATAATAACGCAACCAATTTTTTTAAAAAAACCTTGTGTATATATATATGTATATATATATATATATATATATATATATATATATATATATATGTATATATATATATATGTGTGTATATATATATATATATATATGTATATATATATATATATACATATACATATATATATATATATATATATTCACCGAAAAAATATACAGATTCTTTCGTTATCGTACTTATTACTGTAGAGTATTTGTCATTTTTTAAAAAAGAAAATGAATAATAACATGAAATGATTGTTGTTCATAGTAAATTGTTGTAAATTATCTTAAATTTAATGAAATTATCAAATATCCAAATTGCTTAAAATCTGGTAATTAATTCATACTGGTCGATGCGTATTTTAATATTCTATATCATATCTTACACAAAATTAATATCGGTCCATAATAAATACTGAAAATATCAAAAGAACCGTAAAAAATCCGCAAAAAAGCACGTTTTTCTTTCTTAAAATATCCAAATTGTTATAAAAATAGCAATTAATTCATACTGGTTGATCCGTATTTTAATATTCTATATCGTATTTTACACAAAATTTCATCGGTCCATAATAAATATCGAAAATATCAAAAAAAGGCAAAAGTATAAGTTTTTCCTTCCTAAGAAATGTTTCAGAATAACAAAAACGAGTACGACAAAATGGAAGTAAAGATATAAGTAAATAAATTATGTACAAAATTAATGAAAATGAGTAAATTTAATAAAATATAGTTCTGTATAAAATTTGATAGACGAATATAAAAGTGACTGTTTTGTAGGGTTGTACATAAATTATAACAGTTTGTAAATGCATTTATAAACAAGTGGATATCGAAACACAAAGTGAAATTTATACATATATATATATATATATATATATATATATATATATATATATATATATATATAGAGAGAGAGAGAGAGAGAGAGAGAGAGCATTCTTTTCAGTAATGATCTAAACAATTAAAAAGAACAAATTCTTCTTAATCTAAATGAATTTAAAACATTTTTTATCTTTAAAGATAGTTATTTATAAATTGAAGTTAACAGTTTGTCAATTTTTGAACTTTTTAATAACAGCCTGATTGTATAATGTAGTAATGTATTTTTCTTTGCAATTTTTAAATGATGCTCATTTTCTGGGCTGGTTAATGAAATCAATTATTGTTTGTAAACTTACTATCAAAATATGAATCTGTGAGATTTTGGGCTTAAGGACTTCAGTTTTTAATTAATGTGTATTCACAAAATGACACAAATATACCAAATTACATTGATTTTATAAATATGTGCGCAAGTTAATTCAAACATTACTTTTACTATAAATGTGCTTCAAACAATTTTAGTATTAATTGTGAAATGTACATAATATTTTCTTTGTACATGGGTTTTGTTCGAGATACTTAATCTTGTTATTTCAAATGAATATTATTTCCCGAATTTAATAATATTTTTTTCATTTTTTGATAAAGATTTTTAGAATGTATATAAAACAAGTAATGTGAATTCAATAATTCATTTCTTTAAAGCATAGAAAAAACTATGAACTTGTGATTTGTTTTAAGAGTATATAATAATAACAGAAAATGAAATTACAATCGAAATTATAATTTACAAAATTATAATAAGGCCAGCATCTTAGTAATGTATTTAAAATAATATATATATATATATATATATATATATATATATATATATATATATATAAACTAATTATAATTATCCTTATGGAATGGAAAAAATTGAGGTCGTTGTATAGTATGCTTTAAAGCATTTTGTCTCAATGTCAAGAAAAACTCAAATCGATTGATAATGGCCTACGTGATTTTCAGATCGATGGTGTAGGCACCTCGGTACATTATAGAAACGATGATGGACGGTTGGCCTCGTATTTTCGCAAAAATATGTTATATCTAGATCACCACTCTCCGTACAGTCTTATTGAACTGTGGCAGTTTATAAATGATTATAGGAGCGTAAAATGTCATCGTATATATCCAGTATATCAATAGAACAGGGACGAATTACTTTCATTGTTTACCGGTTAGTCGCATAAAACACCGTTACATTTCCACTTACAGTGTATTCGAGTCCGATAATCGACGGAATCAGTCCGGCGCGCGGCGGTGAAACGAACTGCCGGCCGACGAAATCGCGCGGTCTTACGCACACACGATTGATCTACTTGCGCCGAAAAGAACATTTCTAATGAGGTAAAATTACTTATACGTGGATCTACGGACCAGCTCACTTCCGATGCGGCGAAAAAATTACCAAAAATGCGAACAAATATTTTTTTGCAAATAATTATATTTTCAAATTGACGGTTTTTGCATTGCGAAGCGATACTAGACACCCATTTAAACTCTGAATCAGTTTCAGTACATCGGTAACGCCTGCGGTGTCGGAACAATCGCGTCTGCAATTTCGAACTGACGTCACTGGAAATGTGAAATTATCGTAAATCGACCATTTTTGTTGTGCGATGCGATACTAGACGTCTATTTGAATACCGAACCGGTGTCGGTTTGTCAATTGAGCGTACAGGGTCGGAGAAATAGGGCCCGAATTTTCAGATTGGCCCACTTTGCAGGCCGGTTCGAATACATTTTAGAGGCCGGTGTCACTTTTAAACACTAGTACGTGGATCTACAAACCGACCCGATTCCGTTGCGATAAGAAAATCGCCAAAAATGCGAAAAATTTTTTTTGCAAAAATTTTTCTTTGCAAATCGATAGTTTTTGTGCTGCAAAGCGATACTATACGTCCGTCGGATCTCCAAACTCGTTCCAGTTCATCGGTAGCATGCGTGGTTCCCGAGCAATCGTGTCTGCAAATTCACTCTGACGTCACTGAAAATGTGGTAATTTCGCAAATCGGCGATTTTTGTTGTGCGATGCGATACTACACGCCCATTTGAACACTGAATCAGTGTCGGCTTGTCAATTAGGCGTACAGGGTCGTAGCAATATGGTCCGAAAATTTGCTACTCGCCCACTTCGGGGGCCGATTCAAATACCTTCTAGGTCCCGATTTCACTTTTAAACGCCAGGACGTATATCTACGGACCGCCCCGCTTGCGATGCGCGAAAAAACTCGAAAACATTTTTCTCAAATTCACGTACCCTACCTTTGATCACGATTTTCGGATGCGATTTTTTTTCGCAAGTTTGAATTTTTTTCGCCGCAGATGCATTGTGCACGTGTAACAGTTGTATTGTGCATGTACGTGTGTGTATGATTTTTTTCAAATTGTTTGTCTTACAAATCGATGAATCTGGTGGTATAGAGCGAGTGTATAGCCTCGCTTACATACAATAGCATTACATGTAATGGCATACTTAAAAATGGCATACTTAAATTTACAGGTATCTCTACAGTACCACGACCAAACGGACTCTACATAAAGCAGAACATTAATTGATATTTAAATATTAATGATATTTATTAATTATATTAATTTATATTTTTATAATTTTATGTTTTATAAAAGTGTATTTAATGTAAAGAGGATATAAATAAATAAAGTTTTTAAACTAAATTTTAAATGATTTTTTTATTTATTTTAAACACAAACATAAAATAATTTAATAATTGTAATTAATCAATTTTTATATTTAACAATCCCTATATAATATAATAGATTGAAATTAAATATGTGAAATTAATTGTGATTAATATGTGATTTTAAAAAAGGCCATTTTAAAAAAGGCGATTTTAAAGTGAAAACCATGTTGATTTGCTTCTTCGACAGCAAAGGGGTGGTTCACAAAGAGTTCGTACCACCTGGACAAACCGTAAATCAAGTATTCTACCGCAATGTGCTCGAAAAATTACGAAAAAGGGTGCTCAGAGTGCGTCCAGAGATCGCGAAGACTTGGGTTCTGCATCACGACAATGCTCCCTGTCACAGTGCGTTCAGTGTCTCTCAGTTTTTGGCGTCTAAAGGCATCGCAACGTTACCACAACCGCCCTATTCACCGGACATGTCACCCTGCGACTTTTTCCTATTCCCCCATATGAAAAAATTCGTCAAAGGTCGACATTTTGACTCCGTTGAAGATATCCAAGAATCTGTGACGAGGGTACTCGGAGAGGTCCCACAAGAAGTGTTCCAGAATTGTTACGAAAACCGGAAAACTCGCTGGAATAAGTGTATAGATGCGGGAGGGGACTACTTTGAAGGGGATCGCAGCGATGTACCTTAATTTTTAAATATACTCGATTTTTGAATTTTGTCGCATTACTTAATTGTCTGACCTCGTATTAATATGTACAAAACAACATTGATTCTACTTGCTTTACTGTGAAGTATTCGTAGACTATCGTTCGTCTGATTAAACTTGACGCCGGCGCCTAACAGTATATCAATCGAGATCAGAGGTGGATGAACTAGCCTCTGATACGGACATCGGGCTGTTACTACGGCTCTGCGTGTGCGATATAGGAACAGACGCAAGTTCGCGTATCCAACAGGCGCCTATATTCACTCTGTATTTGGAAAAAATCATACATACATACAGACGTACACGCACAATACAAATGTTTTTTTGCATTTTTTTTTGCGGATCCTAAGTGGGAAGGCCTCGGACAATTATAATTACGCGATAAAAGTTAACGCCGACTCTCATAAACGTCTAGAAATGACGAATGATATTCCCGTCTTCGATTGGTTTTACGGCCTCTGTGCCGGCCCTGTACATGTGAGCGAGGAAGGGACGTCGGTTCGAAGGTCCGACGGATGTGCAATATCGCATCGCGTCGAAAAAATTTTCGATTTGTAATTTTTTCTATTTCCAAATTTTCTCGGGCCTGGTACACCGGGCCTGTGCGGGCCGCACACCGGCACTGGTATACAGTCCGTGTAGACGTCTAGAATCGTGTGACACCGTCGAAACAAGCGATTTCCAAAAGGAAAACGCCCGCCGAGCACGTTAATACATTGTGCGCCTCCACCATCAAATCGTTGCGCCTCCACCATCATCTCCATAAACAAGCATCGAAAAATGCTCTGATTTGCGAAATTGCAAATTTTTCAACTTCGACTTTTCGATGTTTTTTTCAGCGGATCGGGAGCGGACGGATACGGCGCACCTAGTTTTCGCATTTGGAAGCAAATTTAACGGTGGGAAGTGTGCGAAAAATGCGAAAAAAGACGATTTTGCGGACCCGCAAACTCTTTCAGACGCTGTAACTCCGGCGTTACGCGTGCTATCGAGAAACCGAAAACTATTCGTAGTTCAGACGGACGTCTAGTTTCCATCCGCGTCGAAAAAATTGCAGATTTGCGAAAAAAAATTCGCGTTCCAAAATCATGATCATAGGTAGGGATACGTGAATTTGAGAAAAATTTTTTCGACTTTTTTCGCGCATCGCAAGCGGGGAGGTCCGTAGATACACGTCCTGGCGTTTAAAAGTGAAATCGGAACGTAGAAGGTATTTGAATCGGCCCCTGAAGTGGGTGGGTCGCAAATTTTCGGACCATATTGCTCCGGCCCTGTACGCCTAATTGACAAACCGATACTGATTCAGTGTTCAAATGGGCGTGTAGTGTCGCATCGCACAACAAAAATCGCCGATTTGCGAAATTACCACATTTTCAGTGACGTCAGAGCTAATTTGCAGACGCGATTACTAGGGTACCACGTATGCTACCGATGAACTGGAACGGGTTCGGAGATTCGACGGACGTTTAGTATCGTTCCGTAATGAAAAAACTATTAATTTGCAAAATATAAATTTTTGCAAAAAAAATTTTTTCGCGTTTTTGGCAATTTTTTCGCCACATCGGAAGCGAGCTGGTCCGTAGACTCACGTACAAGTAATTTTACATCAATAGAAATGTTCTCTTCGGCGCAAATATGTCTATCGTGTGTCCGTACGGCCGGGCAATTTCGTCGGCCGGCAGTTCGTTTCACCGCCGCGCGCCGGACTGATTCCGTCGATTATCGGACTCGAAGAAACTGTAAATGGAAATGGAACGGTGTTTTATGCGACTAACCGGTAAACAATGAAAGTAATTCGTCCCAATTCGATCGATATACTGGATTTATACGATGACATTTTGCACCCGTTGAATCATTTATAAACTGTCGCAATTTAATAATTCGCCGGGCCTCGCGCGGCGAGGCCCGGCCGGTCCGCAGTTCCACTAAGCATATACATGCGCTCTGTACCGCCAGATTCATCGATTTACAAGACTGAAACAATTTTGAAAAAATCATACATACATACACACGTACACGCACAATAAAACTGTTTTTTTGCAATTTTTTTTGCGGATCGTAAGTGAGAAAGCCTCGTACATTTGTAAATATGCGATAAAAGTTGGCACTAGCACTTATGTACGTCTAGAAACGACATAGGAAATTCCGGTCGTCGACTGATTTTCGGGCCTCTGTGCCGGCCCTGTACATGTGAGCGAGGAAGCGACGTCGGTTCGAAGGTCCGACGGACGTGTGAAATCGCATCGCGTCGAAAAAATTACCGATTTGTAATTTTTTCATCTATGTACAAATTTTCTCGGGCCTGGTACACCGGACCTGTGCGGGCCGCACCGGCAATGGCATACAGTCCATGTAGACGTCTAGAATCATGTGACACCGTCGAAACAAGCGATTTCCAAAAGGAAAACGCCCGCCGAGCACGTTAATACATTGTGCGCCTCCACCATCAAATCGTTGCGCCTCCACCATCATCTCCATAAACAAGCATCGAAAAATGCTCTGATTTGCAAAATTGCAAATTTTTCAACTTCGACTTTTCGATGTTTATTTCAGCGGATCGGGAGCGGACGGATACGGCGCACCTAGTTTTCGCATTTGGAAGCAAATTTAACGGTGGGAAGTGTGCGAAAAATGCGAAAATAGGCGAATTTTCGGACCCGCAAACTCTTTCAGGCGCCATTACTCCGGTGTTAGGCGTGCTATCGAGAAACCGAAAGCTATTCGTAGTTCAGACAGACGTCTAGTTTCAATCTGCGTCGAAAAAATTGCAAATTTGCGAAAAAAATTTCGCGTTCGTAAATCGTGATCAAAGGTAGGGATATGTGAATTTGAGGAAATTTTTTTCGAGGTTTTTGGCGCATCGCAAGCGGGGCGGTCCGTAGATACACGTCCTGGCGTTTAAAAGTGAAATCGGAACGTAGAAGGTATTTGAATCGGCCCCCGAAGTGGGCGGGTCGCAAATTTTCGGACCATATTACTCCGGCCCTGTACGGCTAATTGACAAACCGACACCGATTCAGTGTTCAAATGGACGTCTAGTGTCGCATCGCACAACAAAAATTGCCGAATTGCGAAATTACCACATTTTCAGTGACGTCAGAGCGAATTTGCAGACGCGATTATTCCGGAACTATGCATGCTACCGATGAACTGGAACGAGTTCGGATATTCAACGGACGTCTAGTATCGCTTTGCATCACAAAAACTATCGATTTGCAGAAAGAAATATTTTGCAAATATTTTTTTTTCACTTTCTTTGCAATTTTTTCATCGCATCGGAAGCGGGTCGGTTTGTAGACAGACGTACTAGTGTTTAAAAGTGACACCGGCCTCTAAAATGTATTCAAACCGGCCTGCAAAGTGGGCCAATCTGAAAATTCGGGCCCTATTTCTCCGACCCTGTACGCTAAATTGACGACAAAGTGATACCGGTTCAGTATTCAAATAGACGTCTAGTATCGTATCACAACAAAAATGGTCGATTTATGCGGAATTTTACATTTCCAGTGACGTCAGTGCGAAATTGCAAACGCGATTGTTCCGGCACCGCACGCGATACCGATGTACTGAAACCGATTCAGAGTTTAAATGGGTATCTAGTATCGCTTCGCAATGCAAAAACTGTCCATAGATATCCGTTTCGTCTATTAAGTTTATTGCCGATACTTAAATGTGTTAGAAACGGCGTCAGAAGCGATCAGCGACCGCCTGTAATACAGGCGTGGGGCCGTTTTGCCGGCCCTGAACGCGCAGATAGATAACCAACGCCAGTTCGCAGTTCCACTAGGCCCGTACATTCGCTCTGTACCGCCAGATTCATCGATTTGCAAGACTCAAACAATTTGAAAAAAACATACACACATACACACCCACACGCATAATACAAATGTTTTTAGCAATTTTTTTGGCGGATTGGAAGTGAGAAGGCCTCGTACATTTATAATTACGTGATAAAAGTTAACGCCGACGCCCATAAACGTCTAGAAATGACGAATGAAATTCCCGTCTTCGATTGGTTTTCGGGCCTCTGTGCCGGCCCTGTACATGTGAGCGATGAAGCGACGTCGGTTCGAAGATCCAACGGACGTCTAATATCGCACCGCATCGAAAAAATCACCGATTTACAATTTTTACGTTTATTTACAAAATTTCTCGGGCCTGCTGCACCGGGCCTGTGCGGGCCACTCACCGACACTTCCGTACAGTCCATGTAGACGTGTACAATCATGTGACACCGTCGAAACAAGCGATTTCCAAAAGGAAAACACCCGCCGAGCACATAATACATTATGCGCCTCCACCATCAAATCTACGGACAAACATCGAGAAATGCCACGCCCTAACTTCTGACTCGCGAAATTGCAAATTTTTGCACTTCGACTTTTCGATGTTTTTTTCAGCGGATCGGGAGCGGACGGATCCGGCGCACCTAGTTTCCGCATTTGGAAGCAAATTTAACGGTGGGAAGTGTGCGAAAAATGCGAAAAAAGACGATTTTGCGGACCTGCAAACTCTTTCAGACGTTGTAACTCCGGCGTTACGCGTGCTATCGAGAAACCGAAAACTATTCGTAGTTCAGACGGACGTCTAGTTTGTATCTGCGTCGAAAAAATTCTAGATTTGCGAAAAAAAATTCGCGTTCCAAAATCGTGATCAAAGGTAGGGATATGTGAATTTGTGGAAATTTTTTTCGAGTTTTTTGGCGCATCGCAAGCGGGGCGGTCCGTAGATACACGTCCTGGTGTTTAAAAGTGAAATCGGAACCTAGAAGGTATTTGAATCGGCCCCCGAAGTGAGCGGGTCGCAAATTTTCGGACCATATTACTCCGGCCCTGTACGGCTAATTGACAAACCGATACCGATTCAGTGTTCAAATGGACGTCTAGTTTCGCATCGCACAACAAAAATTGCCGATTTGCGAAAGTACCACATTTTCAGTGACGTCACAGCGAATTTGCAGATGCGATTGCTCGGGAACCACGTATGCTAACGATGAACTGGAACGAGTTTGGAGATTCAACGGACGTCTAGTATCGCTTTGCAGCACAAAAACTATCGATTTGCAAAAAAAAATATTTTGCAAAAAAAAATTTTTTTCGCTTTCTTAGCAATTTTTTTATCGCATCGGAAGCGGCTCGGTTTGTAGACCCACGTACTAATGTTTAAAAGTGACACCGACCTCTAAAAAGTGTATTTGAATCGGCCTGCAATGTGAGCCAGTCACAAAATTCGGGCCCTATTTCTCCGACCCTGTACCCTCAATTGACAAAGTGATACCGGTTCAGTATTCAAATAGAGGTCTAGTATCACATCGCACAACAAAAATGGTCGATTTACGATAATTTCACATCTCCAGTGACGTCAGTGCGAAATTACAGACCCGATTGTTCCTGTACCGCACGCGTTACCGATTTTCTAAAACCGATTCAGAATTTAAATGGATATCTAGTAACGCTTCGCAATGCAAAAACTGTCAATTTAAAAATATAATATATATATATATATATATATATATATATATATATATATATATATATATATATATACACGATGACATTTTGCACTCGTGTATTCATTTATAAACTGTCGCAGTTTAATGAGACTGTGAGGAGAGTGGAGAGCTAGATATAAAATATTTTTGCGACAACACGAAGCCAACCGTCCACCATAGTTTCTATAATGTACCAGGGTGCCTACAGCAGCGGTCTGAAAATCACGCTGGTCATTAACGATCGATTTAAGTTTTTTCTTGACATTGCTTTGCCAAATGGACCGTTAAACATTAACTCGACGACTATGAACGGTCTACTAATGTAAAAACAATAAAATATGTTTATTATTTATTTGTGTACAATACATAAGATTGATTCATACTGCTACATCATTAGACGACAGAGATGGCTGGAGCCAGCCTATGATGTACTAATTGTTTATTGCGATATTTTTGTTGGAATCGAAAACGTGCCTACTCGTACAATTGCGATTCATCGTTGGAACTCTGCCCTAGCGCCTAAAAGTGTCACAAAACTACGATCAAAGCAAACAGCTCCTAACTGGTTTTCGGGCCGCCGTCCCGGCCCTGTGTGTTGAAGCGCGGGACGCCACTAATCCACTGTAGTGATTGATAGCCGCTATCGTCCTACACAGCCAAAATCGTCGTCGCTTTCAAAAATAATTTTGGCTAAAAAACAATTTAATAAAAAAAATTCCTATTTTTTTTTCGCAAATTTTTCGGCGCATCGCAAGCGTGATATTCCTTAAACATACGTATGTTAAATTTTCGGTTGTTTAAATGTGCTTGAAACGATATTAGAAGCGATCAACGATAGCTTGTGCTTCGGGCCGTTGTTCCGGCCCTGCACGCGCGACCGAATAACCGACACCGGTCCGCAGTTCCACTAGACATATTCATTCGCTCTGTACTGCCAGATTCATCCATTTTCAAGATTCAAACAATTTGGAAAAAACATACACACCTACACGTGTAATGCAAATGTTTTTCGCAATTTTTTTGGCGGATTGGAAGTGAGAAGGCCTCGGAAATTTATAATTACGTGATAAAAGTTAACACCGATCCCCATAAACGTCTAGAAATGACGAATGAAATTCCCGTCTTCGATTGGTTTTCGGGCATCTGCGCCGTCCCTGTACATATGAGCGAGGAAGCGACGTCGGTTCGAAGCTCTGACGGATGTCTAATATCGCATCGCGTCGAAAAAGTTTCCGATTTACAATTTTTTCATCTATTTACAAATTTTCTCGGGCCTGCTGCACCGGGCCTGTGCGGGCCGCACACCGACCCTGACATACAGTCCGTGTAGACGTCAAGAATCATATGACACCGTCGAAACAAGCGATTTCCGAAAGGAAAATGCCCGCTGGGCACATTAATACTTTATGCGCCTCCACCATCAAATCTACGGACAAATATCGAAAAATGCCACGCCCTGACTTCTGACTTGCGAAATTGCAAATTTCTGCACATCGACTTTTCGATGTTTTTTTCGGCGCATCGGGAGCGGACGGGTCCGGCGCACCTAGTTTCCGCGTTTGGAAGCAAATTCAACGGTGGGAAGTGTGCGAAAAATGCGAAAAAATGCGAATTTTCGGACCCGCGGAACATTTCAGACGCCATTGCTCCGATGTTACGCGTGCTATCGAAAAACCGCAAACTATTCATAGTTCAGACGGACGTCCAGTTTGCATCTGCGGCGAAAAAATAGCCGATTTGCGAAAAAAAATTCGCGTCCGAAAATCGTGATCAAAGGTAGAGGGGTACGTGAATTTGAGAAAAATTTTTTCGAGTTTTTTCGCGATTCGCAAGCGGGGCGGTCCGTAGATACACGTCCTGGCGTTTAAAAGTGAAATCGGAACGTAGAAGGTATTTGAATCGGCCCTCGAAGTGGCCGGGCCACAAATTTTCGGACCGTATTGTTCCGGCCCTGTACGCCTAATTGACAAACTGACAACGATTCAGGGTTCAAATGGACGTTCCCTATCGCATCGCGCAACAAAAATTGTCGATTTGCGAAATTTCCACATTTTCAGTGACGTCACAGCGAATTTGCAGACGCGATTTCTGGGGAACCACACATGCTACCGATGAACTGGAACCTGTTCGGAGTTCCGACGGACGTCTTGTATCGCTTTGCAGTACAAAAACTATCGATTTGCAAAAAATAAAATTTTGCAAAAAAAAATTTTTCCTTTTCTTTGCCATTTTTTCATTGCATCGGAAGCGAGTCGGTTTGTAGACCCACGTACTTGTGTTTAAAAGTGACACCGGCCTCTAAAATGTATTTGAATCGGCCTGCAAATTGGGCCAGTCACAAAATTCGGGCCCTATTTCTCCGACCCTGTACGCTAAATTGACAAAGCGACACCGGTTCAGTATTCAAATAGACGTCTAGTATCGCATCGCACAACAAAAATGGTAGATTTACGCAAAATTTCACATTTCCAGTGACGTCAGTGCGTAATTGCAGACGTAATTATTCCGGCACCGCACGCATTACCAATGTACCGAAACTGATTCAGAGTTTAAATGGATGTCTAGTATCGCTTCGCAATGAAAAAAACTGTCAATTTACAAAATATAAATTATTGCGAAAATAATTTCTTCACGTTTTTGGCAATTTTCTCCCCGTATCGGAAGCGAGCTGGTCCGTAGGCCCACGTACAAGTAATTTTACCTGAATAAAAATGTACCGTTTGGCACAAATACGGCATGCGTACGTACGACCGTGCAATTTCGTCGGTCAGCAGTTTATTTCATCATCGTGCGCCGGACTGACTCTGTAGATAATCATTTCACTCAACATTTTATTTCTAATATTGTGCATATTACTGTTTCTCTTATACATTTCTCACAATATATACATATATATATATATATATATATGTACATATGTACATCATAATCAAAATATCTTTAATATTTAATTTGCATCAAGTTGACGTTATAGAATTATATTATGGCTTGTTCCGTTCTTTCCAACACATATTTTAAATACTGCAGATATCATGTTAGTATATGATATTATATCTCACACGGATTTTTATGCAAATCTAAAAAATCGCATAAATTTCCTAACAACCACAAATTTTAATCATTTTTAGTACATGTGCTGCATTCTTTTAGAAAAGAAAATAAACTCATTGTGATGATGAGTGACATTTAGCATAGAAATAAACCTATTACAGGGAACACTAGTATTTACTTTCAAAGTTTCACTAATTGTTTGAAAAAGAATTAGAAAATTAGTTAAAATATTATTTTTCATAAATAAATTCATGAAAAAATGCAATAACATTCATTCTGAAATAGGAATTCTTTTAGTTAAGCCTTTTAAAGTTGATATAAAACACATATATAATTATTAGTTTACCAACAACCTTTTTGTTCAGCATACATGATTTCAATTATTATCTGCAATTTTTATCATTTTGTAAGCCTTTTTAAAATAATTTCTGTACGTACTTATTCAGTACTGTTAGGGAAGCAATAAATATATACAGAAATCGAAAGTCTTCATAAATTCTAGTAATATTAATTTATATTATAGAAATGAAATAAATTTCAAAACTAAACCACTATCTATATGATGTTTTTTTGAAGGCATGTTTTTTCATACATGGAATTATTAATTTTATGCATATGAAAGCAAACTATAACTGCATATATTTGTTTTCATTGCTTATTCTATGAAAATTGAGTGTATATGGAAAATATTTGAAAAATAAGTAAAGTTAATTTGTCTACAACACTATCGTATATTAAATTTATGAAGCAAGAAGTTTTAAAAGATAAATGGGAAACAGTATAAGGTTTAGAGTATAAAACAGGAAAATGTAATCAAATTTATTCATACTTCTAGTTAATATAATGTTCAATTCAGTTTGAAGAATATTAGTCAGCAAATGTTTTCATAAATGTACTCAATGCTCATTTCTTTTGTGTTTATTTATATTTTATTAACATTTCTATTAATCAGTCTTTGTAATAACTGAAATACAGTTCTTAAGACATAAAATGACTGTATTTAAACGTGTGAATTTTTATAACGTCTAATTTTTATAGTTTTTAGCTCATTGTAAGCATTTCTTTCATTGTAATACTGATATATAATATTATACCAATGTAGGAAGTCAAATATATTGATAACTACTAATATATTATAAATTCGAAACTGATATATAAATAAAAAATAGATTATTAATACACTTTATAATTCACTATATATGACTAAAAATTTATTCAATCAATGAATTGCATTTAACATACTCAACATTTAAATAGCAACATGTATATATATATATATATATATATATATATATATATATATATATATATTAATAATTATATTTTATTGTCTAGAAGTATTTATTATTTAGAACATCATTATAGTTTCTTCCATTTCTATTTATACATGTAATGTTTCAGGGAACTCATAATATTGAATGCTTTATATTTTTAACTTTGACTGCAAATGAAATATGCTTTGGTTGTAACAATATTAATATATCAATATATATATATATATATATATATATATATATGTCTTATTGTCATTTTTAAAAATATTTATAAATAAAACAAGAGGTATTTGATGGTTCAGTTTGAAATAATTTCAAATAAAAGCGGTGGATCGTCCAAACTAATAAATAATATTAATATACATGTTTGTGTATATATATATATATATATACATCTTTTTTACAAGCTAAATGCTAACAAAGTAGTATTCGTTATATATTAAATATTTGTATATTAAATCTGCCTGCGTTTTCATTTATACATTTTAAATTCAAAATCGAGCTAGTTACGCCATCTGTTGCTATTTATGTAATTTCTAAACTAAATACTTAAAGAAAAAAAATTTATTTACCATCTGACTAAGAGAAAGTACTAATTTTTTTTTAGTTTATATTCCAACTTATACGAAAACTAATTTCATACTGACGTTTCAAACACAGGAAAAAATATATTTCAGTTTTTCATAGAGATGGCCGTACGCATCTATCTTAGATTTAAGAAAATACTCTATGTATAGTTAATAATAAAGTATATAAAGAATGGACATTATTATTTTATTGCTATATTACGAGATTAAAAATCAATACATTGTTAGGAAAAACATTTAATCAATAAAAAATAGAAATTAATGTATTTTAAAGAAAATACTGAGTACTCACAATTGCAGCAGTAGCATACATCGTTCCCTTGGTAATTTGGAACCGAGCTCCTTTTGGTCGTCTTGTATGACAAGCAAGAATACTGGTGGCAGGATCATACACAGTTTATTTATTGATTTTTAGTAATGTAATTTTTTATTTGTTTCTGAAAATTAATAATATCAAATTAGAATCATTCGACAGAAAATTATTATAAATAAATATTTATACATAAGACTAAGAATATAAAATGATACTGCTGTACCTTAAAAGTTATAAAATATTCACAATTTTTTTAAAAATCCCACTAGCTTGTATTCCACAATCTAATTCGAAATTTCGTCCACTTTTTTAGAACATTTTCAATTTTTTACTATTAATTTAGCCATGGTAATATTGATTTTAACAGGGAGGATTTGACTGTTTTGTTGCAGATAATAATGGCCATTTTTAACAATCGACAATCGCAAACGTCACATATATATATTATATATATATATGTATATTATATATATATATATATATATATATATATATATATATATGTATGTATATATATAATATATATATATATATATATATATATATATATATATATATATATATATATATATTTATATAGATAGATAGAGAGAGAGAGAGGCATTAATTATGAGAGATATAATTTTAAAATTAATATTTGGTGTATTTTTTTTGTACAAATATCCAGTTTTCATTATATTGGACAATGGATAAATCATGAAAACATAAAATCGTTATTATTTTAAATATATTTTTTCCATTAAATAAATCGGTTTCATTTGATCTAGTTTTGAAAATCTTATGGAAGCATTGTAACAGCACCGTGTCAGCATTTTATATAATTCACTCGTAGCTGCGTCACGAATCGACTGGCCTTCACTGACCATTGCACGGCTTGCGCGACTCATTTCTGTATCGAACGCCGTCCGTCCAATACACTGTTCAAGAATTTTCCTACAGTCGTATTTAATTGTAAGTAATTGTAGTTTTTCGATTGAAATTTTTAAATATATGTTTAAATCTAACTAAATTAAAAACATTTAACTATTTTTTAACAAATTTTCAAAATAATTTTACATTTTTCAATATTAACAATTTTTAGAGTTATTGTACATTGTTTATTTTTTTCTTAGAATTTTTACTATCATGGATGAATATTTAAGTATAGAGTAGTTTTGTTTAATTTACATAAAATTAAATTTGATAAATTGTTTTTTTCATTATTTTAAAATACATTTTTTTAAAATTTTAATTTGTTATATATGTTCTTCTGATTACTGAAGTCGATTTGAAGATTCGTCGTATAACGATATATATATTTCTAACATAACACGTTAGAAGCACTGAAGCAACGTTAAAACATCGTGATCGAGAAAGATCATAAAATTAGTTTTCAGTATTGTAAATGTAAGTGCCTCGGGGTTTTGTATCGTGATCGCCCGATCACTTTAACTGTAAATTCATAAAAATCTTTTAGTGAATTCTTCAAATTCATTTTAAGATTGTCCGTGAGTACGAACCAGATGTCTAATAAACGTTAAACTGGGACTGCGTTAAGGGTACAGGATATTTTGGTTTCACCTCTAGGTAGTACTTAAGCGATCGCACCCTTTGCTAACTATAACCGTCTACGTTTTCGCCATCGAGAAGTCTTCAAACCTGGAGGTGCGAGGCAGTCTGTTTGTTTTGTCCTTTTTTTCAGGGTTTTTGTGTTGTTTTCCCTGACCTTTATTTTATGAGACTTTGTCTCGCTTCTCACTTGTGCTTTAGATTAGACTTTAGAGTAGGGTTTTTATGAGAGATCTCTCGTTTTTTTTTTATAGCTTAGGTTTTTGACTAGGGTTTCAGGTTTCTTCGAGAACCGCATCCACATTCTTCGATGACATCACGAAAACGTACATTCGGTTGAGAAGTGCAGAGCGCTGGTCGAGAGTGGCTGGGGTATCCCCGGGCCTGTAATCCTACACGGGTGTTACTCGGATGCTTCGTACTTTGCTTTGCTTGTAGTTTTAAATTCATTTTTTTAACATTTTGTTACTGGGGTAGGGTTTATTCTGAAAATGTTTCACCAAACAGCAAACATTGTGGTTGACTCAACATGAACCACACTACCACTGAACCACACTATTTGAACCATGGTTCTAGTTATTGATTACACTGCACGTCGTATGTGTAATCAGAGGATACTGTTATAACAATATATTTTGTAAAATGATAAATGTTTAACATTCTGCATCGGATATTTAACACGAACATAATATTAAAAGTTCGTACGATTCATTAAATCTTAAAATCATTTTATTACACTACTCTTTACTTTAAAACGAATTTGGAAGATCGCCAGACCGATGTGGATATTAAATATTATGTAATAATGACATAAAAAAGTAAGAAAAAATATACTCGATTCATTAATTACAGTGTGGTTAAAAAAATCATAAAGTTTCAGATGCTTTTGATACCAAATGGATCCGGTTTCTCATAAAGATCGTGAATACATAGCACTGAAATGTATATCTTTACTACGGATTATGTATGACGGGAAGTTAAAAATGTTAAGGAAAAAAGTTAAAATATAAAATACTATTTTTGAATATACATATATAAACTTTTGTAGTAAAAATATTCTGTTCTAGGTACTAAATTATTAGTTTTAGCATCGTATGAAGAGTATGTTAGATCAAATTTCGGATGCTGAACATGGGGATTACTAAATTATGTTGTTTTGGTGCTTGTATAGAACAAGGCAATCTTCTATCCAGTCTTCATTTTAAAAGTAAGCATTTCATTTAAAAATCTAATTAATACAAAATAAATATGTAGCATAAAATTGAAATATAAATATACTTTTAATAATTATAAAGTAATAATTAAAAAACTTAAGAATATTAACTAATAAATTTTTATGTTTTATGTATTTTTCTTTGATTTTTTTCTTAAACATTTTGCCTGTTAATAGTTGAATCTATTTGCATAAATTATTTAAGCACCAAATGATTTGATAAGAAAAAGAACCGTTTAGTTATTTTTCATTAATTAATTATGCATATTTGTTTAACTTTACAATTATTTTTTTTAAATTGTAATTGTTTACTTTCTTTAATATTGTTTTACCAGTTTTTATTCTTTTTGCATTTAATTAATATTCGATGAATTTTAATTTGAAATAGATTTTCATGATAATCTTAAATTAATTTACTGATTTTGGTGCTTAATTTGTAATTTTTTATTTTATTCAGTTTCTTTTTCAATATTTGATCATATAACATATATATATATATATATATATATATATATATATATAACAAGTCATATATAATTAAATTTTAAATGTTTCGTTTTTGTTTATTTTAAAATTAAAATTGTGATTCCATCATTCTATTCTTCATTATATAAAAATATTGTAAGTTCTACTTTTAAATGCTCTTTTTATAATAAACTTAAGTTTCCTTTTTATACGTTAGTAATGAAATTTATTAAGGGTGTAAATGATTGAAATCAGTTTTTCACCAATTCTATCAATTTTTTAAGTTGAAATTATCTTTTCTCTTACTAAACATACCTAATTATTAGATTGAAAATAGTTTTTTAAAATGTTTCATTCATATCCATTGTTATATTTTGTATCAATATATCAGTCTTTTGCTGTTTATTTGTTTTTGTAATATATATATATATTTAAAGTTAAATTTTCATACAACCAAATACTTATAAATTTTTGCAGTAAAAACACATCCCATTCATATTTTCTTTTCTTTTTTGGTAATTTTTTTATAGTTGAAAGTGAGTGACTGAAATAGGTTGTATGCATGAAATATTGCAAATTGTATTTATATATTTTGTTTTAAAGTATTAATGAATGTGTTATATAAAGAATATAAAAATGTTTTCAGGTGTCAGAAGATGAAGAATTTCTAGAAATTAAATAGGACTATAAAGATTTGCCAACATGAGAGGGTGATAGCTGTTCAGTTTGTTTCCAGTGCGGACGACAGGAGTTACAACCAGAAACCAGAACAAAGAAACTTATTTATAGTTTTAGTTATTAATTATAATAATTTATTATTGTTAACCCAAATATTTCTATATATTTGGTTAAAAAGTGCTATATTCGAATAATAAGGTATTGATTGCAACATCACTTTTTCTATAAGAGCAAAAATTTAATAGCATTGACAATGAATCATCTATTTAAATGATTCTATTTTAACGATTCATTAAAACTAAAAGTAAATTGCAAATTTTTAGATTCTCTTAAGTTCATAAGTAAAAGAAAACTGCATATTATTTAAATGATAAATTAATCGAAATGATACATTTTATAATAATCTAAACGAAAAAGTAAATTCGGATATAAAAGAAAATTGCAAATTATTTAAAGATAAATTAATAGGAGTAGTATATTTAATTCTTCTTAAAGAAGAATTAAGTTCATAAGAAATAAAAAAGATTAATCGGTTCCATTATGCATTAATTAAATTTAAATACTTAAAAAGTTTTTTTTACATTCACAGTTTGTAAACAAAGTAAAACAAATTGAAGTTCATAAATAATAATTAATATGATTGGTAAAATTTAGAATATTTTTTTTATTTAATAAGTAGTTAATATTTTTATATTAATTTATTTCTAAAATTCACATTTATTAAAATAGAAATTTACTTTCATAAACAGATCAAATGTAAAAGTAATTACTTTATACTTTCTTTAAATAGAACTTAAATTTATTTCTAATAACTCATTTCAAAAATCTACAAATAGAACATTGTTTTTTTAAAAAAAGTAATTAATGAGAATCAATAATGTTTAATTTTTGTTTATTAAATATGAACTCAATTTCTTACTTTTGTACTGATTGAATGTTTTTCATAAATAATAGTACAAATTTTAATCAAATGTTCATAGTTGAATTATTAATGGCATTGGTAACATTTAAATACTTTTTCTTTCAATTTTACAATCTTGTTCAATTTCATATTTCTATATAAAGTTGTTCTAAATTTCATAAATAGTTGAAAGTTAATAATGTTGTTCATAAAGTGAAATAATTGGTAATATTTAATTACTCTTCTAATTAAATGTTAATTTTTATCATTAGATTAATTATATTTTTTAATGATTATAATGAAGTAATCTTTATAAGCAAAAAACTTTCGAAATACTACTCAACTTTCAACAATCCAACTTTGAATGAAATCAATGTTATTAAGACCGGTAAATGATTGAACATTATAAATTAGTAGTTTGTTTCAAAAGGCTAAAATAATGTTCAATTATGATTGCATGCTCTTTTTTGATTGAATATGAACTATTTTTTTTATTGCTTCTGCATTAATTAAAAAGTTTACAAATTGTAATAAAAAATTCTCATTTAATAAGCAAATTGATGACATTAACATATTTTTAATATCATTTTTTTTGATTTATTAGCTTTTTAAATTTCTTATTTCTGTATAAAATGTTGTTGATGCTCGTTAACTGATGAAAAATTACAAATGAATTATTTTTTTCATGATCGTATGACAGTTCATAATATTTAAATGTTTTTTTTTTTTTATTAAACGTGATTTAAATTTCGTATAAATACATTAATTAGAATCATTTCTACTGATTATTAGAAATTTAAAAGTAATTTTTATAGATACATTAATGATTTCTATATGTTGTTTAAATACTTTTTCTTTTAACTATGAACTTTCAATGCAAATTTTTGTCAATGCTCATAAGACTGTTTCAAATGAATTATTGTTTAAAGTTTAAATAACACTATAATATTGCAATGCTCTTTTTCTATTAAACATGACTAAATTTAAGTCATGAACTTTTTATGAACTTTTTCAATTTCTTATTTCGATGAACAAATTAATTATTATTAATGATTTACTTATTATTGATAAAATAATAGTTGATAATAAATGAACGTTATTTTTTATTAAATATGAATTAAATTTCATATCTGTAGAATAATTATTATGCTTTTCAATGGTATTTAAATAGTTTGAAATAATTTTTACATGTGAATTAAATAATACTCGGTACTTTTAACATTTTAGTTAATGATGAAATTATTAAATTTTCTTATTTCTATATGAAGTATTGGTAAAGTTCATAAATGTTAGAAAATTGGAAATGAATTTTCTCAAAGGTGGTGAAATAATCGTTGTTAAAATGTAAATGCTCTTTAATTGTTAAATAAGAATTCGGCTTCTTATCAGTACACATTAAGTACAAATTTTTCTAATGATTATAAATAGTAGATTGTTAAAATTTATCGTTAACGATACGTTAGTAATTCTATTAAAGGTTATACGTACCTTTTTTACATTTAAATGCTGTTTTTCTTTAAATACGAACTAAATTTCAATCGGTATATATTAAATTTTAAACTGTCATAAGTAACACAAAAATTTAGATTTTATTTAACTAAATCAGTGAATATAATTAGTAAACATCTTTGAATGAATCGTAAAGTAAATGAATTAATTGCTATCGTATTAATTATGAAATCGTATTCTTATTCGAATACTAATTTTTTTTCAAACCATCAGGAAAGTATTTTTTTAACGATAATGAAATTGATGTTATTTAAATAGTCGTGTTTTAACGAAATGAATTTATTTTCATGTCTTGGTTAATAATGAAGATTTTTTTTTGAAATTTATAAGCAGTGATTTTTCAATTTAATTTCTTTATGGAAAATGTTTTATTCTTATTTACTGTAATGTTTTTCTTTTAAACATTAATTCAGTTTATCATTTCGATGGAAAATATTTGTTTCTAAGTAAACAGGTATTATCAGATAATGTTTTACGTGACTAAATTAACTAATATAACTAATATATATATTATAATATTAACTAATATAATTATTTTTTGCTTTGAATAATTCCGTTTCTTTATCTTTGCTTAAATGAAAACATTTCAGGAATAATGTTTTTTTTATAAGTAAATTAAAATTATTTAGCTGCACGTTTTAAATATACTCAATTTCATTTTGTAACATTAAATACTTTTTATTGGAAGTCGATTTATAGAATCGATATTAATCAGATGCTTTTTTCATTTAAACATTAAATCGTATTCTTATTTCAAAATTAAATAAAAAAAAAACAAAGTTCATATTTAATGGAAAATTCCGTATTGAAATTGTTTTTCGTTATATATATTCAAATTTTTACATACCTGTAAGAGTATGTACAATGTAAATGATTATTTCATAAACTTTTATTACTTGATATATGTATCAAATATAGAAAAGTGATGTTCAACAATACGGGTAACTTTCAATGTGCGATATACAATACATATAATTGAAAAATAATTCGCCTTTAAGTTATATGAATCGCTGAAAGCGATCTTTCATCGGACGAATATTTAACGATATTTCCTTTTTTCGTTTTATAATGTAATCGCAAAAGTTTTCAGAAAGTCTACATGTTTGAACACCGAGATACGTGTGTTTTGAACAAGTGTTTGTGTCGTTAGCTCGCTTAGCTCGTATCCGACATTTAATTATATCGGTTCAGGCCGTTTAGATTCGAATCATCTCGGGTAGGAGTAGATAGTTTAGTTCTGTGATATCAGGCAGGTTTTAAATAGATCGTTTAAATACAGACTCGGGTAGGCTTATCGTTAGCCACGCGTCGGGTAGGATAGGGCGGCAGTCGGAACGCCGGTGTGTCGTATGAATGTCGTGTATGTACGAATGTTACGTATGCTCGATTAACATCCGAGAAGTGGTAGTGCGAAGTTTTGGGATGTCATCTCGTCGGTGTTTAATAGATTTTCTGAAAACTTTAATTCACGGTTGTTTTTATCATTACGGTAATATTAAAATAATCAATTTAAACCGCATATTTGTTTGTAATAAACATTAATCGTTATAGATATGTATTTTTTCGCACATTGTTAAGTTACCTCTAGCTATGTACTACTGTTATTTTTGTATCGGATCATGGTAATCGTTATATATTAATTTAATGATTATTTTAAAGTTTTTTAATCGGTGATAAATATTGTACACCGTAATATATCTTTTGCAGCGTACATCCTTTGTCATCGAACAGTGTATATCGTAAGTAACCGAAACTGAGCATATGTCGTAAGTAACTTAAACTGACCGTGTGGTTATCGTAAGTAAATGAAACTATGCGAGTGACGAAAACGGACGGTGCGGTGCCGTAAGTAACCGAAACGGTGTAGATATTTTTGTACGAAACGCGATTACCCGAGACCGATCGCAAAGTTTTTCACTTATAATTTATACTGTATCGTTAGGCTTTATACATTCCTAATCACAATAAATTAATAAGAAAATTTTCAGGGTGGTGGGGGCGGAACTCGGGCCAAATTTCCAGGTCACGTGACCGGCGCACTGCGCAGGCGCGTGAACTTGTGTTTTGTTATATGTTATGTTATTTTAGAATACGACTATACATGAACTTGCAGTAAATACTTATAAATAACATGGATAAGATTACTAGATAGATACGAAGGTAGAGCGGTTAGGTATAAACGCTCTACCGCTGTCGATACGACGGAGACGTCGGACGGACCTAGTTATCGGAAGCTCCGGTGGTAACGGAAGCTGAATTAAACAGAACGAAAGGAAGTTCCGATTTTATACTGTATTAGAACGACGTGGTGCAGTGGATAGCACACACGTCCAATTACTATTGCTGGCATGGTCACTGCCCTCTGATCAAATCACGATTGATCAACGATCATTTATCAACTTGCAGTAAATACTTATAAATAACATGGATAAGATTACTAGATAGATACGAAGGTAGAGCGGTTAGGTATAAACGCTCTACTGCTGTCGAAGAGCAGCGTCGGTACTGTCGGTTCGACGTCTCCGTCGAACCGACATAGTTATCGGAAGCTCTTGCGGTAACGTGAACGTAGAGCGGTTAGGTATAAACGCTCTACGTGTGTGTGTCGTGTGTCGGTGCCCTAGCGGTGCCCATGCGGTACACGTCCGAGTGCACGTCCGAGTGCACGTCCGAGTACACGTCCGTGTACTATGTGTACTCGTCCGAGTGCACGTGTACTCGGACGAGTACACATAGCACATGGACGTGTACTCGGACGTGTACACGTCCAAGTACACGTCCGAGTACACGTCCATGTGCTATGTGTACTCGTCCGAGTACGCGTGTACTCGGACGTGTACTATGTGTGTGATTTAATCACGACGCCCCGCCCACCGCACGCACCGTTTTTCTCTCGATTTAATCACGACGCCCCGCCCACCGCACGCACCGTTTTTCTCTCGATTTAATCACGACGCCCCGCCCACCGCACGCACCGTTTTTCTCTCGATTTAATCACGACGCCCCGCCCACCGCACGCACCGTTTTTCTCTCGATTTAATCACGACGCCCCGCCCGCCGCACGCACCGTTTTTCTCTCGATTTAATCACGACGCCCCGCCCACCGCACGCACCGTTTTTCTCTCGATTTAATCACGACGCCCCGCCCACCGCACGCACCGTTTTTCTCTCGATTTAATCACGACGCCCCGCCCACCGCACGCACCGTTTTTCTCTCGATTTAATCACGAGGCCCCGCCCACCGCACGCACCGTTTTTCTCTCGATTTAATCACGACGCCCCGCCCACCGCACGCACCGTTTTTCTCTCGATTTAATCACGACGCCCCGCCCACCGCACGCACCGTTTTTCTCTCGATTTAATCACGACGCCCCGCCCATCGCACGCCGTGTACTATGTGTACTCGTCCGAGTGCACGTGTACTCGGACGAGTGCACATAGCACATGGACGTGTACTCGGACGTGAATTCGGACGTGTATTCGGACGTGTACACGTCCGAGTACACGTCCGAATTCACGTCCGAGTACACGTCCATGTGCTATGTGCACTCGTCCGAGTACACGTGCACTCGGACGAGTACACATAGTATCACGACGCCCCGCCCACCGCACGCACCGTTTTTCTCTCGATTTAATCACGACGCCCCGCCCACCGCACGCACCGTTTTTCTCTCGATTTAATCACGACGCCCCGCCCACTGCACGCACCGTTTTTCTCTCGATTTAATCACGACGCCCCGCCCACCGCACGCACCGTTTTTCTCTCGATTTAATCACGAAGCCCCGCCCACCGCACGCACCGTTTTTCTCTCGATTTAATCACGACGCCCCGCCCACCGCACGCACCGTTTTTCTCTCGATTTAATCACGACGCCCCGCCCACCGCACGCACCGTTTTTCTCTCGATTTAATCACGACGCCCCGCCCACCGCACGCACCGTTTTTCTCTCGATTTAATCACGACGCCCCGCCCACCGCACGCACCGTTTTTCTCTCGATTTAATCACGACGCCCCGCCCACCGCACGCACCGTTTTTCTCTCGATTTAATCACGACGCCCCGCCCACCGCACGCACCGTTTCTCTCTCGATTTAATCACGACGCCCCGCCCACCGCACGCACCGTTTTTCTCTCGTTTTAATCACGACGCCCCGCCCACCGCACGCACCGTTTTTCTCTCGATTTAATCACGACGCCCCGCCCACCGCACGCACCGTTTTTCTCTCGAATTAATCACGACGCCCCGCCCACCGCACGCACCGTTTCTCTCTCGATTTAATCACGACGCCCCGCCCACCGCACGCACCGTTTTTCTCTCGATTTAATCACGACGCCCCGCCCACCGCACGCACCGTTTTTCTCTCGATTTAATCACGACGCCCCGCCCACCGCACGCACCATTTTTCTCTCGATTTAATCACGACGCCCCGCCCACCGCACGCACAGTTTCTCTCTCGATTTAATCACGACGCCCCGCCCACCGCACGCACCGTTTTGCTCTCGTTTTAATCACGACGCCCCGCCCACCGCACGCACCGTTTTTCTCTCGATTTAATCACGACGCCCCGCCCACCGCACGCACCGTTTTTCTCTCGATTTAATCACGAAGCCCCGCCCACCGCACGCACCGTTTTGCTCTCGATTTAATCACGACGCCCCGCCCACCGCACGCACCGTTTTTCTCTCGATTTAATCACGACGCCCCGCCCACCGCACGCACCGTTTTTCTCTCGATTTAATCACGACGCCCCGCCCACCGCACGCACCGTTTTTCTCTCGATTTAATCACGACGCCCCGCCCACCGCACGCACCGTTTCTCTCTCGATTTAATCACGACGCCCCGCCCACCGCACGCACCGTTTTTCTCTCGATTTAATCACGACGCCCCGCCCACCGCACGCACCGTTTTTCTCCCGATTTAATCACGACGCCCCGCCCACCGCACGCCGTGTACTATGTGTACTCGTCCGAGTGCACGTGTACTCGGACGAGTGCACATAGCACATGGACGTGTACTCGGACGTGAATTCAGACGTGTATTCGGACGTGTACACGTCCGAATACACGTCCGAATTCACGTCCGAATTCACGTCCGAGTACATGTCCATGTGCTATGTGCACTCGTCCGAGTACACGTGCACTCGGACGAGTACACATAGTATCACGACGCCCCGCCCACCGCACGCACCGTTTTTCTCACGATTTAATCACGACGCCCCGCCCACCGCACGCACCGTTTTTCTCTCGAATTAATCACGACGCCCCGCCCACCGCACGCACCGTTTCTCTCTCGATTTAATCACGACGCCCCGCCCACCGCACGCACCGTTTTTCTCTCGATTTAATCACGACGCCCCGCCCACCGCACGCACCGTTTTTCTCTCGATTTAATCACGACGCCCCGCCCACCGCACGCACCGTTTTTCTCTCGATTTAATCACGACGCCCCGCCCACCGCACGCACCGTTTCTCTCTCGATTTAATCACGACGCCCCGCCCACCGCACGCACCGTTTCTCTCTCGATTTAATCACGACGCCCCGCCCACCGCACGCACCGTTTTTCTCTCGATTTAATCACGACGCCCCGCCCACCGCACGCACCGTTTCTCTCTCGATTTAATCACGACGCCCCGCCCACCGCACGCACCGTTTTTCTCTCGTTTTAATCACGACGCCCCGCCCACCGCACGCACCGTTTTTCTCTCGATTTAATCACGACGCCCCGCCCACCGCACGCACCGTTTCTCTCTCGATTTAATCACGACGCCCCGCCCACCGCACGCACCGTTTTTCTCTCGATTTAATCACGACGCCCCGCCCACCGCACGCACCGTTTCTCTCTCGATTTAATCACGAAGCCCCGCCCACCGCACGCACCGTATTTCTCCCGATTTAATCACGACGCCCCGCCCACCGCACGCACCGTTTTTCTCTCGATTTAATCACGACGCCCCGCCCACCGCACGCACCGTTTTTCTCTCGATTTAATCACGACGCCCCGCCCACCGCACGCACCGTTTTTCTCTCGATTTAATCACGACGCCCCGCCCACCGCACGCACCGTTTTTCTCTCGATTTAATCACGACGCCCCGCCCACCGCACGCACCGTTTTTCTCTCGATTTAATCACGACGCCCCGCCCACCGCACGCACCGTTTTTCTCTCGATTTAATTACGACGCCCCGCCCACCGCACGCACCGTTTTTCTCTCGATCTAATCACGACGCCCCGCCCACCGCACGCCGTGTACTATGTGTACTCGTCCGAGTGCACGTGTACTCGGACGAGTGCACATAGCACATGGACGTGTACTCGGACGTGAATTCGGACGTGTATTCGGACGTGTATTCGGACGTGTACACGTCCGAATACACGTCTGAATTCACGTCCGAGTACACGTCCATGTGCTATGTGCACTCGTCCGAGTACACGTGCACTCGGACGAGTACACATAGTACACGGCGTGCGGTGGGCGGGGCGTCGTGATTAAATCGGGAGAAAAACGGTGCGTGCGGTGGGCGGGGCGTCGTGATTAAATCGAGAGAAAAACGGGCGTGCGGTGGGCGGGGCGTCGTGATTAAATCGAGAGAAAAACGGTGCGTGCAGTGGGCGGGGCGTCGTGATTAAATCGAGAGAAAAACGGTGCGTGCGGTGGGCGGGGCGTCGTGATTAAATCGAGAGAAAAACGGTGCGTGCGGTGGGCGGGGCGTCGTGATTAAATCGAGAGAAAAACGGTGCGTGCGGTGGGCGGGGCGTCGTGATTAAATCGAGAGCAAAACGGTGCGTGCGGTGGGCGGGGCTTCGTGATTAAATCGAGAGAAAAACGGTGCGTGCGGTGGGCGGGGCGTCGTGATTAAATCGAGAGAAAAACGGTGCGTGCGGTGGGCGGGGCGTCGTGATTAAAACGAGAGAAAAACGGTGCGTGCGGTGGGCGGGGCGTCGTGATTAAATCGAGAGAGAAACTGTGCGTGCGGTGGGCGGGGCGTCGTGATTAAATCGAGAGAAAAATGGTGCGTGCGGTGGGCGGGGCGTCGTGATTAAATCGAGAGAAAAACGGTGCGTGCGGTGGGCGGGGCGTCGTGATTAAATCGAGAGAAAAACGGTGCGTGCGGTGGGCGGGGCGTCGTGATTAAATCGAGAGAGAAACGGTGCGTGCGGTGGGCGGGGCGTCGTGATTAATTCGAGAGCAAAACGGTGCGTGCGGTGGGCGGGGCGTCGTGATTAAATCGAGAGAAAAACGGTGCGTGCGGTGGGCGGGGCGTCGTGATTAAAACGAGAGAAAAACGGTGCGTGCGGTGGGCGGGGCGTCGTGATTAAATCGAGAGAGAAACGGTGCGTGCGGTGGGCGGGGCGTCGTGATTAAATCGAGAGAAAAACGGTGCGTGCGGTGGGCGGGGCGTCGTGATTAAATCGAGAGAAAAACGGTGCGTGCGGTGGGCGGGGCGTCGTGATTAAATCGAGAGAAAAACGGTGCGTGCGGTGGGCGGGGCGTCGTGATTAAAACGAGAGAAAAACGGTGCGTGCGGTGGGCGGGGCGTCGTTATACTATGTGTACTCGTCCGAGTGCACGTGTACTCGGACGAGTGCACATAGCACATGGACGTGTACTCGGACGTGAATTCGGACGTGTATTCGGACGTGTATTCGGACGTGTACACGTCCGAATACACGTCTGAATTCACGTCCGAGTACACGTCCATGTGCTATGTGCACTCGTCTGAGTACACGTGCACTCGGACGAGTACACATAGTACACGGCGTGCGGTGGGCGGGGCGTCGTGATTAAATCGGGAGAAAAACGGTGCGTGCGGTGGGCGGGGCGTCGTGATTAAATCGAGAGAAAAACGGTGCGTGCGGTGGGCGGGGCGTCGTGATTAAATCGAGAGAAAAACGGTGCGTGCGGTGGGCGGGGCGTCGTGATTAATTCGAGAGAAAAACGGTGCGTGCGGTGGGCGGGGCGTCGTGATTAATTCGAGAGAAAAACGGTGCGTGCGGTGGGCGGGGCGTCGTGATTAAATCGACAGAAAAACGGTGCGTGCGGTGGGCGGGGCGTCGTGATTAAAACGAGAGAAAAACGGTGCGTGCGGTGGGCGGGGCGTCGTGATTAAATCGTGAGAAAAACGGTGCGTGCGGTGGGCGGGGCGTCGTGATTAAAACGAGAGAAAAACGGTGCGTGCGGTGGGCGGGGCGTCGTGATTAAATCGAGAGAGAAACGGTGCGTGCGGTGGGCGGGGCGTCGTGATTAAATCGAGAGAAAAACGGTGCGTGCGGTGGGCGGGGCGTCGTGATTAAATCGAGAGAGAAACGGTGCGTGCGGTGGGCGGGGCGTCGTGATTAATTCGAGAGAAAAACGGTGCGTGCGGTGGGCGGGGCGTCGTGATTAAATCGAGAGAAAAACGGTGCGTGCGGTGGGCGGGGCTTCGTGATACTATGTGTACTCGTTCGAGTGCACGTGTACTCGGACGAGTGCACATAGCACATGGACGTGTACTCGGACGTGAATTCGGACGTGTATTCGGACGTGTATTCGGACGTGTACACGTCCGAATACACGTCTGAATTCACGTCCGAGTACACGTCCATGTGCTATGTGCACTCGTCCGAGTACACGTGCACTCGGACGAGTACACATAGTACACGGCGTGCGGTGGGCGGGGCGTCGTGATTAAATCGGGAGAAAAACGGTGCGTGCGGTGGGCGGGGCGTCGTGATTAAATCGAGAGAAAAACGGTGCGTGCGGTGGGCGGGGCGTCGTGATTAAATCGAGAGAAAAACGGTGCGTGCGGTGGGCGGGGCGTCGTGATTAAAACAAGAGAAAAACGGTGCGTGCGGTGGGCGGGGCGTCGTGATTAAATCGAGAGAGAAACGGTGCGTGCGGTGGGCGGGGCGTCGTGATTAAATCGAGAGAAAAACGGTGCGTGCGGTGGGCGGGGCGTCGTGATTAAATCGAGAGAAAAACGGTGCGTGCGGTGGGCGGGGCGTCGTGATTAAATCGAGAGAAAAACGGTGCGTGCGGTGGGCGGGGCGTCGTGATTAAATCGAGAGAAAAACGGTGCGTGCGGTGGGCGGGGCTTCGTGATTAAATCGAGAGAAAAACGGTGCGTGCGGTGGGCGGGGCGTCGTGATTAAATCGAGAGAAAAACGGTGCGTGCGGTGGGCGGGGCGTCGTGATTAAAACGAGAGAAAAACGGTGCGTGCGGTGGGCGGGGCGTCGTGATTAAATCGAGAGAGAAACGGTGCGTGCGGTGGGCGGGGCGTCGTGATTAAATCGAGAGAAAAACGGTGCGTGCGGTGGGCGGGGCGTCGTGATTAAATCGAGAGAAAAACGGTGCGTGCGGTGGGCGGGGCGTCGTGATTAAATCGAGAGAAAAACGGTGCGTGCGGTGGGCGGGGCGTCGTGATTAAATCGAGAGAGAAACGGTGCGTGCGGTGGGCGGGGCGTCGTGATTAATTCGAGAGAAAAACGGTGCGTGCGGTGGGCGGGGCGTCGTGATTAAATCGAGAGAAAAACGGTGCGTGCGGTGGGCGGGGCGTCGTGATACTATGTGTACTCGTCCGAGTGCACGTGTACTCGGACGAGTGCACATAGCACATGGACGTGTACTCGGACGTGAATTCGGACGTGTATTCGGACGTGTACACGTCCGAATACACGTCTGAATTCACGTCCGAGTACACGTCCATGTGCTATGTGCACTCGTCTGAGTACACGTGCACTCGGACGAGTACACATAGTACACGGCGTGCGGTGGGCGGGGCGTCGTGATTAAATCGGGAGAAAAACGGTGCGTGCGGTGGGCGGGGCGTCGTGATTAAATCGAGAGAAAAACGGTGCGTGCGGTGGGCGGGGCGTCGTGATTAAATCGAGAGAAAAACGGTGCGTGCGGTGGGCGGGGCGTCGTGATTAAAACAAGAGAAAAACGGTGCGTGCGGTGGGCGGGGCGTCGTGATTAAATCGAGAGAGAAACGGTGCGTGCGGTGGGCGGGGCGTCGTGATTAAATCGAGAGAAAAACGGTGCGTGCGGTGGGCGGGGCGTCGTGATTAAATCGAGAGAAAAACGGTGCGTGCGGTGGGCGGGGCGTCGTGATTAAATCGAGAGAAAAACGGTGCGTGCGGGGGGCGGGGCGTCGTGATTAAATCGAGAGAGAAACGGTGCGTGCGGTGGGCGGGGCGTCGTGATTAAATCGAGAGAAAAACGGTGCGTGCGGTGGGCGGGGCGTCGTGATTAAATCGAGAGAAAAACGGTGCGTGCGGTGGGCGGGGCGTCGTGATTAAATCGAGAGAAAAACGAGCGTGCGGTGGGCGGGGCGTCGTGTTAAAATCGAGAGAAAAACGGTGCGTGCGGTGGGCGGGGCGTCGTGATTAAATCGACAGAAAAACGGTGCGTGCGGTGGGCGGGGCGTCGTGATTAAATCGAGAGAAAAACGGTGCGTGCGGTGGGCGGGGCGTCGTGATACTATGTGTACTCGTCCGAGTGCACGTGTACTCGGACGAGTGCACATAGCACATGGACGTGTACTCGGACGTGAATTCGGACGTGTATTCGGACGTGTACACGTCTGAATACACGTCTGAATTCACGTCCGAGTACACGTCCATGTGCTATGTGCACTCGTCCGAGTACACGTGCACTCGGACGAGTACACATAGTACACGGCGTGCGGTGGGCGGGGCGTCGTGATTAAATCGAGAGAAAAACGGTGCGTGCGGTGGGCGGGGCGTCGTGATTAAATCGAGAGAAAAACGGTGCGTGCGGTGGGCGGGGCTTCGTGATTAAATCGAGAGAAAAACGGTGCGTGCGGTGGGCGGGGCGTCGTGATTAAATCGAGAGAAAAACGGTGCGTGCGGTGGGCGGGGCGTCGTGATTAAATCGAGAGAAAAACGGTGCGTGCGGTGGGCGGGGCGTCGTGATTAAATCGAGAGAAAAACGGTGCGTGCGGTGGGCGGGGCGTCGTGATTAAATCGAGAGAAAAACGGTGCGTGCGGTGGGCGGGGCGTCGTGATTAAATCGAGAGAGAAACGGTGCGTGCGGTGGGCGGGGCGTCGTGATTAAATCGAGAGAAAAACGGTGCGTGCGGTGGGCGGGGCGTCGTGATTAAATCGAGAGAAAAACGGTGCGTGCGGTGGGCGGGGCGTCGTGATTAAATCGAGAGAAAAACGGTGCGTGCGGTGGGCGGGGCGTCGTGATTAAATCGAGAGAGAAACGGTGCGTGCGGTGGGCGGGGCGTCGTGATTATATCGAGAGAAAAACGGTGCGTGCGGTGGGCGGGGCGTCGTGATTAAATCGGGAGAAAAACGGTGCGTGCGGTGGGCGGGGCGTCGTGATACTATGTGTACTCGTCCGAGTGCACGTGTACTCGGACGAGTGCACATAGCACATGGACGTGTACTCGGACGTGAATTCGGACGTGTACTCGGACGTGTACACGTCCGAATACACGGCCGAATTCACGTCCGAGTACACGTCCATGTGCTATGTGCACTCGTCCGAGTACACGTGCACTCGGACGAGTACACATAGTACACGGCGTGCGGTGGGCGGGGCGTCGTGATTAAATCGAGAGAAAAACGGTGCGTGCGGTGGGCGGGGCGTCGTGATTAAATCGAGAGAAAAACGGTGCGTGCGGTGGGCGGGGCTTCGTGATTAAATCGAGAGAAAAACGGTGCGTGCGGTGGGCGGGGCGTCGTGATTAAATCGAGAGAAAAACGGTGCGTGCGGGGGGCGGGGCTTCGTGATTAAATCGAGAGAAAAACGGTGCGTGCGGTGGGCGGGGCGTCGTGATTAAATCGAGAGAAAAACGGTGCGTGCGGTGGGCGGGGCGTCGTGATTAAATCGAGAGAAAAACGGTGCGTGCGGTGGGCGGGGCGTCGTGATTAAATCGTGAGAAAAACGGTGCGTGCGGTGGGCGGGGCGTCGTGTACTCGGACGTGTACACGTCCGAGTACACGTCCATGTGCTATGTGTACTCGTCCGAGTGCACGTGTACTCGGACGAGTACACATAGCACATGGACGTGTACTCGGACGTGTACCGCATGGGCACCGCTAGGGCACCGACACACACACACACGTAGAGCGTTTATACCTAACCGCTCTACGTACACGTTACAGCAAGAGCTTCCGATAACTATGTCTGTTCGACGGAGACGTCGAACCGACAGTACCGACGCTGCTCTTCGACAGCAGTAGAGCGTTTATACCTAACCGCTCTACCTTCGTATCTATCTAGTAATCTTATAACCTGCACCACGTCGTTCTAATACAGTATAAAATCGGAACTTCCTTTCGTTCTGTTTAATTCAGCTTCCGTTACCACCGGAGCTTCCGATAACTAGGTCCGTCCGACGTCTCCGTCGTATCGACAACGGTAGAGCGTTTATACCTAACCGCTCTACCTTCGTATCTATCTAGTAATCTTATCCATGTTATTTATAAGTATTTACTGCAAGTTCATGTATAGTCGTATTCTAAAATAACATAACAAAACACAAGTTCACGCGCCTGCGCAGTGCGCCGGTCACGTGACCTGGAAATTTGGCCCGAGTTCCGCCCCCACCACCCTGAAAATTTTCTTATTAATTTATTGTGATCAGGAATGTATAAAGCCTAACGATACAGTATAAATTATAAGTGAAAAACTTTGCGATCGGTCTCAGGTAATCGCGTTTCGTACAAAAATATCTACACCGTTTCGGTTACTTACGGCACCGCACCGTCCGTTTTCGTCACTCGCATAGTTTCATTTACTTACGATAACCACACGGTCAGTTTAAGTTACTTACGACATATGCTCAGTTTAAGTTACGACATATGCTCAGTTTCGGTTACTTACGATATACACTGTTCGATGACAAAGGATGTACGCTGCAAAAGATATATTACGGTGTACAATATTTATCACCGATTAAAAAACTTTAAAATAATCATTAAATTAATATATAACGATTACCATGATCCGATACAAAAATAACAGTAGTACATAGCTAGAGGTAACTTAACAATGTGCGAAAAAATACATATCTATAACGATTAATGTTTATTACAAACAAATATGCGGTTTAAATTGATTATTTTAATATTACCGTAATGATAAAAACAACCGTGAATTAAAGTTTTCAGAAAATCTATTAAACACCGACGAGATGACATCCCAAAACTTCGCACTACCACTTCTCGGATGTTAATCGAGCATACGTAACATTCGTACATACACGACATTCATACGACACACCGGCGTTCCGACTGCCGCCCTATCCTACCCGACGCGTGGCTAACGATAAGCCTACCCGAGTCTGTATTTAAACGATCTATTTAAAACCTGCCTGATATCACAGAACTAAACTATCTACTCCTACCCGAGATGATTCGAATCTAAACGGCCTGAACCGATATAATTAAATGTCGGATACGAGCTAAGCGAGCTAACGACACAAACACTTGTTCAAAACACACGTATCTCGGTGTTCAAACATGTAGACTTTCTGAAAACTTTTGCGATTACATTATAAAACGAAAAAAGGAAATATCGTTAAATATTCGTCCGATGAAAGATCGCTTTCAGCGATTCATATAACTTAAAGGCGAATTATTTTTCAATTATATGTATTGTATATCGCACATTGAAAGTTACCCGTATTGTTGAACATCACTTTTCTATATTTGATACATATATCAAGTAATAAAAGTTTATGAAATAATCATTTACATTGTACATACTCTTACAGGTATGTAAAAATTTGAATATATATAACGAAAAACAATTTCAATACGGAATTTTCCATTAAATATGAACTTTGTTTTTTTTTTATTTAATTTTGAAATAAGAATACGATTTAATGTTTAAATGAAAAAAGCATCTGATTAATATCGATTCTATAAATCGACTTCCAATAAAAAGTATTTAATGTTACAAAATGAAATTGAGTATATTTAAAACGTGCAGCTAAATAATTTTAATTTACTTATAAAAAAAACATTATTCCTGAAATGTTTTCATTTAAGCAAAGATAAAGAAACGGAATTATTCAAAGCAAAAAATAATTAAAATAATATGATTAGTTAATTTAGTCACGTAAAACATTATCTGATAATACCTGTTTACTTAGAAACAAATATTTTCCATCGAAATGATAAACTGAATTAATGTTTAAAAGAAAAACATTACAGTAAATAAGAATAAAACATTTTCCATAAAGAAATTAAATTGAAAAATCACTGCTTATAAATTTCAAAAAAAAATCTTCATTATTAACTAAGACATGAAAATAAATTCATTTCGTTAAAACACGACTATTTAAATAACATCAATTTCATTATCGTTAAAAAAATACTTTCCTGATGGTTTGAAAAAAAATTAGTATTCGAATAAGAATACGATTTCATAATTAATACGATAGCAATTAATTCATTTACTTTACGATTCATTCAAAGATGTTTACTAATTATATTCACTGATTTAGTTAAATAAAATCTAAATTTTTGTGTTACTTATGACAGTTTAAAATTTAATATATACCGATTGAAATTTAGTTCGTATTTAAAGAAAAACAGCATTTAAATGTAAAAAAAGGTACGTATAACCTTTAATAGAATTACTAACGTATCGTTAACGATAAATTTTAACAATCTACTATTTATAATCATTAGAAAAATTTGTACTTAATGTGTACTGATAAGAAGCCGAATTCTTATTTAACAATTAAAGAGCATTTACATTTTAACAACGATTCTTTCACCACCTTTGAGAAAATTCATTTCCAATTTTCTAACATTTATGAACTTTACCAATACTTCATATAGAAATAAGAAAATTTAATAATTTCATCATTAACTAAAATGTTAAAAGTACCGAGTATTATTTAATTCACATGTAAAAATTATTTCAAACTATTTAAATACCATTGAAAAGCATTATAATTATTCTACAGATATGAAATTTAATTCATATTTAATAAAAAATAACGTTCATTTATTATCAACTATTATTTTATCAATAATAAGTAAATCATTAATAATAATTAATTTGTTCATCGAAATAAGAAATTGAAAAAGTTCATAAAAAGTTCATGACTTAAATTTAGTCATGTTTAATAGAAAAAGAGCATTGCAATATTATAGTGTTATTTAAACTTTAAACAATAATTCATTTGAAACAGTCTTATGAGCATTGACAAAAATTTGCATTGAAAGTTCATAGTTAAAAGAAAAAGTATTTAAACAACATATAGAAATCATTAATGTATCTATAAAAATTACTTTTAAATTTCTAATAATCAGTAGAAATGATTCTAATTAATGTATTTATACGAAATTTAAATCACGTTTAATAAAAAAAAAAAAACATTTAAATATTATGAACTGTCATACGATCATGAAAAAAATAATTCATTTGTAATTTTTCATCAGTTAACGAGCATCAACAACATTTTATACAGAAATAAGAAATTTAAAAAGCTAATAAATCAAAAAAAATGATATTAAAAATATGTTAATGTCATCAATTTGCTTATTAAATGAGAATTTTTTATTACAATTTGTAAACTTTTTAATTAATGCAGAAGCAATAAAAAAAATAGTTCATATTCAATCAAAAAAGAGCATGCAATCATAATTGAACATTATTTTAGCCTTTTGAAACAAACTACTAATTTATAATGTTCAATCATTTACCGGTCTTAATAACATTGATTTCATTCAAAGTTGGATTGTTGAAAGTTGAGAAGTATTTCGAAAGTTTTTTACTTATAAAGATTACTTCATTATAATCATTAAAAAATATAATTAATCTAATGATAAAAATTAACATTTAATTAGAAGAGTAATTAAATATTACCAATTATTTCACTTTATGAACAACATTATTAACTTTCAACTATTTATGAAATTTAGAACAACTTTATATAGAAATATGAAATTGAACAAGATTGTAAAATTGAAAGAAAAAGTATTTAAATGTTACCAATGCCATTAATAATTCAACTATGAACATTTGATTAAAATTTGTACTATTATTTATGAAAAACATTCAATCAGTGCAAAAGTAAGAAATTGAGTTCATATTTAATAAACAAAAATTAAACATTATTGATTCTCATTAATTACTTTTTTTAAAAAAACAATGTTCTATTTGTAGATTTTTGAAATGAGTTATTAGAAATAAATTTAAGTTCTATTTAAAGAAAGTATAAAGTAATTACTTTTACATTTGATCTGTTTATGAAAGTAAATTTCTATTTTAATAAATGTGAATTTTAGAAATAAATTAATATAAAAATATTAACTACTTATTAAATAAAAAAAATATTCTAAATTTTACCAATCATATTAATTATTATTTATGAACTTCAATTTGTTTTACTTTGTTTACAAACTGTGAATGTAAAAAAAACTTTTTAAGTATTTAAATTTAATTAATGCATAATGGAACCGATTGCTCTTTTTTATTTCTTATGAACTTAATTCTTCTTTAAGAAGAATTAAATATACTACTCCTATTAATTTATCTTTAAATAATTTGCAATTTTCTTTTATATCCGAATTTACTTTTTCGTTTAGATTATTATAAAATGTATCATTTCGATTAATTTATCATTTAAATAATATGCAGTTTTCTTTTACTTATGAACTTAAGAGAATCTAAAAATTTGCAATTTACTTTTAGTTTTAATGAATCGTTAAAATAGAATCATTTAAATAGATGATTCATTGTCAATGCTATTAAATTTTTGCTCTTATAGAAAAAGTGATGTTGCAATCAATACCTTATTATTCGAATATCGCACTTTTTAACCAAATATATAGAAATATTTGGGTTAACAATAATAAATTATTATAATTAATAACTATAAATAAGTTTCTTTGTTCTGGTTTCTGGTTGTAACTGCTGTCGTCCGCACTGGAAACAAACTGAACAGCTATCACCTCTCATGTTGGCAAATCTTTATAGTCCTATTTAATTTCTAGAAATTCTTCATCTTCTGACACCTGAAAACATTTTTATATTCTTTATATAACACATTCATTAATACTTTAAAACAAAATATATAAATACAATTTGCAATATTTCATGCATACAACCTATTTCAGTCACTCACTTTCAACTATAAAAAAATTACCAAAAAAGAAAAGAAAATATGAATGGGATGTGTTTTTACTGCAAAAATTTATAAGTATTTGGTTGTATGAAAATTTAACTTTAAAAATATATATATATATATATATTACAAAAACAAATAAACAGCAAAAGACTGATATATTGATACAAAATATAACAATGGATATGAATGAAACATTTTAAAAAACTATTTTCAATCTAATAATTAGGTATGTTCAATAAGAGAAAAGATAATTTCAACTTAAAAAATTGATAGAATTGGTGAAAAACTGATTTCAATCATTTACACCCTTAATAAATTTCATTACTAACGTATAAAAAGGAAACTTAAGTTTATTATAAAAAGAGCATTTAAAAGTAGAACTTACAATATTTTTATATAATGAAGAATAGAATGATGGAATCACAATTTTAATTTTAAAATAAACAAAAACGAAACATTTAAAATTTAATTATATATGACTTGTTATATATATATATGTTATATGATCAAATATTGAAAAAGAAACTGAATAAAATAAAAATTACAAATTAAGCACCAAAATCAGTAAATTAATTTAAGATTATCATGAAAATCTATTTCAAATTAAAATTCATCGAATATTAATTAAATGCAAAAAGAATAAAAACTGGTAAAACAATATTAAAGAAAGTAAACAATTACAATTTAAAAAAAATAATTGTAAAGTTAAACAAATATGCATAATTAATTAATGAAAAATAACTAAACAGTTCTTTTTCTTATCAAATCATTTGGTGCTTAAATAATTTATGCAAATAGATTCAACTATTAACAGGCAAAATGTTTAAGAAAAAAATCAAAGAAAAATCTTAAAAAAAAGAACACAAATTTTAAAAAAGTAATGTTGAAACATGAAACTATTTTCTGTATATATTTGATTATTTAATATCAAAGTTTTTAGACTATACTAACTTATCTAAAAATTTTATTTCCTCAAATTGTTAAAAAGTCAATTCGAATTCAAAATGATTTTATAGAAATTAATGAAATAGTTTGATCTGCAGCACAATTTTATAGAATATTTTTTTAATACAATTGAACAAAAAAATTAATACAATTTCAATTACTGTATATAACACCAAAAAACTTTACTAATGATAAATTAATTTACATCAAATTATATGTATAAATTAAAGTGTATTAAATTAGACTAATTACGAATTTATTAATAATATGATTGTTAATGAAGAAAATTTAATTTTCAGATTAAAAAAATACATACTTTCAATAGAATCAAATTTAAACAATAAAACGAAAAGAGCCAAAATGATATTTTAACAATCGTAAAACAATGTAAAATTTTTCTTTTAATATGGAATGGAAAAATACATTAAGAATACTGCAAATGAAACACCTTGCATATTAATTATTGAAAGTAGTGAAAAAAAATCCGATTATAAATTATTGTTAGAATGAAAATTTATTTCAAATACTAAATAATTTGATTAAAAAAAAAACAGTTACTTTTGATTAGCTATATAAATTTGAAAATTAAAATTACACTTGAAAATTAAGTTCAAATTTAATAAAAACATTAAATGATTTTAACTATTATAATATACATAATATCAAGAAAGTTTACCAATTGCAATATGTAAATTTATTTCGAAATGTAATTATAAATTAAAATGTATTAGATTAATTATTTAATCTATTATCAGTGAGAAAATTTATATATTAAAAAAATTCTTAGATGAGATCAAAATTAAACACGAAATTATATTCAACAATAGGCAACAAAGAAATGATTATATTTTTAAAAATACGTTTGG
>CM068324.1:7095595-7099482 GCA_034766995.1 Acanthacorydalis orientalis
CTGTATATATTTATTGCTTCCCTAACAGTACTGAATAAGTACGTACTGGAATTATTTTAAAAAGGCTTACAAAATGATAAAAATTGCAGATAATAATTGAAATCATGTATGCTGAACAAAAAGGTTGTTGGTAAACTAATAATTATATATGTGTTTTATATCAACTTTAAAAGGCTTAACTAAAAGAATTCCTATTTCAGAATGAATGTTATTGCATTTTTTCATGAATTTATTTTAGAAAAAGAATATTTTAATTAATTTTTCATTCTTTTTCAAACAATTAGTGAAACATTGAAAGTAAATACTAGTGTTCCCTGTAATAGGTTTATATCTATGCTAAAAGTCGCTTATCATCACAATGAGTTTATTTACTTTTCTAAAAGAATGCAGCACATGTACTAAAAATTATTAAAATTTGTGGTTGATAGGAAATTCATGCGATTTTTTAGATTTGCATAAAAATCCGTGTGAGATATAATATCATATACTAACATGATATCTGCAGTACTTAAAATATGTGTTGGAAAGAACGGAAAAAGCCATAATATAATTCTATAACGTCAACTTGATGCAAATTAAATATTAAAGATATTTTGATTATGATGTACATATGTATATATATATATATATATATATATATATATATATATATATATATATGTATATATTGTGAGAAATGTATAAGAGAAACAGTAATATGCACAATATTAGAAATAAAATGTTGAGTGAAATGATTATCTACAGTCAGTCCGGCGCACGATGATGAAATAAACTGCTGACCGACGAAATCGCACGGTCGTACGTACGCATGCCGTATTTGTGCCAAACGGGACATTTTTATTCAGGTAAAATTACTTGTACGTGGGCCTACGGACCAGCTCGCTTCCGATACGGGGAGAAAATTGCCAAAAACGTGAAGAAATTATTTTGGCAATAATTTATATTTTGTAAATTGACAGTTTTTTTCATTGCGAAGCGATACTAGACATCCATTTAAACTCTGAATCAGTTTCGGTACATTGGTAATGCGTGCGGTGCCGGAATAATTACGTCTGCAATTAAGCACTGACGTCACTGGAAATGTGAAATTTTGCGTAAATCTACCATTTTTGTTGTGCGATGCGATACTAGACGTCTATTTGAATACTGAACCGGTGTCGCTTTGTCAATTTAGCGTACAGGGTCGGAGAAATAGGGCCCGAATTTTGTGACAGGCCCAATTTGCAGGCCGATTCAAATACATTTTAGAGGCCGGTGTTACTTTTAAACACAAGTACGCGGGTCTACAAACCGACTCGCTTCCGATGCAATGAAAAAATGGCAAAGAAAAGGAAAAAATTTTTTTTGCAAAATTTTATTTTTTGCAAATCGATACTTTTTGTACTGCAAAGCGATACAAGACGTCCTTCGGAACTCCGAACAGGTTCCAATTCATCGGTAGCATGTGTGGTTCCCCAAAAATCGCGTCTGCAAATTCGCTGTGACGTCACTGAAAATGTGGTAATTTTGCAAATCGGCCATTTTTGTTGTGCGATGCGTTACTAGTCGTCTATTTGAATACTGAACCGATGTCTGTTTGTTAATTAAGTGTACAGGGCCGGAGCAATACGGTCCGAAAATTTGCGGCCCGGCCACTTCAAGGGCCGATTCAAATACCTTCCTACCTTTGATCACGATTTTGAAACGCGAATTTTTTTTCGCAAATCGGCTATTTTTTCGCCGCAGATGCAAACTGGACGTCCGTCTGAACTATGAATAGTTTGCGGTTTTTCGATAGCACGCGTAACATCGGAGCAATGGCGTCTGAAATGTTCCGCGGGTCCGAAAATTCGCATTTTTTCGCATTTTTCGCACACTTCCCACCGTTGAATTTGCTTCCAAACGCGGAAACTAGGTGCGCCGGACCTGTCCGCTCCCGATGCGCCGAAAAAAACATCGAAAAGTCGATGTGCAGAAATTTGCAATTTCGCAAGTCAGAAGTCAGGGCGTGGCATTTTTCGATATTTGTCCGTAGATTTGATGGTGGAGGCGCATAAAGTATTAATGTGCCCAGCGGGCATTTTCCTTTCGGAAATCGCTTGTTTCGCGTGATTCTAGACGTCTACACGGACTGTATGCAAGTGTCGGTATGCAGCCCGCACAGGCCCGGTGCAGCATGCCCGAGAAAATTTGTAAATAGACGAAAAAATTACAAATCGGTGATTTTTTCGATGCGGTGCGATATTAGACGCCCGTCCGACCTTCGAACCGACGTCGCTTTTTCGCTCACATGTACAGGGCCGACACAGGGGCCCGACAATCAGTCGATGACTGGAATTTTCAATGTCGTTTCTAGACGTTTGTAAGTGCCGGCGCCAACTCTTATCGCGTAATTACAAATGTCCGACGCCTTCTTACTTCCAATGCGCCAAAAAATTGCAAAAAACATTTGTATTATGCGTGTAGGCGTGTATGTTTTTTCATAATTGTTTGAATCTTACAAATCGACAAATCTGGCGGTACAGAGCGAATGTACGGGTGTAATGGAATTGCGATCCGGCGTCTGTCATCCATCTCCGCGTTCAGGGCCGGCACAACGGCCCCACGCCCGTACGAGTCTACTTATCGTTCTGAATCCGCTGGAGATATTCGCAGACGAGCGGATAGCATGAATCAAAATCTTATTTATTGTACGCAAATAAATAATTTAACATATTTTAATATTTTTACATCAGTAGACCGTCCATAGTCGTTGAATTAATTATTAACGGTCCATTTGGCGAAGCAACGTCAAAAAAAAACTCAGATCGATCGAGAATGACCCGGCGTGATTTTCAGACCGATGGTGTAGGCGCCTCGATGCATTATAGAAACGATGGTGGACGGTTGGCTTCGTATTGTTGCAAAAATATTTTATATCTAGATCGCCACTTCTCCTCACAGTCTTATTGAACTGCCACAGTTTATTAATGGTTAAACGGTTGCAAATTGTCATCGTATGTATCCAGTATATCAGTCGAACAGGGACGAGCCAGTTTCATTGTTTACATGATAGTCATTGAAAAAAATACAACAGCATATCCGAGTCCGATAATCGACGGAACCGGTTCGGCGCGCGGTCGTGAAACGAACTGCCGGCCGACGAAATCGCACGTTAGACGTATTTGTGATGAAGTGAAAATTTCTATTGAGGCAAAATCACTTGTACATGGGCCTATGGACCGGCTCGCTTCCAATGCGGCGAAAAAATCGCCAAAAACGCGAAAAAAATTTTTTTGCAAAAAATTATTTTTTGCAATTCGATAGTTTTTGTACTGTAAAGCGATACTAGAAGTCCGTAGAAACTCCGAACCGATTCTATTTCATCAGTAGCATGTGTGGTTCCGGAATAATCGCGCCTGCAAATTTGCTCTGACGTCACTGAAAATGTGGAAATTTCGCAAATCGACAATTTTTGTTGCGCGATGCGATAGAGAACGTCCATTTAAACCCTGAATCGTTGTCAGTTTGTCAATTAAGCGTACAGGGCCGGAACAATACGGTCCGAAAATTTGTGGCCCGGCCACTTTGAGGGCCGATTCAAATATCTTCTACGTTCCGATTTCACTTTTAAACGCCAGGACGTGTATCTACGGACCGCCCCGCTTGCGATGCGCCAAAAAACTCGAAAAAAATTTCCTCAAATTCACGTACCCCTTGATCACGATCACGATTGATCACGATTTTCGAACGCGAAATTCTTTTCGCAAACCTGCAATTTTTTCGACGCAGATACAAACTAGACGTCCGTCTGAACTACGAATAGTTTTCGGTTTCTCGATAGCACGCGTAACGCCGGAGTTACAGCGCCTGAAAGAGTTTGCGGGTCCGCAAAATCGTCTTTTTTCGCATTTTTCGCACACTTCCCA
>CM068324.1:7789269-7801769 GCA_034766995.1 Acanthacorydalis orientalis
GGTTAATCACGACGCCCCGCCCACCGCACGTACCGTTTTTCTTTCGATTTAATCACGACGCCCCGCCCACCGCCCGCACCGTTTTTCTCTCGATTTAATCACGACGCCCCGCCCACCGCACGCACCGTTTTTATCTTAATTTAATCACGACGCCCCGCCCACCGCACGCCGTGTACTATGTGTACTCGTCCGAGTGCACGTGTACTCGGACGAGTGCACATAGCACATGGACGTGTACTCAGACGTGAATTCGGACGTGTATTCGGACGTGTACTCGAACGTGTACACGTCCGAATACACGTCCGAATTCACGTCTGAGTACACGTCCATGTGCTATGTGCACTCGTCCGAGTACACGTGCACTCGGACGAGTACACATAGTATCACGACGCCCCGCCCACCGCACGCACCGTTTTTCTCTCGATTTAATCACGACGCCCCGCCCACCGCACGCACCGTTTTTCTCTCGATTTAATCACGAAGCCCCGCCCACCGCACGCACCGTTTTTCTCTCGATTTAATCACGACGCCCCGCCCACCGCACGCACCGTTTTTCTCTCGATTTAATCACGAAGCCCCGCCCACCGCACGCACCGTTTTTCTCTCGATTTAATCACGACGCCCCGCCCACCGCACGCACCGTTTTTCTCTCGATTTAATCACGACGCCCCGCCCACCGCACGCACCGTTTTTCTCTCGATTTAATCACGACGCCCCGCCCACCGCACGCACCGTTTCTGTCTCGATTTAATCACGACGCCCCGCCCACCGCACGCACCGTTTTTCTCTCGATTTAATCACGACGCCCCGCCCACCTCACGCACCGTTTTTCTCACGATTTAATCACGACGCCCCGCCCACCGCACGCACCGTTTTTCTCTCGATTTAATCACGAAGCCCCGCCCACCGCACGCACCGTTTCTCTCTCGATTTAATCACGAAGCCCCGCCCACCGCACGCACCGTTTCTCTCTCGATTTAATCACGACGCCCCGCCCACCGCACGCACCGTTTTTCTCTCGATTTAATCACGACGCCCCGCCCATCGCACGCACCGTTTTTCTCTCGATTTAATACGACGCCCCGCCCACCGCACGCACCGTTTTTCTCTCGATTTAATCACGACGCCCCGCCCACCGCACGTACCGTTTTTCTTTCGATTTAATCACGACGCCCCGCCCACCGCACGCACCGTTTTTCTCTCGATTTAATCACGACGCCCCGCCCACCGCACGCACCGTTTTTATCTTAATTTAATCACGACGCCCCGCCCACCGCACGCACCGTTTTTCTCTTGATTTAATCACGACGCCCCGCCCACCGCACGCACCGTTTTTCTCTCGATTTAATCACGACGCCCCGCCCACCGCACGCACCGTTTTTCTCTCGATTTAATCAAGACGCCCCGCCCACCGCACGTACCGTTTTTCTCTCGATTTAATCACGACGCCCCGCCCACCGCACGCACCGTTTTTCTCTCGATTTAATCACGACGCCCCGCCCACCGCACGCACCGTTTTTCTCTCGATTTAATCACGACGCCCCGCCCACGGCACGCCGTGTACTATGTGTACTCGTCCGAGTGCACGTGTACTCGGACGAGTGCACATAGCACATGGACGTGTACTCAGACGTGTACTCGGACGTGAATTCGGACGTGTACACGTCCGAATACACGTCCGAATACACGTCCGAATTCACGTCCGAGTACACGTCCATGTGCTATGTGCACTCGTCCGAGTACACGTGCACTCGGACGAGTACACATAGTACACGGCGTGCGGTGGGCGGGGCGTCGTGATTAAATCGAGAGAAAAACGGTGCGTGCGGTGGGCGGGGCGTCGTGATTAAATCGAGAGAGAAACGGTGCGTGCGGTGGGCGGGGCGTCGTGATTAAATCGAGAGAAAAACGGTGCGTGCGGTGGGCGGGGCGTCGTGATTAAATCGAGAGAAAAACGGTGCGTGCGGTGGGCGGGGCGTCGTGATTAAATCGAAAGAAAAACGGTGCGTGCGGTGGGCGGGGCGTCGTGATTAAATCGAGAGAAAAACGGTGCGTGCGGTGGGCGGGGCTTCGTGATTATATCGAGAGAAAAACGGTGCGTGCGGTGGGCGGGGCGTCGTGATTAAATCGAGAGAAAAACGGTGCGTGCGGTGGGCGGGGCTTCGTGATTAAATCGAGAGAAAAACGATGCGTGCGGTGGGCGGGGCGTCGTGATTAAATCGAGAGAAAAACGGTGCGTGCGGTGGGCGGGGCGTCGTGATACTATGTGTACTCGTCCGAGTGCACGTGTACTCGGACGAGTGCACATAGCACATGGACGTGTACTCGGACGTGAATTCGGACGTGTATTCGGACGTGTACACGTCCGAATACACGTCCGAATTCACGATTGAGTACACGTCCATGTGCTATGTGCACTCGTCCGAGTACACGTGCACTCGGACGAGTACACATAGTACACGGCGTGCGGTGGGCGGGGCGTCGTGATTAAATTAAGATAAAAACGGTGAGTGCGGTGGGCGGGGCGTCGTGATTAAATCGAAAGAAAAACGGTGCGGGCGGTGGGCGGGGCGTCGTGATTAAATCGAAAGAAAAACGGTACGTGCGGTGGGCGGGGCGTCGTGATTAAATCGAGAGAAAAACGGTGCGTGCGGTGGGCGGGGCGTCGTGATTAAATCGAGAGAAAAACGGTGCGTGCGGTGGGCGGGGCGTCGTGATTAAATCGAGAGAAAAACGGTGCATGCGGTGGGCGGGGCGTCGTGATTAAATTAAGATAAAAACGGTGCGTGCGGTGGGCGGGGCGTCGTGATTAAATCGAGAGAAAAACGGTGCGTGCGGTGGGCGGGGCGTCGTGATTAAATCGAGAGAAAAACGGTGCGTGCGGTGGGCGGGGCTTCGTGATTAAATCGAGAGAAAAACGGTGCGTGCGGTGGGCGGGGCGTCGTGATTAAATCGAGAGAAAAACGGTGCGTGCGGTGGGCGGGGCTTCGTGATTAAATCGAGAGAGAAACGGTGCGTGCGGTGGGCGGGGCGTCGTGATTAAATCGAGAGAAAAACGGTGCGTGCGGTGGGCGGGGCTTCGTGATTAAATCGAGAGAGAAACGGTGCGTGCGGTGGGCGGGGCTTCGTGATTAAATCGTGAGAAAAACGGTGCGTGCGGTGGGCGGGGCGTCGTGATTAAATCGAGAGAAAAACGGTGCGTGCGGTGGGCGGGGCTTCGTGATTAAATCGAGAGAAAAACGGTGCGTGCGGTGGGCGGGGCGTCGTGATTAAATCGTGAGAAAAACGGTGCGTGCGGTGGGCGGGGCTTCGTTATTAAATCGAGTGAGAAACGGTGCGTGCGGTGGGCGGGGCTTCGTGATTAAATCGTGAGAAAAACGGTGCGTGCGGTGGGCGGGGCGTCGTGATTAAATCGAGAGAGAAACGGTGCGTTCGGTCGGCGGGGCGTCGTGATTAAATCGAGAGAAAAACGGTGCGTGCGGTGGGCGGGGCGTCGTGATTAAATCGAGAGAAAAACGGTGCGTGCGGTGGGCGGGGCGTCGTGATACTATGTGTACTCGTCCGAGTGCACGTGTACTCGGACGAGTGCACATAGCACATGGACGTGTACTCGGACGTGAATTCGGACGTGTACTCGGACGTGTACACGTCCGAATACACGTCCGAATACACGTCCGAATTCACGTCCGAGTACACGTCCATGTGCTATGTGCACTCGTCCGAGTACACGTGCACTCGGACGAGTACACATAGTACACGGCGTGTGGTGGGCGGGGCGTCGTGATTAAATCGTGAGAAAAACGGCGCGTGCGGTGGGCGGGGCGTCGTGATTAAATCGAGAGAAAAACGGTGCGTGCGGTGGGCGGGGCGTCGTGATTAAATCGAGAGAAAAGCGGTGCGTGCGGTGGGCGGGGCGTCGTGATTAAATCGAGAGAAAAACGGTGCGTGCGGTGGGCGGGGCGTCGTGATTAAATCGAGAGAGAAACGGTGCGTGCGGTGGGCGGGGCGTCGTGATTAAATCGAGAGAAAAACGGTGCGTGCGGTGGGCGGGGCGTCGTGATTAAATCGAGAGAAAAACGGTGCGTGCGGTGGGCGGGGCTTAGTGATTAAATCGAGAGAAAAACGGTGCGTGCGGTGGGCGGGGCGTCGTGATTAAATCGAGAGAAAAACGGTGCGTGCGGTGGCGGGGCTTCGTGATTAAATCGAGAGAGAAACGGTGCGTGCGGTGGGCGGGGCGTCGTGATTAAATCGAGAGAAAAACGGTGCGTGCGGTGGGCGGGGCTTCGTGATTAAATCGTGAGAAAAACGGTGCGTGCGGTGGGCGGGGCGTCGTGATTAAATCGAGAGAGAAACGGTGCGTGCGGTGGGCGGGGCTTCGTGATTAAATCGAGAGAGAAACGGTGCGTGCGGTGGGCGGGGCTTCGTGATTAAATCGTGAGAGAAACGGTGCGTGCGGTGGGCGGGGCTTCGTGATTAAATCGAGTGAGAAACGGTGCGTGCGGTGGGCGGGGCTTCGTGATTAAATCGTGAGAAAAACGGTGCGTGCGGTGGGCGGGGCGTCGTGATTAAATCGAAAGAGAAACGGTGCGTTCGGTGGGCGGGGCGTCGTGATTAAATCGAGAGAAAAACGGTGCGTGCGGTGGGCGGGGCGTCGTGATTAAATCGAGAGAAAAACGGTGCGTGCGGTGGGCGGGGCGTCGTGATACTATGTGTACTCGTCCGAGTGCACGTGTACTCGGACGAGTGCACATAGCACATGGACGTGTACTCGGACGTGAATTCGGACGTGTACTCGGACGTGTACACGTCCGAATACACGTCCGAATACACGTCCGAATTCACGTCCGAGTACACGTCCATGTGCTATGTGCACTCGTCCGAGTACACGTGCACTCGGACGAGTACACATAGTACACGGCGTGCGGTGGGCGGGGCGTCGTGATTAAATCGTGAGAAAAACGGTGCGTGCGGTGGGCGGGGCGTCGTGATTAAATCGAGAGAAAAACGGTGCGTGCGGTGGGCGGGGCGTCGTGATTAAATCGAGAGAAAAGCGGTGCGTGCGGTGGGCGGGGCGTCGTGATTAAATCGAGAGAAAAACGGTGCGTGCGGTGGGCGGGGCGTCGTGATTAAATCGAGAGAAAAACGGTGCGTGCGGTGGGCGGGGCGTCGTGATTAAATCGAGAGAAAAACGGTGCGTGCGGTGGGCGGGGCGTCGTGATTAAATCGAGAGAGAAACGGTGCGTGCGGTGGGCGGGGCTTCGTGATTAAATCGAGAGAGAAACGGTGCGTGCGGTGGGCGGGGCTTCGTGATTAAATCGAGAGAAAAACGGTGCGTGCGGTGGGCGGGGCGTCGTGATTAAATCGAGAGAAAATCGGTGCGTGCGGTGGGCGGGGCGACGTGATTAAATCGAGAGAAAAACGGTGCGTGCGGTGGGCGGGGCGTCGTGATTAAATCGAGAGAAAAACGGTGCGTGCGGTGGGCGGGGCGTCGTGATTAAATCGAGAGAAAAACGGTGCGTGCGGTGGGCGGGGCGTCGTGATTAAATCGAGAGAAAAACGGTGCGTTCGGTGGGCGGGGCGTCGTGATTAAATCGAGAGAAAAACGGTGCGTGCGGTGGGCGGGGCGTCGTGATTAAATCGTGAGAAAAACGGTGCGTGCGGTGGGCGGGGCGTCGTGATTAAATCGAGAGAAGAACGGTGCGTGCGTAGGGCGGGGCGTCGTGATTAAATCGAGAGAAAAACGGTGCGTGCGGTGGGCGGGGCGTCGTGTACTCGGACGTGTACACGTCCGAGTACACGTCCATGTGCTATGTGTACTCGTCCGAGTGCACGTGTACTCGGACGAGTACACATAGCACATGGACGTGTACTCGGACGTGTACCGCATGGGCACCGACACACACACACACGTAGAGCGTTTATACCTAACCGCTCTACGTTCACGTTACCGCAAGAGCTTCCGATAACTATGTCGGTTCGACGGAGACGTCGAACCGACAGTACCGACGCTGCTCTTCGACAGCAGTAGAGCGTTTATACCTAACCGCTCTACCTTCTTATCTATCTAGTAATCTTATAACCTGCACCACGTCGTTCTAATACAGTATAAAATCGGAACTTCCTTTCGTTCTGTTTAATTCAGCTTCCGTTACCACCGGAGCTTCCGATAACTAGGTCCGTCCGACGTCTCCGTCGTATCGACAGCGGTAGAGCGTTTATACCTAACCGCTCTACCTTCGTATCTATCTAGTAATCTTATCCATGTTATTTATAAGTATTTACTGCAAGTTCATGTATAGTCGTATTCTAAAATAACAACATAACAAAACACAAGTTCACGCGCCTGCGCAGTGCGCCGGTCACGTGACCTGGAAATTTGGCCCGAGTTCCGCCCCCACCACCCTGAAAATTTTCTTATTAATTTATTGTGATCAGGAATGTATAAAGCCTAACGATACAGTATAAATTATAAGTGAAAAACTTTGCGATCGGTCTCAGGTAATCGCGTTTCGTACAAAAATATCTACACCGTTTCGGTTACTTACGGCACCGCACCGTCCGTTTTCGTCACTCGCATAGTTTCATTTACTTACGATAACCACACGGTCAGTTTAAGTTACTTACGACATATGCTCAGTTTAAGTTACTTACGACATATGCTCAGTTTCGGTTACTTACGATATACACTGTTCGATGACAAAGGATGTACGCTGCAAAAGATATATTACGGTGTACAATATTTATCACCGATTAAAAAACTTTAAAATAATCATTGAATTAATATATAACGATTACCATGATCCGATACAAAAATAACAGTAGTACATAGCTAGAGGTAACTTAACAATGTGCGAAAAAATACATATTTGTAACGATTAATGTTTATTACAAACAAATATGCGGTTTAAATTGATTATTTTAATATTACCGTAATGATAAAAACAACCGTGAATTAAAGTTTTCAGAAAATCTATTAAACACAGACGAGATGACATCTCAAAACTTCGCACTACCACTTCTCGGATGTTAATCGAGCATACGTAACATTCGTACATACACGACATTCATACGACACACCGGCGTTCCGACTGCCGCCCTATCCTACCCGACGCGTAGCTAACGATAAGCCTACCCGAGTCTGTATTTAAACGATCTATTTAAAACCTGCCTGATATCACAGAACTAAACTATCTACTCCTACCCGAGATGATTCGAATCTAAACGGCCTGAACCGATATAATTAAATGTCGGATACGAGCTAAGCGAGCTAACGACACAAACACTTGTTCAAAACACACGTATCTCGGTGTTCAAACATGTAGACTTTCTGAAAACTTTTGCGATTACATTATAAAACGAAAAAAGGAAATATCGTTAAATATTCGTCCGATGAAAGATCGCTTTCAGCGATTCATATAACTTAAAGGCGAATTATTTTTCAATTATATGTATTGTATATCGCACATTGAAAGTTACCCGTATTGTTGAACATCACTTTTCTATATTTGATACATATATCAAGTAATAAAAGTTTATGAAATAATCATTTACATTGTACATACTCTTACAGGTATGTAAAAATTTGAATATATATAACGAAAAACAATTTCAATACGGAATTTTCCATTAAATATGAACTTTGTTTTTTTTTTATTCAATTTTGAAATAAGAATACGATTTAATGTTTAAATGAAAAAAGCATCTGATTAATATCGATTCTATAAATCGACTTCCAATAAAAAGTATTTAATGTTACAAAATGGAATTGAGTATATTTAAAACGTGCAGCTAAATAATTTTAATTTACTTATAAAAAAAACATTATTCCTGAAATGTTTTCATTTAAGCAAAGATAAAGAAACGGAATTATTCAAAGCAAAAAATAATTAAAATAATAATAATATGATTAGTTAATTTAGTCACGTAAAACATTATCTGATAATACCTGTTTACTTAGAAACAAATATTTTCCATAGAAATGATAAATTGAATTAATGTTTAAAAGAAAAACATTACAGTAAATAAGAATAAAACATTTTCCATAAAGAAATTAAATTGAAAAATCACTGCTTATAAATTTCAAAAAAAAATCTTCATTATTAACTAAGACATGAAAATAAATTCATTTCGTTAAAACACGACTATTTAAATAACATCAATTTCATTATCGTTAAAAAAATACTTTCCTGATGGTTTGAAAAAAAATTAGTATTCGAATAAGAATACGATTTCATAATTAATACGATAGCAATTAATTCATTTACTTTACGATTCATTCAAAGATGTTTACTAATTATATTCACTGATTTAGTTAAATGAAATCTAAATTTTTGTGTTACTTATGACAGTTTAAAATTTAATATATACCGATTGAAATTTAGTTCGTATTTAAAGAAAAACAGCATTTAAATGTAAAAAAAGGTACGTATAACCTTTAATAGAATTACTAACGTATCGTTAACGATAAATTTTAACAATCTACTATTTATAATCATTAGAAAAATTTGTACTAAATGTGTACTGATAAGAAGCCGAATTCTTATTTAACAATTAAAGAGCATTTACATTTTAACAACGATTATTTCACCACCTTTGAGAAAATTCATTTCCAATTTTCTAACATTTATGAACTTTACCAATACTTCATATAGAAATAAGAAAATTTAATAATTTCATCATTAACTAAAATGTTAAAAGTACAGAGTATTATTTAATTCACATGTAAAAATTATTTCAAACTATTTAAATACAATTGAAAAGCATTATAATTATTCTACAGATATGAAATTTAATTCATATTTAATAAAAAATAACGTTCATTTATTATCAACTATTATTTTATCAATAATAAGTAAATCATTAATAATAATTAATTTGTTCATCGAAATAAGAAATTGAAAAAGTTCATAAAAAGTTCATGACTTAAATTTAGTCATGTTTAATAGAAAAAGAGCATTGCAATATTATAGTGTTATTTAAACTTTAAACAATAATTCATTTGAAACAGTCTTATGAGCATTGACAAAAATTTGCATTGAAAGTTCATAGTTAAAAGAAAAAGTATTTAAACAACATATAGAAATCATTAATGTATCTATAAAAATTACTTTTAAATTTCTAATAATCAGTAGAAATGATTCTAATTAATGTATTTATACGAAATTTAAATCACGTTTAATAAAAAAAAAAACACATTTAAATATTATGAACTGTCATACGATCATGAAAAAAATAATTCATTTGTAATTTTTCATCAGTTAACGAGCATCAACAACATTTTATACAGAAATAAGAAATTTAAAAAGCTAATAAATCAAAAAAAATGATATTAAAAATATGTTAATGTCATCAATTTGCTTATTAAATGACAATTTTTTATTACAATTTGTAAACTTTTTAATTAATGCAGAAGCAATAAAAAAAATAGTTCATATTCAATCAAAAAAGAGCATGCAATCATAATTGAACATTATTTTAGCCTTTTGAAACAAACTACTAATTTATAATGTTCAATCATTTACCGGTCTTAATAACATTGATTTCATTCAAAGTTGGATTGTTGAAAGTTGAGAAGTATTTCGAAAGTTTTTTGCTTATAAAGATTACTTCATTATAATCATTAAAAAATATAATTAATCTAATGATAAAAATTAACATTTAATTAGAAGAGTAATTAAATATTACCAATTATTTCACTTTATGAACAACATTATTAACTTTCAACTATTTATGAAATTTAGAACAACTTTATATAGAAATATGAAATTGAACAAGATTGTAAAATTGAAAGAAAAAGTATTTAAATGTTACCAATGCCATTAATAATTCAACTATGAACATTTGATTAAAATTTGTACTATTATTTATGAAAAACATTCAATCAGTGCAAAAGTAAGAAATTGAGTTCATATTTAATAAACAAAAATTAAACATTATTGATTCTCATTAATTACTTTTTTTAAAAAAACAATGTTCTATTTGTAGATTTTTGAAATGAGTTATTAGAAATAAATTTAAGTTCTATTTAAAGAAAGTATAAAGTAATTACTTTTACATTTGATCTGTTTATGAAAGTAAATTTCTATTTTAATAAATGTGAATTTTAGAAATAAATTAATATAAAAATATTAACTACTTATTAAATAAAAAAAATATTCTAAATTTTACCAATCATATTAATTATTATTTATGAACTTCAATTTGTTTTACTTTGTTTACAAACTGTGAATGTAAAAAAAAGTTTTTAAGTATTTAAATTTAATTAATGCATAATGGAACCGATTGCTCTTTTTTATTTCTTATGAACTTAATTCTTCTTTAAGAAGAATTAAATATACTACTCCTATTAATTTATCTTTAAATAATTTGCAATTTTCTTTTATATCCGAATTTACTTTTTCGTTTAGATTATTATAAAATGTATCATTTCGATTAATTTATCATTTAAATAATATGCAGTTTTCTTTTACTTATGAACTTAAGAGAATCTAAAAATTTGCAATTTACTTTTAGTTTTAATGAATCGTTAAAATAGAATCATTTAAATAGATGATTCATTGTCAATGCTATTAAATTTTTGCTCTTATAGAAAAAGTGATGTTGCAATCAATACCTTATTATTCGAATATCGCACTTTTTAACCGAATATATAGAAATATTTGGGTTAACAATAATAAATTATTATAATTAATAACTATAAATAAGTTTCTTTGTTCTGGTTTCTGGTTGTAACTCCTGTCGTCCGCACTGGAAACAAACTGAACAGCTATCACCCTCTCATGATGGCAAATCTTTATAGTCCTATTTAATTTCTAGAAATTCTTCATCTTCTGACACCTGAAAACATTTTTATATTCTTTATATAACACATTCATTAATACTTTAAAACAAAATATATAAATACAATTTGCAATATTTCATGCATACAACCTATTTCAGTCACTCACTTTCAACTATAAAAAAATTACCAAAAAAGAAAAGAAAATATGAATGGGATGTGTTTTTACTGCAAAAATTTATAAGTATTTGGTTGTATGAAAATTTAACTTTAAATATATATATATATATATATATATATATATATATTACAAAAACAAATAAACAGCAAAAGACTGATATATTGATACAAAATATAACAATGGATATGAATGAAACATTTTAAAAAACTATTTTCAATCTAATAATTAGGTATGTTCAATAAGAGAAAAGATAATTTCAACTTAAAAAATTGATAGAATTGGTGAAAAACTGATTTCAATCATTTACACCCTTAATAAATTTCATTACTAACGTATAAAAAGAAAACTTAAGTTTATTATAAAAAGAGCATTTAAAAGTAGAACTTACAATATTTTTATATAATGAAGAATAGAATGATGGAATCACAATTTTAATTTTAAAATAAACAAAAACGAAACATTTAAAATTTAACTATATATGACTTGTTATATATATATATATATATATATATATATATATATATATATATATATATATATATGTTATATGATCAAATATTGAAAAAGAAACTGAATAAAATAAAAATTACAAATTAAGCACCAAAATCAGTAAATTAATTTAAGATTATCATGAAAATCTATTTCAAATTAAAATTCATCGAATATTAATTAAATGCAAAAAGAATAAAAACTGGTAAAACAATATTAAAGAAAGTAAACAATTACAATTTAAAAAAAATAATTGTAAAGTTAAACAAATATGCATAATTAATTAATGAAAAATAACTAAACAGTTCTTTTTCTTATCAAATCATTTGGTGCTTAAATAATTTATGCAAATAGATTCAACTATTAACAGGCAAAATGTTTAAGAAAAAAATCAAAGAAAAATTTTAAAAAAGTAATGTTGAAACATGAAACTATTTTCTGTATATATTTGATTATTTAATATCAAAGTTTTTAGACTATACTAACTTATCTAAAATTTTTATTTCCTCAAATTGTTAAAAAGTCAATTCGAATTCAAAATGATTTTATAGAAATTAATGAAATAGTTTGATCTGCAGCACAATTTTATAGAATATTTTTTTAATACAATTGAACAAAAAAATTAATACAATTTCAATTACTGTATATAACACCAAAAAACTTTACTAATGATAAATTAATTTACATCAAATTATATGTATAAATTAAAGTGTATTAAATTAGACTAATTATGAATTTATTAATAATATGATTGTTAATGAAGAAAATTTAATTTTCAGATTAAAAAAATATATACTTTCAATAGAATCAAACTTAAACAATAAAACGAAAAGAGCCAAAATGATATTTTAACAATCGTAAAACAATGTAAAATTTGTCTTTTAATATGGAATGGAAAAATACATTAAGAATACTGCAAATGAAACACCTTGCATATTAATTATTGAAAGTAGTGAAAAAAAATCCGATTATAAATTATTGTTAGAATGAAAATTTATTTCAAATACTAAATAATTTGATTAAAAAAAAAACAGTTACTTTTGATTAGCTATA
>CM068324.1:7806769-7829269 GCA_034766995.1 Acanthacorydalis orientalis
CGTTCCAGTTCATCGTTAGCATACGTGGTTCTCGAGCAATCGCATCTGCAAATTCGCTCTGACGTCACTGAAAATGTGGTAATTTCGCAAATCTGCCATTTTTGTGTGTATCTACGGACCGCCCCGCTTGCGATGCGCCAAAAAACTCGAAAAAAATTTCCTCAAATTCACATATCCCTACCTTTGATCACGATTTTCGAACGCGAATTTTTTTTCGCAAATCTGCAATTTTTTCGACGCGGATAGAAACTAGACGTCCATCTGAACTACGAATAGTTTTCGGTTTCTCGATAACACGCGTAACGCCGGAGTTATAGCGTCTGAAATAGTTTGCGGGTCCGCAAAATCGTCTTTTTTCGCATTTTTCGCACACTTCCCACCGTTGAATTTGCTTCCAAACGCGGAAACTAGGTGCGCCGGACCCGTCCGCTCCCGATGCGCCGAAAAAAACATCGAAAAGTCGATGTGCAGAAATTTGCAATTTCGCAAGTCAGAAGTCAGGGCGTGGCATTTTTCGATATTTGTCCGTAGATTTGATGGTGGAGGCGCATAAAGTATTGATGTGCCCAGCGGGCATTTTCCTTTCGGAAATCGCTTGTTTCGCGTGATTCTAGACGTCTACACGGACTGTATGCAAGTGTCGGTATGCAGCCCGCACAGGCCCGGTGCAGCATGCCCGAGAAAATTTGTAAATAGACGAAAAAATTACAAATCGGTGATTTTTTCGATGCGGTGCGATATTAGACGCCCGTCCGACCTTCGAACCGACGTCGCTTTTTCGCTCACATGTACAGGGCCGACACAGGGGCCCGACAATCAGTCGATGACTGGAATTTTCAATGTCGTTTCTAGACGTTTGTAAGTGCCGGCGCCAACTCTTATCGCGTAATTACAAATGTCCGACGCCTTCTTACTTCCAATGCGCCAAAAAATTGCAAAAAACATTTGTATTATGCGTGTAGGCGTGTATGTTTTTTCATAATTGTTTGAATCTTACAAATCGACAAATCTGGCGGTACAGAGCGAATGTACGGGTGTAATGGAATTGCGATCCGGCGTCTGTCATCCATCTCCGCGTTCAGGGCCGGCATAACGGCCCCACGCCCGTACGAGTCTACTTATCGTTCTGAATCCGCTGGAGATATTCGCAGACGAGCGGATAGCATGAATCAAAATCTTATTTATTGTACGCAAATAAATAATTTAACATATTTTAATATTTTTACATCAGTAGACCGTCCATAGTCGTTGAATTAATTATTAACGGTCCATTTGGCGAAGCAACGTCAAAAAAAACTCAGATCGATCGAGAATGACCCGGCGTGATTTTCAGACCGATGGTGTAGGCGCCTCGATGCATTATAGAAACGATGGTGGACGGTTGGCTTCGTATTGTTGCAAAAATATTTTATATCTAGATCGCCACTTCTCCTCACAGTCTTATTGAACTGCCACAGTTTATTAATGGTTAAACGGTTGCAAATTGTCATCGTATGTATCCAGTATATCAGTCGAACAGGGACGAGCCAGTTTCATTGTTTACATGATAGTCATTGAAAAAAATACAACAGCATATCCGAGTCCGATAATCGACGGAACCGGTTCGGCGCGCGGTCGTGAAACGAACTGCCGGCCGACGAAATCGCACGTTAGACGTATTTGTGATGAAGTGAACATTTCTATTGAGGCAAAATCACTTGTACATGGGCCTATGGACCGGCTCGCTTCCGATGCGGCGAAAAAATCGCCAAAAACGCGAAAAAAATTTTTTTGCAAAAAATTATTTTTTGCAATTCGATAGTATTTGTACTGCAAAGCGATACTAGAAGTCCGTAGAAACTCCGAACCGATTCTATTTCATCGGTAGCATGTGTGGTTCCGGAATAATCGCGCCTGCAAATTTGCTCTGACGTCACTGAAAATGTGGAAATTTCGCAAATCGACAATTTTTGTTGCGCGATGCGATAGAGAACGTCCATTTGAACCCTGAATCGTTGTCAGTTTGTCAATTAAGCGTACAGGGCCGGAACAATACGGTCCGAAAATTTGTGGCCCGGCCACTTTGAGGGCCGATTCAAATACCTTCTACGTTCCGATTTCACTTTTAAACGCCAGGACGTGTATCTACGGACCGCCCCGCTTGCGATGCGCCAAAAAACTCGAAAAAAATTTCCTCAAATTCACGTACCCCTACCTTTGATCACGACTTTCGAACGCGAATTTTTTTTCGCAAATCTGCAATTTTTTCGACGCGGATACAAACTAGACGTCCGTCTGAACTACGAATAGTTTTCGGTTTCTCGATAGCACGCGTAACGCCGGAGTTACAACGTCTGAAAGAGTTTGCGGGTCCGCAAAATCGTCTTTTTTCGCATTTTTCGCACACTTCCCACCGTTAAATTTGCTTCCAAATGCGGAAACTAGGTGCGCCGGATCCGTCCGCTCCCGATCCGCTGAAAAAAACATCGAAAAGTCGAAGTGCAAAAATTTGCAATTTCGCGAGTCAGAAGTTAGGGCGTGGCATTTCTCGATGTTTGTCCGTAGATTTGATGGTGGAGGCGCATAAAATGTTAATGTGATCGGCGAGACTTTTCCTTATGGAAATCGCTTGTTTCGACGGTGTCATATGATTCTTGACGTCTACACGGACTGTATGTCAGGGTCGGTGTGCGGCCCGCACAGGCCCGGTGCAGCAGGCCCGAGAAAATTTGTAAATAGATGAAAAAATTGTAAATCGGAAACTTTTTCGACGCGATGCGATATTAGACATCCGTCAGAGCTTCGAACCGACGTCGCTTCCTCGCTCATATGTACAGGGCCGGCGCAGATGCCCGAAAACCAATCGAAGACGTGAATTTCATTCGTCATTTCTAGACGTTTATGGGGATCGGTGTTAACTTTTATCACGTAATTATAAATTTCCGAGGCCTTCTCACTTCCAATCCGCCAAAAAAATTGCGAAAAACATTTGTATTACACGTGTAGGTGTGTATGTGTGTATGTTTTTTCCAAATTGTTTGAATCTTGAAAATGGATGAATCTGGCAGTACAGAGCGAATGAATATGTCTAGTGGAACTGCGGACCGGTGTCGGTTATTCGGTCGCGCGTGCAGGGCCGGAACAACGGCCCGAAGCACAAGCTATCGTTGATCGCTTCTGATACCGTTTCAAGCACATTTAAACAACCGAAAATTTAACATACGTATGTTTAAGGAATATCACGCTTGCGATGCGCCGAAAAATTGTCGAAAAAAAAACAAGAATTTTTTTTATTAAATTGTTTTTTTAGCCAAAATTATTTTTGAAAGCGACGACGATTTTGGCTGTGTAGGACGATAGCGGCTATCAATCACTACAGTGGATTAGTGGCGTTCCGCGCTTCAACACACAGGGCCGGGACGGCGGCCCGAAAACCAGTTAGGAGCTGTTTGATTTGATCGTAGTTTTGTGACACTTTTAGGCGCTAGGGCAAAGTTCCAACGATGAATCGCAATTGTATGAGTAGGCACGTTTTCGATTCCAACAAAAATATCGCAATAAACAATTAGTACATCATAGGCTGGCTCCAGCCATCTCTGTCGTCTAATGATGTGTCAGTATGAATCAATCTTATGTATTGTACACAAATAAATAATAAACATATTTTATTGTTTTTACATTAGTAGACCGTTCATAGTCGTCGAGTTAATGTTTAACGGTCCATTTGGCAAAGCAATGTCAAGAAAAAACTTAAATCGATCGTTAATGACCAGCGTGCTTTTCAGACCGATGGTGTAGGCACCCCTGGTACATTTTAGAAACTATGGTGGACGGTTGGCTTCGTGTTGTCGCAAAAATATTTTATATCTAGCTCTCCACTCTCCTCACAGTCTCATTAAACTGCGACAGTTTATAAATGAATACACGAGTGCAAAATGTCATCGTGTATATATATATATTATATTTTTAAATTGACAGTTTTTGCATTGCGAAGCGATACTAGATATCCATTTAAATTCTGAATCGGTTTTAGAAAATCGGTAACGCGTGCGGTACAGGAACAATCGGGTCTGTAATTTCGCACTGACGTCACTGGAAATGTGAAATTATCGTAAATCGACCATTTTTGTTGTGCGATGTGATACTAGACGTCTATTTGAATACTGAACCGGTATCACTTTGTCGTCAATTTAGCGTACAGGGTCGGAGAAATAGGGCCCGAATTTTCAGATTGGCCCACTTTGCAGGCCGGTTTGAATACATTTTAGAGGCCGGTGTCACTTTTAAACACTAGTACGTCTGTCTACAAACCGACCCGCTTCCGATGCGATGAAAAAATTGCAAAGAAAGTGAAAAAAAAATATTTGCAAAATATTTCTTTCTGCAAATCGATAGTTTTTGTGATGCAAAGCGATACTAGACGTCCGTTGAATATCCGAACTCGTTCCAGTTCATCGGTAGCATGCATAGTTCCGGAATAATCGCGTCTGCAAATTCGCTCTGACGTCACTGAAAATGTGGTAATTTCGCAATTCGGCAATTTTTGTTGTGCGATGCGACACTAGACGTCCATTTGAACACTGAATCGGTGTCGGTTTGTCAATTAGCCGTACAGGGCCGGAGTAATATGGTCCGAAAATTTGCGACCCGCCCACTTCGGGGGCCGATTCAAATACCTTCTACGTTCCGATTTCACTTTTAAACGCCAGGACGTGTATCTACGGACCGCCCCGCTTGCGATGCGCCAAAAAACTCGAAAAATTTTTTCTCAAATTCACGTACCCCTACCTTTGATCACGATTTACGAACGCGAAATTTTTTTCGCAAATTTGCAATTTTTTCGCCGCGGATGGAAACTAGATGTCCGTCTGAACTACGAATAGCTTTCGGTTTCTCGATAGCACGCCTAACACCGGAGTAATGGCGCCTGAAAGAGTTTGCGGGTCCGAAAATTCGCCTATTTTCGCATTTTTCGCACACTTCACACCGTTAAATTTGCTTCCAAATGCGAAAACTAGGTGCGCCGTATCCGTCCGCTCCCGATCCGCTGAAATAAACATCGAAAAGTCGAAGTTGAAAAATTTGCAATTTCGCAAATCAGAGCATTTTTCGATGCTTGTTTATGGAGATGATGGTGGAGGCGCAACGATTTGATGGTGGAGGCGCACAATGTATTAACGTGCTCGGCGGGCGTTTTCCTTTTGGAAATCGCTTGTTTCGACGGTGTCACATGATTCTAGACGTCTACATGGACTGTATGCCATTGCCGGTGCGGCCCGCACAGGTCCGGTGTACCAGGCCCGAGAAAATTTGTAAATAGATGAAAAAATTACAAATCGGTAATTTTTTCGACGCGATGCGATTTCACACGTCCGTCGGACCTTCGAACCGACGTCGCTTCCTCGCTCACATGTACAGGGCCGGCACAGAGGCCCGAAAATCAGTCGACGACCGGAATTTCCTATGTCGTTTCTAGACGTACATAAGTGCTAGTGCCAACTTTTATCGCATATTTACAAATGTACGAGGCTTTCTCACTTACGATCCGCAAAAAAAATTGCAAAAAAACAGTTTTATTGTGCGTGTACGTGTGTATGTATGTATGATTTTTTCAAAATTGTTTCAGTCTTGTAAATCGATGAATCTGGCGGTACAGAGCGCATGTATATGCTTAGTGGAACTGCGGACCGGCCGGGCCTCGCCGCGCGAGGCCCGGCGAATTATTAAATTGCGACAGTTTATAAATGATTCAACGGGTGCAAAATGTCATCGTATAAATCCAGTATATCGATCGAATTGGGACGAATTACTTTCATTGTTTACCGGTTAGTCGCATAAAACACCGTTCCATTTCCATTTACAGTTTCTTCGAGTCCGATAATCGACGGAATCAGTCCGGCGCGCGGCGGTGAAACGAACTGCCGGCCGACGAAATTGCCCGGCCGTACGGACACACGATAGACATATTTGCGCCGAAGAGAACATTTCTATTGATGTAAAATTACTTGTACGTGAGTCTACGGACCAGCTCGCTTCCGATGTGGCGAAAAAATTGCCAAAAACGCGAAAAATTTTTTTTGCAAAAATTTATATTTTGGAAATTAATAGTTTTTTCATTACGGAGCGATACTATACGTCCGTCGAATCTCCAAACTCGTTTCAGTTCATCGGTAGCATGCGTGGTTCCCGAGCTATCGCGTCTGCAAATTCGCTATGACGTCACTGAAACTGTGGTAATTTCGCAAATCGGCAATTTTTGTTGTGCGATGCGAAACTAGACGTCCATTTGAACACTGAATCGGTATCGGTTTGTCAATTAGCCGTACAGGGCCGGAGTAATATAGTCCGCAAATTTACGACCCGCCCACTTCGGGGGCCGATTCAAATACCTTCTACGTTCCGATTTCACTTTTAAACGCCAGGACGTGTATCTATGGACAGCCCCGCTTGCGATGCGCCAAAAAACTCGAAAAAAATTTCCTCAAATTCACATATCACGTATCACCTATCACCTTCACCTTCACCTTCACCTATCACCGTTCACATATCACCTTTGATCACGATTTTGGAAAGCGAAATTTTTTTCGCAAAATTGCAATTTTTTCGACGCAGATTGAAACTAGACGTCTGTCTGAACTACGAATAGCTTTCGGTTTCTCGATAGCACGCCTAACGTCGGAGTAATGGCGCCTGAAAGAGTTTGCGGGTCCGAAAATTTGCCTATTTTCGCATTTTTCGCACACTTCCCACCGTTCAATTTGCTTCCAAATGCGAAAACTAGGTGCGCCGTATCTGTCCGCTCCCGATCCACTGAAAAAAACATCGAAAAGTCGAAGTTGAAAAATTTGCAATTTCGCAAATCAGAGCATTTTTCGATGCTTGTTTATGGAGATGATGGTGGAGGCGCAACGATTTGATGGTGGAGGCGCACAATGTATTAACGTGCTCGGCGGGCGTTTTCCTTTTGGAAATCGCTTGTTTCGACGGTGTCACACGATTCTAGACGTCTACACGGACTGTATACCAGTGCCGGTGTGCGGCCCGCACAGGCCCGGTGTACCAGGCCCGAGAAAATTTGGAAATAGAAAAAATTACAAATCGAAAATTTTTTCGACGCGATGCGATATTGCACATCCGTCGGACCTTCGAACCGACGTCGCTTCCTCGCTTACATGTACAGGGCCGGCACAGAGGCCCTAAAACCAATCGAAGACGGGAATATCATTCGTCATTTCTAGACGTTTATGAGCGTCGGCGTTAACTTTTATCGCGTAATTATAATTGTCCGAGGCTTTCTCACTTAGGATCCGCAAAAAAAAATTCAGAAAAACATTTGTATTGTGCGTGTACGTCTGTATGTATGTATGATTTTTTCCAAATACAGAGTGAATATAGGCGCCTGTTGGATACGCGAACTTGCGTCTGTTCCTATATCGCACACGCAGAGCCGTAGTAACAGCCCGATGTCCGTATCAGAGGCTAGTTTCATCCACCTCTGATCTCGATTGATATACTGTTAGGTTTAATTAGACGAACGGTAGTCTACGAATACGTCACAGTAAAGCAAGTAGAATCAATGTTGTGTTTTGTACATGTTAATATATGATACACATTCTTTACTGTATATCAGTACGTTCGTAGTCGTCTAATCAATGTTTAGCCGTCCATTTGGCCAAGCATCGTTAAGAAGAATTAATGAATTAGATGTTTTTTATACTGATATAGAATATAGATTAATTATTTGCATATTAAACACACTGTGTTTTATATATATATATATATATATATATATATATATATATATATATATATATATATATATATGTATTTGTATGTTAAATAATTAATTAAAATATTTTTATTTCAAATTTAATTTCAATCTGTTATATTATATAGGGATTGTTAAATATAAAAATTGATTAATTACAATGTAAATAATTATTAAATTATTTTATGTTTATGTTTAAAATAAATAAAAAAATCATTTAAAATTTAGTTTAAAAACTTTATTTATTTATATTCACTTTACATTAAATACACTTTTATAAAACATAAAATTATAAAAATATAAATTAATATAATTAATAAATATCATTAATATTTAAATATCAATTAATGTTCTGCTTTATGTAGAGTCCGTTTGGTCGTGGTACTATAGAGATACCTGTAAATTAAAATTAGAGACATTAGTTTAGGTTAGATTTTATTCTTTTAGATTTTTTTTTAAGTATGCCATTACATGTAATGCTATTGTATGTAAGCGAGGCTATACATTCGCTCTACACCACCAGATTCATCGATTTGTAAGACAAACAATTTGAAAAAAATCATACATACACACACACACGTACATGCACAATACAACTATTTCTTTGCAATTTTTTTTGCGGATTGGAAGTGAGAAGGCCTCGGAAATGTATAATTACGTGATAAAAGTTAACACCGATCCCCATAAACGTCTAGAAATGACGAATGAAATTCCCGTCTTCGATTGGTTTTCGGACCTCTGCGCCGGCCCTGTACATGTGAGCGAGGAAGCGACGTCGGTTCGAAGGTCCAACGGATGTGCAATATCGCATCGCGTCGAAAAAATTTTCGATTTGTAATTTTTTCTATTTCCACATTTTCTCGGGCCTGGTACAGCGGGCCTGTGCGGGCCGCACACCGGCACTGGTATACAGTCCGTGTAGACGTCTAGAATCGTGTGACACCGTCGAAACAAGCGATTTCCAAAAGGAAAACGCCCGCCGAGCACGTTAATACATTGTGCGCCTCCACCATCAAATCGTTGCGCCTCCACCATCATCTCCATAAACAAGCATCGAAAAATGCTCTGATTTGCGAAATTGCAAATTTTTCAACATCGACTTTTCGATGTTTTTTTCGGCGGATCGGGAGCGGACGGATCCGGCGCACCTAGTTTCCGCATTTGGAAGCAAATTTAACGGTGGGAAGTGTGCGAAAAATGCGAAAATAGGCGAAATTTCGGACCTGCAAACTCTTTCAGACGCTGTAACTCCGGCATTACGCGTGCTGTCGAGAAACCGAAAGCTATTCGTAGTTCAGACGGACGTCTAGTTTCTATCTGCGTCGAAAAAATTGCAGATTTGCGAAAAAAATTTCGCTTTCCAAAATCGTGATCAAAGGTAGGGGTACGTGAATTTGAGAAAAAATTTTTCGAGTTTTTTGGCGCATCGCAAGCGGGGCGGTCCGTAGATACACGTCCTGGCGTTTAAAAGTGAAATCGGAACGTAGAAGGTATTTGAATCGGCCCCCGAAGTGGGCGGGTCGCAAATTTTCGGACCATATTACTCCGGCCCTGTACGGCTAATTGACAAACCGATACCGATTTAGTGTTCAAATGGATGTCTAGTTTCGCATCGCACAACAAAAATGGCCGATTTGCGAAATTACCACATTTTCAGTGACGTCAGAGCTAATTTGCAGACGCGATTACTAGGGTACCACGCATGCTACCGATGAACTGGAACGGGTTCGGAGATTCGACGGACGTATAATATCGCTCCGTAACGAAAAAACTATTAATTTGCAAAATATAAATTTTTGCACAAAATTTTTTTTCGTGTTTTTGGCAATTTTTTCGCCACATCGGAAGCGAGCTGGTCCGTAGACTCACGTACAAGTAATTTTACCTCAATAGAAATGTTCTCTTCGGCGCAAGTAGATCAATCGTGTGTGCGTAAGACCGCGCGATTTCGTCGGCCGGCAGTTCGTTTCACCGCCGCGCGCCGGACTGATTCCGTCGATTATCGGACTCGAATACACTGTAAGTGGAAATGTAACGGTGTTTTATGTGACTAACCGGTAAACAATGAAAGTAATTTGTCCCTGTTCTATTGATATACTGGACATATACGATGACATTTTACGCTCCTATAATCATTTATAAACTGTCACAGTTCAATAAGACTATAAGGAGAGTGGTGATCTAGATATAACATATTTTTGCGACAATACGAGGCCAACCGTCCACCATCGTTTCTATAATGTACCGAGGTGCCTACACCATCGGTCTGAAAATCACGTAGGCCATTATCAATCGATTTGAGTTTTTCTTGACATTGAGACAAAATGCTTTAAAGCATACTATACAACGACCTCAATTTTCTCCATTCCATAAGGATAATTATAATTAGTTTATATATATATATATATATATATATATATATATATATATATATATATATATATTATTTTAAATACATTACAAATATTCTGGCCTTATTATAATTTTGTAAATTATAATTTCGATTGTAATTTGATTTTCTGTTATTATTATATACTCTTAAAACAAATCACAAGTGCATAGTTTTTTCTATGATTTAAAGAAATGAATTATTGAATTCACATTACTTGTTTTATATACGTTCTAAAAATCTTTATCAAAAAATGAAGAAAATATTATTAAATTCGTGAAATAATATTCGTTTGAAATAACAAGGTTAAGTATCTCGAACAAAATCCATGTACAAAGAAAATATTATGTACATTTCACAATTAATACTAAAATTGTTTGAAACACATTTATAGTAAAAGTAATGTTTGAATTAACTTGCGCACAAATTTATAAAATCAATGTAATTTGGAATATTTGTGTCATTTTGTGAATACACATTAATTAAAAACTGAAGTCCTTAAGCCCAAAATCTCACAGATTCATATTTTGATAGTAAGTTTACAAACAATAATTGATTTCATTAACCAGCCCAGAAAATGAGCATCATTTAAAAATTGCAAAAAAAATACATTACTACATTATAGAACCAGGCTGTTATTAAAAAGTTCAAAAATTGACAAATTGTTAACTTCAATTTATAAATAACTATCTTTAAACATAAAAAATATTTTTAAATTCATTTAGATTAAGAAGAATTTGTCCTTTTTAATTGTTTAGATCATTACTGAAAAGAATGCTCTCTCTCGATATATATATATATATATATATATATATATATATATATATATATATATATATATATATGTATAAATTTCTCTTTGTGTTTCGATATCCACTTGTTTATAAATGCATTTACAAACTGTTATAATTTATGTACAACCCCAGAACTATATTTTATTAAATTTACTCATTTTCATTAATTTTGTACATAATTTATTTACTTATATCTTTACTTCCATTTTGTCGTACTCATTTTTGTTATTCTGAAACATTTCTTAGGAAGGAAAAACTTATATTTTTGCCTTTTTTTTGATATTTTCGATATTTATTATGGACCGATGAAATTTTGTGTAAAATACGATATAGAATATTAAAATACGGATCAACCAGTATGAATTAATTGCCATTTTTATAACAATTTGGATATTTTAAGAAAGAAAAACGTGCTTTTTGCGGATTTTTTACGGTTCTTTTAATATTTTCAGTATTTATTATGGACCGGTATTAATTTTGTGTAACATATGATATAGAATATTAAAATACGCATCGACCAGTATGAATTAATTACCAGATTTTAAGCAATTTGGATATTTGATAATTTCATTAAATTTACAATAATTTACAACCATTTACTATGAACAACAATCATTTCATGTTATTATTCATTTTCTTTTTTAAAAAATGACAAATACTCTACAGTAATAGGTACGAAAACGAAAGAATCTGTATATTTTTTCGGTGAAGATATATATATATATATATATATATATATATATATATATATATATATATCAAGACAAGGTTTTTTTAAAAAATTAGTTGCACTATTATTATCCCACGTGAGTTATTGAGGAATAGAAATATTTTTGGTAAATATAATTTAAAATTGTTTGCAATGAAATTTCAACTCCTTGGAGAACTGTTATTTTTTCATAATTATAAATGAATACAGTTCTCAATTAGAGTGTAAACGAATAATAGATGCTATGGAGTAAGACGCAGATAGATGTAATAAACGCCACCACGTGTAGTTGTAAATCCTGGTACTCATTGAATTTCTATTGTATGGGAAATTAACTTTCACAAAAAGATTTTTATTTAAATTTTGGTGATCTTCGCGCGATTTTTATATTCAATCAGAAAAATTAAATTAACGTAAATGTTATTGTAACGTTTTATTTTAATATTCAATTACGAAGATATTTCTGTTAAAATTTATATTCCGCCGAAGAAATGTCATCCCACAATGTGCGGCGAAGGTATTGTTGAGATAGTGAAAGTGGACCTACTTTATCTGTGGTGCGTAGCGTCGTAGTGCAATTGTTGAATTATCCGTTGTTTATTTGAAAAAAAATTGTTTCATATAAAAGAAATATATCATCAATAAATAATATTATATATTGAACCAAGGTATAGTTAAAAAAAACTGATATAAACAATTTTTCTACTTTGAAATATTATTTAAGTACAGGCAGTTCTTAATGTTAAAATGGACGCTACTATAATAGATTTAATTTTCAAACATTGTTGATTATATTACATATTATTTAATATAAGATTTCGGTAGTAAATTATCTTTTGATTAATGTATGATTTTTAATATAGTTAATAATGAATGTGTAATATGATTGCATTCAAATACAGTACAAATCATAAGAAACACTTTCAATATCTGATTTTTAAGTCTTGAATTGTTTACAGTTCATAATAAATTCAATACTAAAAGTACGTTACAAATCTAAATACTATTTTTACAAATTTGTACGTAGTTCTATAACATTGTTCATTTTCGTTGTAAACAATTATGCAGAAGTAAAATAAAGCTTGTATTTACATGTTTATTTACTTTTCAGTATCAAATAAAATGCAAATCGACAAAAGCAATAAAAAAAAATACATTGTATCGAAACAATGTACTGCAGTATGCACTGTAGTTGATAATTCTCAGCTGGCAAAAAGACATCACTTTCACCAGTTTGAACGATGTTTATAATTAGCAAAATGTTCCAGTTTAATATCGGAATGAGATTCAAGGCAGTGCTTCAAATGTGTAAGTTAATAAGTGAATTATATACAATGTATGAAATTAATAAAGATGAATATAAAAGTAACTGTCTGTTAGTAGCTAGGTTACAAACAAATGAATCTTACCCATCGTGAACAACTTGCAAGGGAGGCAGCTCACCGATCATTCGAAATACATCTGGAATCGTCTGCTGTCTACATGGATTCTACAAAGAAGACCGACTAGCCACCTACGAATAATTTGATCCTCACATCAGTCAGAGAATTGCGATTATTGAATGTTAAAATTGGTGACAGTTTGTAAATGCATTTATAAATTATTAGATACCGAAACAAAGTAGAATTATATATATATATATATCACATTCTTTTCAATGTCCTACACAATTAAAATGAACAAATACTTCTCAATGTAAATGCATTTAAAAACATGTTCTTATATATATATATATATATATATATATATATATATATATATATATATATATATATATATATATATATATATATATATATACATATATACATACATATATGCTTTTTTTGTAATTAATTACAAATTGAAGTTATCAATTTGTCAATCTCACAGATTAAATCAACTATTTTGAACTTTTGTAATAACAATCTGATGACACATTGTCTCTTTGTATCAAAACATAAATCTGTGAGTTTTTCAGTCTAATTATTTCAATTTTAATTAATGTATATTGACAATATTAGCACATATATATATATATATATATATATATATATACAAAGAGAGAGAGAGCAATAATAAATTTATAGTAATAAATAGCAAAAAAAAGATATTTTAAATTTCATTAATTTTATAAGTATATTTGCACAAGTAAAATCAAACATTAATTTCAATATAAATATGTTTAAAACACATTTTTAGTATTTCTATATGTAATGAAATATGGTAATCACAATATTTTCTTTGTACGTGGACCTTGTTACTTCAAAACTACACAAGTGCGAAAATGGTAATTTTAATATTTTTTCTCATAAGGATTTCCAAAATAAATATAAAACTTATAACACTGAACATAGCGAGATAAGTTAATTCAAATCATTAACCAAAATAAAAACTTGTTTTTGTTCTGAAAGTAACATTTTTAATAACAAAATTACAATGAAAATTATTATTTACAAAATGTTAGTGGTAAATTCAACAATTTTAAAATGTATTTAAAACAACAATGTATAAAATTATCTTTATGATCTATGTGGAGTAGATAAGATTTACTTTTCAGTGTAGTCATATTTTAAAACATTCTCGTATTTCATATTTATATGGAAAGTAACGTTTGAGAAAAATTTTCATTTTACATGAATTGCTCTCTAATTTAATTAAATCTTGAATGAATTTTAGTTAATGAGAATACTAAATTACATTTTATTAAAATTTATATGAACTGAGTCAGATTTAGTTTGTTTTCATACATTTGCATTTGAAAACATTAAATTTTCACTTGAGTATTTCTTTTGAAGTCTCTTCATGTTGAATTATTGTTTATTAATATTAATAAAATTGCATTAGAAAATGTCATTTGCAAAACAGTAATGAAATAGTAATACAATATAAATGCAAATTAAATAATGAACTTTGAAATGAAGTTAACAGAGTAACATTTGTAACATAACAGTAAACATTATTGCACACAATCGATTAAAACTATTCGATTTAATAGATTATATTTATAAAAAAAGACACTATTCATATACAGATAAAATAAATTGTAATTTTTATTAAACATTCTTTGATATACATTTCTTTTGAAATCATTTAATCTTGAATTAGTTAAAGCAGTCAGTTTTAAAAATGATACCAGTCTCATTTTAGAGACAAATTAATTTTAATTAATAAAAAAAAACAATAAATTACATTTTACTAAGTTTATATGAAGTCAAGTTTGATATTTTTTCAATACAAATGGATTTTATTTTCTCTCGCATCTTTTAATGTCAAATCGTTTTTATTTCTATTAAGTAAAATTAATTCAAAAATGTCATTTACAAAGCAGTAATGAAAAAGTATTAGTATATAAATACATATTAAATACTAAATGTTAAATTTTTAAGTAAATAACAGTAAACTTTATTGAAAAGATTCTTTTAAAACTTTTCAATTTAGCAGTAATTATATATATATATAAACAAACTCTTCATATAAATATTTAATAAAATGAATACAAAAACAGATCTCTCTTTTGAGATGGTTTTGTTCTAAATTAATTGGAACTCTCTGAAATGAAACCAGACTAGTCTAATGACTATATCTCGAATGATATGAATTACTAAAAATTAAATTACATTATTATTACGTTTATATGAATGAAGTTGAGTTCTTCTTTAAGCAAATGCATTCGAGAGAATTTTATGTTCACTCAAATAAGTTTGCTTCATTTTTTTAAAAAAAAATATTTAATATTAATCAAATTACATTTGAAAATGTCATTTACAAAACAGTAATGAAAAAGCAATAATATATAACAGAAATTAAATACAAAAATCTGATTATTCATATAAATTTTTAATGAATGTAATATTTATAAAAAATGTTGAGACAGTATGTTTCCTTTCAGATTATTTTATCTTAACAGAAACACTAAATTCAGAATTAATACTAGTCTAATTATAACTTTATATGAATGAAGTCGAGTTCTTTTTTAAACAAATGTATTTGAGAGCATTTTATTTTCATTCAAATAACTATTTCTTTATTTTCAAATTCAATCATTTTGAAAAAAAATGTTTAATATTTTAATAAGATTGCATTTGAAAATGTCATTTACAAAGCAGTAATGAAAAATTGTTAGTATATAAATTCATATTGGATACTGAATGTTACAATGTAAAGTAACATTACATTAAAGTAACTTTTTATTAATATTAATAAAACTATGTTTACAAATATCGTTTGCAAAGCGATAATGAAAATATATAAATCTGTATCGAATAATGAATATTCAAATTAAAAGCAATGAAATGACATTCTTATATGTGTTTCACAGAATCGATTTAAACTATTCGATTCGATAGATTACATTTGTAAAAGAACTCGCTATTCCTATAAATATATAATGAATTGTAATGTTTATGAAACACTCTTCGAACATATATTTGTTTTGAAATGATTTTATCTTTAAGTCAGTTGAAACAGTCAGTTGTGAAATGATACTATTCTAATAACTTAATGAATTTTAACTAATACATTTTATTGAGATTTGTGTGAATGCAATCAAGTTGAGTTCTTTTTGATACAAAAATGCATTTGAAAATAAACTAATTTCACTAAGGTACCTCTTTTAAAATCCATTCATTTTGAATTATTTTTTTATACTAAAACTCCATTCAAAAATATCATTTACAAATTGGTAATGAGAAAGTACATACCAAAAAACAAATATTCAAACGAAAGTAATATTATTTATGAGTTGACTGCTATAAAAAAACCAGAACTATTTGATTGAATAGAAATAATACAAAAGAACTCACCATTCACATAAATGTATAATAAATTGTAATGTTTACCTAACATTCTTCAAATATGGTTCTTCTGAAGATGATTTAATATTAAAATTGTTGAAACTGGCAATTCTGAAACAATACAAGTTTAAAAATTAAAACTACGAAATCTTTTTAATAAAAATTTCTCAGTGTGATGCAGTCTAGTAAAATATTTTTTTTAACAATTACAATATTAAAATAATTACAAGTTTGAAAACTGTCGTGTGTACAATGAAATTTAGAATATTGATCTCTTAACTAGATAAATTATTTGTATGTACAAATACTTTCATATCAAAATAAGGACTTGTGATGTTTTAGGACCGGCCAATTCCGTTTTAATCAATGTTATTTAAATCATCTAAGTATAATTATATGTAAATCAGTAACGATGTAGAGTTACAACGTTCTAAAATTTGCTTTCGAATAAAAGGCAAACGTATTCATAGTGGAATTTTCATCGCTTAAAGAATTACATCAATAAAATTAAACGAATCTCTTTTTAACGTAAATGCTTTTAAAACAATTTGATTAATTATTTCATTTACACAAATATATTTCTCAGTGTAATGTTAATGAAACATGTTTACATGTAGAACAAATGTCAAAATGTGTATAACAAATTACTGAATATTGCATTTGCTACATTACGATATTAATGAATGACATTAAGCAGAGTTTATAATATATTTCTACTATATATACGTTTACATTTTTATTATTAATATAAATATTTTAAATATAACTTATGATACTGTAATTTCGACAAAAATACGACTAAGTGAAACACTCCCGAGGATAATAATATACAAAATAATATGCACAAAATTCTCAACAGCAACAAACATTAAATTGTAATCACATATGTATAAACAAATCTGTATATTGAACACTTATGTATATGTATAAAAAAAAAAAAAATAATTCAACAGGTCTTCGAGAAACGTCAACAAGCAGAAACACCACCGATAATCTGTGCCGGTATATGTAATGTATTACTCGTACGTATCAATAAATATTCACTTTACAAATTTTATATTAATTACATATGCCGTAGATAAGGCATTTGCTCTAGTATATAAGTAAGTTGCATGAAATAATAAATGTCTATCAAATATATTAAAGTCTAGCAATTAATCTTTAACTTATATTTGTTGACATGTCAAACAATAATGGAAGTAGGGCAATACCACCAAATATATCTGTGACCGATTTGAAATTTTGGACGCAGATATGTTTGGTGGATCGGCAATACCACCAAATATATCTGCGACCGATTTGAAAATTCGGTCTCAGATATATTTGGTGGAACGGCAGTACCACCAAATATATCTGCGACCGATTTGGAAAATCGGGCGCAGATATGTTTGGTGGATCGACAATACTACCAAATATATCTGCGACCGATTTGAAAATTCGGTCGCAGATATATTTGGTGGTATTGCCAATCCACCAAACATATCTGCGACCGAATTTTCAAATCGGTCGCAGATATATTTGGTGGTATTGCCGATCCACCAAACATATCTGCGACCGAATTTTCAAATCGGTCGCAGATATATTTGGTGGTATAGCCGTTCCACCAAACATATCTGCGACCGAATTTTCAAATCGGTCGCAGATATATTTGGTGGTATTGCCGTTCCACCAAACATATCTGCGACCGAATTTTCAAATCGGTTGTAGATATGTGGTGATATTGCCGTTCCACCAAACATATTTGCAACTCATTTTCGACATCGGTTTCTGATTTCTTGTAACTTACTTACATACTAGAGCAAATGCCTTATCTACGGCATATTTAATTAATTATAAAACGTATGAAGTTAATAATATTTAATTAATACATACAATGAAATCCATTTGATTCTTTACATATATAGTCATTCGATGATGATCCTGTTGTAAGATATTTCTTCGATACCTATTGTATTTTTTTTTATATACATAAAAACATGTTATAAAATACATATATCAATCATAGTACATATACCAAATTTCAATTACAATGTAATGTTCACTATTGTTGAGAATTTTGCATAAATTTGTCATATAATTATTCATAATTTTAATTAGTAGATTTTAATCAATATGATAGAATTACATTAACGACAATAAAAAACCTTAAACGCATATACAGTAAGATTTATCCCGGCTCGATGTTATTCGTAAATATTTTAAACGTAACAATATGTAAGTTATTACATTTCGACAGTTTCCTATTTTAAATGCATTCGTTATTATATTAATTGAAAATATAGTTATTGATATTAAATGAAGACAAATGTGAATTTATATATCGAAACATGTTTCATTAACATTATATTCGAAACATTATATCTGAATAAATAAAATAATAGTCAAAATAATTTGGAATGCTTTTACATTTAAAAAACAGAGAGTTCTACTAGACTTTATAATTACAGATCTTTAAGCGATGAAAATTCTACTATAAATACACTTGCCATTCAATTTGACAGTTATTACATTAAAAGATATTTAACTTATTAACAGCATTACCGGTTAATATATAATTATTAACGTTTGATTCTATCAACATTGACTAAAACGAAACTACCAGTTCTAAAACATCACAAGTGCTAATAAATAATCTTATTATGTTACGCTGCATCAAGAATTTGTTATCAAAAACATATCATAATTAATAAACTTGTATTGTTTCAGAACAGACAGTATCAACTAATTCAATATAACATATGTTCAAAAACTTATTCATAAATATTACAATTTTTTATATAATTATATGAATAGTCAGACTCTTAAAATATAATTTGTCTCAAATCAGTTTTAACAACAAAGTTTATTGCCATATAAACAATATTACTTTTCATTTGAACATTCATTATTAAATATATATTTATGTACTGTTACTTTTTCATTATTGCTTTGTAAATGACATTTTTAATGCAGTTCTATTAATAAAATATGACTCTAAATGAATAGATTTAAAAGAAATACTAGAAGGAAAATAGAATACATTCAAATGCATTTGTGCCAAAAAGAATTAAACTTGATTTCATTCATATAAATATCTTAATAAATTGTAATCTAATGTTCATTAAGTAATTAAAATTAATCAGAGTTTATAAACTACTCACAGAACAGTTCATATTAAGACATTTTTTTAACATTACTTTCATTATACATATGAAATGTTTTAAAATATGATTACATCAAGAACTCAATTTTATCTACTCTGTATAAATCTTCAAGATAATTACATACATTATTGTTTTAATACATTTCAATGTTGTCATTATCATTACTATTTTGCAAATAATTCATTGTATTTTTGTGTTATTAAAAATGATACTTTCAAAACAAACGCCATAAATTCGTATTTTGGTTCTATGATAAACAACTGAATTATTTTCTTAAATCAAATATTATTTTGTGAAATAATATTTGTTTGAAATAAACAGACTTAAGTATTTCCAACAATAATCTATGTACAAGAAAAATGTTTTATGAATGTCACATATTTATATTAAAGTAGTTTTTAATTTTACTTGTGTAAATATTTATAAAATTTATATCATTAAAATATCTTGATTTCATTTTTGTAAATTTATTTTTAAGTTCTTTTATTACTGTTCTCTACCACTGTATATATATGAATGCAATGTTTGTTAATTTTGTCAGTATTAATTAAAATTTCTGATGTCAGTTCTAAAACATCACAAGTCATTATTAAACATGCAAATAAATTTATCTCATTAAGTTAAATGTTCTTAATTTCATAGCATAATGTGACATTTTTTTAAAATCAAATATTGTAATTATTTAAAAAATATGTATGTTATTAAGCAACATCGAGATACTGTTATTAAAAACATACCATAATCATAATTAGTAAACTTATATCATTTCAGAGCTGACAGTTTCAATTGATTTCACGTTAAATCATCCCAAAAGAAAAATACATTCAAAGAATATTTAATAAACATTACAACTCATTATATATTTATATGAATAGACAAGTTTATTAAAATATAATTTCTACTGAATTAAATAGGCTTAACTGATTCCCTACATCAAAATTTTTTACTTTATTTTTCATTCGAACACTCATTATTTTATATGAATTTATATACTATTTTTGATGGAAGATTAGTTAATTTCAAATGCATTTGTATCAAAAAGAACTAAATTTGACATCATTCATATAAATCTTAATAAAATGTAATTGGACATTTATTAATTAATATTTATTCGAGATTCCATAAACTTAGCATAGTATATGAGGAACTCAATTTTCTCTATTTTAAGGATAATTGTAATTATTTCATATATATATATATATATGTATGTATGTATGTATATTATTATTTTAAATACATTTCAAAGTTACTGGCATTATTACAATTTTGTAAATTATAATCTTTATTGTAATCTTATTTATTGTTATTAAAAATTATACTCTTAGAACAAAAACACAAGTTCATAGTTTTTTATGTTGCTTTAAAAAATTGAATTATTAAATTAAATATTACAAGTTTTGTATTCTTTCTAGATATCCTCATCAAAAAATGAAAAATTTGCTATTATTAAACTTGTGAAATAATACTCCTTGGAAATAACAAGAGGTTAAGTATCTCGAACAAAATCCATGTACAAAGAAAATGTTACGTGAATGTTACACATTTCATAATTAATACTAAAATTATTTTAAACACATTTATAGTAAAAGTAATGTTTGAATTACCTCGTGCAAATATTTATAAAATTAATGTAATTTAGAATATTTGTATAATTTTGTCAATATACATTAATTAAAAACTGAAGTCCTTAGCTCAAAATCTTACAGATTCATATTTTGATAGTAAGTTTACTAATAATAATTGACTTCATTATCAAGCCAAGAAAATGTCCTTCATTTACAAATTGCAAACAAAATTTACATTACTACATTGTACGATCAGACTGTTATTAGAAAGTTCAAAAATTGACAAATTGTTGACTTCAATTTATAATTAACTATCTTTAAAGATAATTGCTTCAAGATGGATTGTTTAATAGTCACTTCACTTTATTAAATCCAAATTAATGTGTCTTGTTTACCACGTCATGTCAAACTGCCTTCCTGCTGCCGCTTCCTAGCCCCGACTGCCTGTCCCTCTCCACACAACCAGTCATCCATGATTTCAGTTGTATTCTAACTGTTCAGTAGTGTCTGATTAAAATCATATAATAGATCGATTTAAAAAACTAACTACTACAAGACAGTTACTTTTATATTCGTCTTTACTACATTTTATACACAATTATATCCTTTTAACTTTATTCATCCTCATTAATTGTGTACATAATTTATTTACTTACATCTTTACTTCCATTTTGTCAATCTCTTTTTTGTCATACTGAAATATTCTGCTAATCATGAATGGTGTCTTTCAGGCAAAGGTAAAGTTTTCCAGAGCGTACCTGTATTAACAAAATATGTTTTTTTACTGTTTATGCCAATTTGCATTGTACTTTAAAGGAAAAAAAAAGTAGATACATAAATATAATTGTTTGCAGACAAAATTTACAATACTATAAAACTAGATATAAAGTTGTAAAAATAACATTCAGATTTTTAGTATACTTCAATATTATTTGTAAATCGTTCTAGATACCGAAAAATCAGATAGTGAAAATGTATAATTTGTATTTGTTTGTACACTTCAGTATAGTCATGTTAATTATATTAATAGTCTCACATTATTTCATTTACAATTTACTCTCAAATTCTTAGATTGTATACTACTTTCAATGTAATTATAAATTAAATCTATTACACATGTCCATTTAAACATGCAATGACAGTTCAATTTAATTAAAATTTAAATGCAGAAAACATGATTGCGTTTTCTTACCTACACCTTGTTTCAATAAATGACATGTACATTAGCAACATATTTCTTCTATACGGGACAAATATTTTTAATTAAATTTTACAGATAATTTAATTAAAAAACAACTCACAGCCTCACATTTTCTCATACACAATCTAACATTGACACTAACTCCGCCATGTGTTAGAGATAGACATTTCTTATGCA
>CM068324.1:7831769-7889269 GCA_034766995.1 Acanthacorydalis orientalis
TAATTTGTTTTTAATCGCTAATTCGCCCTATATCGTTGAATTCGGTATTTCACCGATTAATTAAATGTTTTCAAAAAATATACTAATTGTTTATTGCGATATTTTTGTTGCAATCGGAAACATGCCTACTTGTACAATTGCGATTCAGCGTTAAGACTTTGCGCTGACGCCTAAAAGTGTCACAAATCTATGATCAAAGCAAACAGCTCCCAACTGGTTCTCGGGCCGCCGTTCCGGCCCTGTGTGTTGAAGCGCGGAACGCCACTAGTCGACTTTAGTGATAGGTAGTCACTATCGTCCTATACAGCCCAAATCGTCTTTGTTTTTAAAAATAATTCTGGCCAGAAAACAATCTAATAAAAAAAATGTCTACGTATTTTTCACGAATTTTTCGGTGCATCGTAAGCGTGATATTCCTTAGACATACGTTGGTTAAAATTTCCGTTGCTTAAATGTGCTTGAAACGATGTCAGAAGCGATCAACGATAGCTTGTGCTTCGGGCCGTTGTTTCGGCCCTGCACGCGCGTCCGAATAACCTACGCCTGTCCCCAGTTTCACTAGGCCCGTACATTCGCTCTGTACCGTCAGTATCATTGATTTGCAAGCCTCAAACAATTTTGAAAAAACATACATACATACACACCTACATGCATAATACAAATGTTTTTTCAATTCTTTTTGCCGATCATAAGTAAGAAGGCATCGGAAATTTGTAATTATGCAATAAAAGTTAACGCCGACGACCATAAACGTCTAGAAATGACGAATGAAATTCCCGTCTTCGATTGGTTTTCGGGCCTCTGTACATGTGAGCGAGGAAGCGACGTCAGTTCGGAAATACAACGGACGTCTAGTATCGCATCGCGTCGAAAAAATTTCCGATAAACAATTTTTTCATCTATTTACAAATTTTCTCGGGCCTGTTGCACCGGGCCTGTGCGGGCCACACACCGACACTTCCATACAGTCCGTGTAGACGTCTAGAATCATGTGACACCGTCGAAACAAGCGATTTCCAAAAGGAAAACACCCGAAGAGCACGTTAATACCTCATGCGCTTCCACCATAAAATCTACGGACAAACATCAAGAAATGCCACACCTAACTTTTGATTTGCGAAATTGCAAATTTTTGCACGACGACTTTTCGATGTTTTTTTAACGCATCGGGAGCAGACGGATCCGGCGCACCTAGTTTCCGCATTTGGAAGCAAATTTAACGGTGGGAAGAATTTGCGAAAAAAATTGCGTTTCGAAATCGTGTGCAGAGGGGGTACGTGAATTTGAGAAATTTTTTTTTGAGTTTTTGGGCGCATCTCAAGCGGGGTGGTCCGTAGATATACGGCCTGGTGTTTACAAGTGAAATCGGAAACTAGAAAGTATTTGAATCGGCGCGCGAATTGGGCGGGTCGCAAATTTTCGGACCATATTACTCCGGCCCTCCATATTACTCCGGTCCTGTACACCTAATTGACAAACCGACACCGATTCAGTCTTCAAATGTATGTCTAGTATCGCATCGCACAACAAAAATTGCCGATTTGCGAAATTACCACATGTTCAGTGACGTCAGAGCGAATTTGCAGACGCGATTATTCCGGAACTACGTATGCTACCGATGAACTGGAACGGATTCGGATTTTCAACGGACGTCTAGTATCGCTTTGCAACACAAAAACTATTGATTTGCAAAAAAATATTTTGAAAAATTTTTTTTCACTTTCTTTGTAATTTTTTCATCGCATCGGAAGCGGGTCGGTTTGTAGACAGACGTGCTGGTGTTTAAAAGTGATATCGGTCTCTAAAATGTATTTGAATCGGCCTGAAAATTTGGCCAGACACAAAACTCGGGCCCTATTTCTCCGAACCTGTACGCTCAATTCAGAAACTGACACCGGTTCAGTATTCAAATAGACGTCTAGTATCGCATCGCATAACAAAAATGTATGATTTACGATAATTTCGCGTTTCCGGTGACGTCAGTGCGAAATTACAGATGCGATTGTTCCGGCACCGCACGCGTTACCGATGTACTGAAACTAATTCAGCGTTTAAATGGGTGTCTAGTATCGCTTCGCAATGCAAAAACTGTCAATTTGAAAACATAATTATTTACAAAAAAAATTGTTCTTGTTTTTGGAAATTTTTTTTGTCGTATCGGAAGCAAGCTAGTCCGTAAACCCACGTATAAGTAATTTTACCTGAATAGAAATTTTCTCTTCGGTGTAAGTTGGTCTATCGTGTTCGGCCGCGCCATTTCGTCGGCCGGCTGTTCGTTTCATCACCGCGCGCCGGACTGATATCGTCGATTATCGGACTCGAATACACTGTAAATGGAAATGTAACGGTGCTTTATGCGACTATCAGAAATATTACATAACGAATGAATACAGGCAATGTTTAATCTTTTCATTATATTTACAATAATGAATACTATATTTTTTCAAAAAATACATGAAATGTTAAACAAAATATTATACGAATAATATATAGTTTTTAAAGATTTTTTTAAAATACTTCTACTTTAATACAAGAAAAAAGGAAAAAAGACTACTGTTTATTCAAAACGATAAAATATTGCAGAAAAGTTAGAATGGTAATTAATAACATTTTAAATAAATTATTAAATATTTCTAATTTGATAATGTAAATAAAATCCATAATCGTAAAATATTTTGTAATGTGAAATGAATGTGTAAATTAATGTTTAATTTTGAATACAGTATTAGATGTTTTTAATATAATAAAATAAAAGGAAAAAACGAAAATTTTGAAGTACATATATAGACAGATAAAATATTTTAGAAAAATATTAAAAAATGTAAAATTATTTTGAAAGTATGTTAAATGACAGTTAAATGTTTTTTAATTTTATTGAATTTAAACGTCTATTTAAACATTTTCAATTGAAAAATTATCATTGCTTACCAATTAAATATGACCTTATAGCAAAATTCTTGAACAGTACGTACATTAGTACGTACGACGTCCAATACGGAAATGCCTTGCACCGGTCGTTGCAAGCCGGTCAATTCGTGACGCAGCCAGGAATAAATTGTTTAACATGCTCACAAGTGCGGTTTTTACAAAGCTTCGACACGATTTTCAAAACTATGACAAACGAAACCGATTTTTGTTTATGGAAAAAAATATATTTCAAATAATTACAATTTTGTATAAATACACCAAATATTAAATTTAAACATATATCTCTTAATGTCAATACATACACACACACACACACACATATATATATATATATATATATATATATATATATATATTTATATATACGAGTATATATATATATATATATATATATATATATTTACAGACATTTAAGTTTTGACATTGTCATTTTTAATTATGATTTTGTGTAAAGCAAAGAACGCACTGAAATAATACAATTGTATATTGATAATAGTTGTTCTCTAAAAAATACATTTTGTAAATTACACGATATTTATTGTCGTCATTCTCGTCTATCTAAATTAACAATTCTTAAATTAGTGAGTAAATTTGAAGAGACTGGATCGGTTAAAAATAAAGAAACACAGACACGTGTTCGTAGTACTCGTTCTGAAGAAAACATTGACCTAGTTCGTAAAAGTATAATAAAAAGCCAGGAATGTCAATTCTACAAAGTTCACAGCAATTGGGGCTCCTAAAGACGACCACATGTTGTATTTTGCATAATAATTTATTGCTGATAGCTTATAAGGTTCAATTAACACAAGAGTTGAAATCAGCAGACTAATCATTGCGTCGGAGATTTGTTAATTGAATACAACAACACGATTATTCTGAAAAAGTTATCTGTAGCGATTAGGTTTATTTCGAACTCTCTGGGTACTTTAACAAGCAAAACTGCCCAACCTGGGTTGAAGAAAATCCGAAAATAATCGTTGAGAAGCCACTCCATACATAGAGTGACTATTTAGTGTTATACACAAATATTTTTCTCAACATACACGCAATATATTTTGTTCAGTAATACGTTTATTTAAAAATATACTTCGTTATATATATATATATATATATATATATATATATATATATATAATTATAGGTATTTTAAATATTGTTAATTTAATTCACAATTGTTAAATTTATTGACTTTTTTGCAGCAAAGAACTTATATCTTTTTTTATATTTGAAAACACTGAAATGAATATTTTATGTCTAATATTTCTTACTTTATAATAAAAATATTGTAAATAGAAAAAAACATTACATTTATGCATTCTTATAAATAAAAATGTTCTTTTTCTTCTGACCATTGCACACCCTAGTATTGCCTATTTGTAATTAAATATCTGACAAATATAATATAATATATATATATATATATATATATATATATATATATATATATGTATGTATATATAGACACGCGACATACATATACTTTTTCAAATATTCATACTTTATATAATTTAATAATTTTATTATTAAATAAATAAAATGTGGATAAAAACGATGTGCAAATGATAAAAATGACTAATTACTTTCTTTTAATGATGTTTTGATTAAATATTTAGAATCTTTTTTTATTCTTCTCGCTATATTATGCACAAATATTTGGATCATTCTCAACATATACATAATGTACAATTAAAATTGACATAAAGTTATTTACATAAATCATTTTTATCTACAGCAGTGTTTTCACTTTTTCTGTATTTTCTATATTACCCAAATAATCTACATAAATGTAATCTAAAATAAAATAAAAGAATAGTTTTTGGTCAACAATTTTTATAATTAAAACTATAATTAAATATATCGTTACAGGTCTTAATCAATAATTTTCGAATAATTCTAATAAATGAATAGATCGTACATTTTTATTTTCTTATATTTGAAAAAAGTGAAATGAATATTTTGTGTCTAAAATTTATTATTTTTTCTTATAAAAATGACAAATAGAAAAAAAACAATACAATTTCATATTCTCATAAACATACTTAAATTTACCAGGAATTCCAACCATCATAACCTCCATGATCTCCATAATAACCCACACTCAATCCAAGTCCGCCACTGTAACCATGTGAATATGAGGGACTGCTAAATTGTCCACTGTATCCACCATGATGACCATAACTGTCATAACCGTTACTGTAATATGAAGGTCCACTATGATAGGAATGACCACTGTAATATACAGGACTACTACGATATCCACCGTGGAATCCGCCCAAAGGTAAACTAAAATTTATGAACATGAATTAAATATATAATTATAAAATTGTTTTTTTTTTTTAAAAAAAACATGTATTTTAATTTAAAATCATTTAAACATGAATTTAAAATAAACTAGAACATTCCTAAAGCAAAGCTTGTTATTTTTATTAGAAGAAGCATAGTAAAATATCGTATTTTCTGTAAATTTGTTTAATTTTGCATACAAGTTCATATGTCTGATTTATTCACAGATATAATGTACATAATGTAATCCTTATCCATTCCATGAACACTGTACTCGAACAATGTATTCGAAAAAGATTTGATATTATTTCAAAACAATTTCCATACTGTTTACAATAATTTGAAAATATTTTTCAGAACAAGACTAGATTTTTACTACAACAAAAATTATGGATTTCTTGTCTCAATTTTGTTCCCACTAGGTATATTATTCATAAATAAAGTATCTGAACAAACAGACAAAATTTAAACTATGTTCAATTTCTATTTTTTATTTCCATGAATGATTGGAAACGTATTTTATCTAATTCTTACATTTTTTTATTATATGTGAATGTAGCACTATTAAACAGTATTTCTTACTTTTTTGCAATATTAAAACAAACAACTACTATATGATTCAAATGTATATTTCGATTTATATGTCGGAATACAATAAAAATAATATGTTTTCAAAAAAGAAATCTTACTAAACCGCAATAAAAAGGTTCTGGTCAAAAATGTTCAATAAATTATTATTGATAATTTCTGATTGTTGTTTATGAGCATTTCGATGGCAATGTTATATATATATATATATATATATATATATATATATATATATATATATATATATTAGATATCAAAATGAAAAATAATAGTCAATCCAAACGATAACTTAATAAAAAAATCTGTATTATTTAAAAATAAAAAAGTAAAGCAAGATTAAAGAATAAATTGATAAAATTAGTAGCGAATTAAAAAAGTTCTTACAGTGGTTTAGGTTTCAATCCGAGTAATTTCACTTTTCCAAGTTTAAGTAAAGCTGCTTTTTTTAAAAGCAACGTACGTTTTGCACGTTTTAATGGCACATCTGCGGAATGTGTCTGAACATCATGTTCGATTGATGATACACTTGTTTCTGAATTGATATATTGTGGTGTTAAAATAGACGTTTGAGCAATAACAATACCAAGTAGAGTAAACAGAAATACACCTTTTAACATCATTTTTATCTGAAATTAATAATATTAAAGTATTTCAGAAGAAACATATCCCGAACTTTATATTGGTTGGATGGTTGGTTGATTATTGGGGATTTAGGGCGCTTTGACAGCTAAGATTATTAGCACCAGAAACTTTATATTATATATATATATATATATATACATAAATCACTAATTTAAAAAAATATTTTTCAAATATTTTTAAAAATCATGAAAAATGTTCTGGTTAATGGATTTTTTTTAAAAAAAGCAGCTAAATTGACAGAAAACCAATGTGAAGTCTTTTTTTCTAATTTACTTTGATATGGAAATACACACGCATACATACACACACACAAACGTATATATATATATATATATATATATATATATATATATATATATATATATATATGTATGTATGCCTTCTATATACATGATACAAATATCATTTAAACTGGAAAAAATCACTTCTATAACATATTAGTACTTTAAACACGTTAATCACTCGAATAACTATTTAAATTATGTATTCTGTATAAATCAGTATCAATTAGCTGTAAAATAATGGATATGGATATATATATATATATATATATATATATATATATATATATATATATATATATATATATGATTAACATTTACATATTTTTTTAAAAAAAGTAAACATCATTGTCTATCATTGGAAAATGTTTACTTGTACTCTATATTTCTTTATAAAATTAAACAATCATTTATTTTTTAAATGATATAAACATTTATACAAATTAAGTTTTTTATAAATGTTTATTACTAGTCAGTCAATAAATTTTTAATCATGATTTGAAAAATATTACAAAATAAATATAAAAGAATATCATTTAAGAAGGTAAGAAGTTAAAATCAGTTATAATATTTGTTTAATATAACTATTATAAATGAGATACAATAGTAAACTATATGCGAAAATATTCAGTACCTTATAGTTTTTTCGTAAGAAATAAAGTTTAACTACTAAAGTAAAATCATAATTTCTGATGCTTATATAGAATGTGTACCACTACTCCTCTTTTAATACGGTCTTCCCATTGATTTGTCACCTCCCACAAAAAATACCTTTGCTTAACGTTAAAACATTTCTTGTCAGATACAATGAACTAAGATGATCTACAACCTTTTTCAAGGTTACACAATTTCATTTCAATACATTCTTCAAAATATTAATATTCATAAGAAATCGAAATAATGTTATTTACATTCTAAGTAGATATAAATTTAAATATTCGATCTAAGTATGTATACATATTTGTATAATTATTGTAATATAATTTTATACTCTTCGTACCCTCATTAATTGTTTTCAGCAACAAAGATTTAATTGTTTCCACTTATTTGCGAATTATTCATAAAAGTTTTACATAAAAGAATTGATGTATGGGTTACCTACTATCAGATAATCGAACAGGATTTTGTAAAAGTATAAAGATAAATAAAATATAAATAAAATAACGATAAATAAAAGTATAAAGATAAAGATAGCAAACATAATACTGTAATAATGTTCTAAGCGAAAAGAACATAGAGAAAAATAAAAGCATTAATATATTAAAAAGCGTCCTTTTTATGTGTACACTAATTAATCTGTAAGTTGAAATACTAATCGATAACTAAATCTGAGATTCGATTTCAATAATTTTTATCACATTTCATTCAGGATCACTGTAAAGAATCCCCGATGAAGTTATATCGAATACTAGTGAACATATTATTTTATATATATATATATATATATATATATATATATATATATATATATATATATATATAGTACGACATCATTAGTTCTAATGAATATTATAAAGCAGAATATTTTTATTAAATAAATATTCAACATATTCGGCTTTCATTATTTTTTTAAAGTTTTTAATAAAGATCTCAATTACTTTTTAAATAAAAATATGCGTCATTGCATGTCAAATTAACAATTCGTACAGAGGCACAATAATGATCGTCATGGATTTTCATTCTTTTGTAACAATGAAATCATAGAATATCTTAATATGTCACGTATATTAGTAATTCTAAGAAATTATATACTAAAAGCGGACGTTCCATAAACAAATAATTCTGAAGTGTGTATTAATATGCATGATTTTACTTTAAATAAAGAATGTGTGCAATAAAATTGAATTATTTGTATTGTCCAAATTATTTCGATTAATACTACTGTAAGTGTTTATAGAGTAGATGTATAAAGTATGTGAATATTATATATATATATATATATATATATATATATATATATATATATATATATATATATATATATATACGGTATTATTATGAAACGAACTTTATATAAACCAAATCTTATTTCAGAATTCTCTTTCAACGCGGATGTAAACTGTCATTTATTCATATGCATATATGTCATTGAAATGTTTGAATTGAATGTACTATTCTTTTTTTCCACCTGATCAGCATATAAACTCAATATCAGTGTTAACATTACGAGATTGTAAAAACCCGCCAATCGTTTAATTGTTATTTTGTTTTCAAACAACAATTTAGATAAAGTCTCAAGAGATTTAATTAATTCGATATTTAATCATTTTTTTATTATAATATTCTCTTCAATGACATAACTTTTATAAAATGTCCTCATTTATAAAGATGTTATAATATAAAAAAAACTAATCAATTAATTTTATTACAAATTAAAGTATCTATTAAAAATATTCATTTGGTATTAAAATATTCTTATACTAATATATATATATATATATATATATATATATATATATATATATATATATATATATATATATATAAGACAGTTTATAATTCCATGTGGTATAAAAAATATATTAAATTATTGACGTAACGTATTACAATTTAAAAAGAACCCGAAAGCGTTTTGGAAACTTGTGGTTAACGTACAGGTCATATATCACACACGTTTTATATGTTTCCTCAAGTGACCTTATTTCGTAATAGAAAAGGCCGCATCCACACCTATCTCATCAGCTGTACAACCAGGTAAGACATGATGTAATGCACAGTGTGTGATTCTGTGCAAATATTAAAATCAAGTTCATTTGTAAACGTTAATAGTTTTTATTCAGTAATGTGTAAGACTGTTGTCGGTAATATGACAAGTTGAAATTAAATGTTGAAATCCTCTATGGATTTTCAAAATATTTATATCAAAAATATGACATGTTTATTATAAAAATAATATTCTGTTGCAGGAACACATATACTGTTAAGTTTCGAATAGAATGTTTTCTAAACTTTTAATTAACTACAGAAGAATTTCCACATACTTTCATAGAATAATTATTGAATAAAATTTGAATAATATAAAAGCTTTTTTTAGTTTGTACAGAAATAGGCCAAACGATATCTTAATTGCATAGCCTGCCAAAATATCGATACACTAATTTTATAATATCAACATTGATTGTAATTAAGACAAAATATTTTTTTAAAAAAGTAATAATGTACGTAATTTATATAATACATATATATATATATATATATATATATATATATATATATGTAAACAATGCCAAAGATTCATATCTGAGTATCACAAATCCACCAAGCTAATATAGCATCGAACTCCACATGAGTGTATAATTTTTTTTTATTCATTTGTATCCCCGAGTCTATATACAAATTAACTGAACACTTAAATGAGACTTCCTGTATATAAAAGATTCATTCGTTTACTTTAAAAAGGATTTTTACCGTTTTCATAGATTTCACACATTTAATTTAAGTATATAAACAAAAAAAGTAAATAAATGTCCCTAAAATGTAACACATCTGTCTATTATTGAAAGTGCTAATTTGAACTTCTACTTGTCTAGTTGAAAATTTACATAAACATTGTGTAATAGGTAATATAAGGTGTGCTAGTTCTTAAAGTTATTCCCTTCAAATACATACATACATACATATATACATACATACATACATACGTACATGCATATATATATATATATATACATATATACATACAAAAAGATACACAATGTTTTTCATAGAATGAGGAATTGACATTTCGAGACGAATATATTGATAATTTTCATGGCTAACGCATGTTCATCTATAAATAAATATGTAAATATGCATCATTTAAAGATTGTGTTGTTTTATATTTGGAAAATAATTTAGCTTTGATTCCAAATAACGAGGTTTATTCACAATTTTAAAAACAACCTATACTGACGAATAAATAATACATAATTGTTTCCCGTCATTTATATCCACACAAAAAATAAATAAAACAGATCAAGTAGAAAAGTATCAATCACTTACTATAATCCGTGTAATCCAGTTCACCTTAGATGTCATCTATTCAAAATTTACCAGAAGCATTTTGATTGGAAGACTCGAAATATTTAAAGATCTTGAAAATAATTCAAAAATGTTTCAATTTATCTAAATCTTCATAACTTCCTGAAAATAGAAAAAAATACTAAAGGCTTAGTATAATAATTTTCGAATATATTTGAAGTGAAAATTATAAAATTGTTGCATTGACTTCTTACTCAGCAAGAAATGAATAGTAATATATCATTAAAAAAAGATGATTTTTTAAATTTAATTGTACTGAAAAGTATGAGGTGTGATTAAAATTAATCTATTCTTTAAAGCTTTTCAGTTTATAGGAATTTAAAAATAAAAATGACTATACAAGATATTTATTAATTTGTTTATAAAAAAATTAATACCCAATCAGTGCGTTGAGAAATCGTATTAATAACGAGTCTATTTAAAAATGGAAAACATATCAAATACTTAATTTTAGATGATATTAATTGTTTTGATAGACATTTATAATAATGTGTGTCTTGGGTTTAAAGCCATATAATTGTTCTAGAATATAGTCGTTTTATTCCAGTATGTATTGAGTGGATTAATAGTAAAATTTTAATTAGTATTACTTACTGTGTAAAAGTAGACACGATAACAGCTGCAGTAATATTCATCCAATTCTTCGTGTCCGCCTTCAAACTTTCCATTCGTGCGAATTAAAAATCGAAATATTCACATATGGCCAAATTATTCTAATGGAATGTAATTACAACCACAATTTTGATAAAGATTATGCCCGATTTCAAAAAATAAAAAAAAATGGTCTATGTTCTTTCAACACAATTTATTTACCAAAGCATAACAAAATGAATATTTTATTTCTTTTTCTTGTAAAAAAATTCCACGATTTACTACAATTAAACTATTTATTTAATTTAAAAAACTGCAAATGACTGACAAATCTAGCCGCATTGTTTTTCATTTTATATGCCAGATAGTGTATCTGAAGTCTAAGTTCCCGAATATATATTTATTTAATATAATAAGAATATTTAATAATAATGTAAAGTGATAAAATATACACCTTTTACCATTTATATAACCCACTGAAATAAATATAAATGTACCCAAAAAATCATTATTGTTACTATAAAATATCTGTCCAGAAATTGATTTTAAATAGAATGCATTTATATTACATACACATTTACACAGCCAGATGCACATGTGAATGACCTGGATGGTCATTTCTGTATTTGTTTTAAATATTTAAACTAATATTATCGTTCCTTTAACTTAAATAAATAATACTGTTTGTAAAATCACCTATTCTTTTATTTTATATTACAGTCACGTATAACAGACAACTCGGTCGAAAGAAATAAGAAATTTTTATATAGTATTATGTTACTAAATCGTAAATTTAGATACTTGAAGAATAATATAGATATATGTAATATGAAAAATATAGAAATATATTATACAGTTTCATATATTTTTTATCCTAAGAAGGTTTCATATAATTTCACTTATTACCTTAACCAAAGTTAACCTATAATAACGACGACTTGTAATTTTATCACTTTATTTGCTGTTTTGTCGATCGACAAGAATCCTGTTTTAGTATCGTGTATCAATGTAAATAATTATATATACAATCATATGTTATTTAACGCTAATTTGATACTATTTTCTTTTTTATAGTACATTAGTGTTTGACATAAACGTATCCTAGTTAATGTTTCTTCACTGAATGTTTAAACAGAATAACAATCAAAAAAAACAAATCCAACGCGATGAAAATACATATCAAAACAACTCAAATTATTATTATATCAAGATTGATGCAGTCAATGGGCTCGAACGCTGTAGAAAATGATTAGACTAGTATTAAGAAAATTGTTTAAAATGAAACAAAGAAACAGTTGAATGAGCTTAGATGAAAACAGCTGCAGAAAGTGATGTACTTCGATTGTCCCGTAATGTGAAGTAACAAAAAAACTTAGCATATAGAAGGATATACCAAACTCCCAAATATAATAACAACTAGGTTTAAAAATGAGTTAATTTCTTAATCTTTGTTATGATTCTTTTAAGTGAAATGATTATATATATTATTTTACTTACACATATTAAGTTTATAATGTACATAAAAATATTATCAATTATAATTAATTATTATTATTTCTCCAGTATGATCTGTTTATATATAATAAATGAATTATATTTAAAAAATATATAAGTACGTCGTAGAAATTTAATTTGTTATATATTTTGCAAATTTTTATACATTACATATACATTCATACATATGTATATATATATATATATATATATATATATATATATATATATATATAATAGGGGGTTTCGCCCCCTGCTCACTGCGCTCCCCAAACCCCGGAATCGCTGCACTCACCCACTTGTCAATTATACATGTCATGTAACCGAATGAAACAATAAACATGTTTGGGTACCATAGACTCCCCGTCGCAAATAAATAAGTCGACGTCATGGATTTATAATATATACAATATATATGTTAGTATGTCTATATAAATATTTCTGCATATAATTATTTTTTGCAAAGTGTATTATATAAAGTTTTTTGTGAATAATTTTGATTTTGTTTATATATATATATATATATATATATATATATATATAAAGATATGTATGTATGTAGTATATATGTGTAGGTGTAGGTATGATTACATAGATTATAAAAATACCGTTTTGCATTCTTTTCAAAATACGATAACCTTCAACGTTATAAAAACAAATCGTTATACTACATATAGAAAAGATCAGTTCGTTTAATTTATAATCTTTTAATGAATATCTTACAAAAACCTGTTTTATATTTGTAAAAGGAAGATACATATATTGAATACTTTTTTTATCGGATATTCAAGAACAGATTGAAGGTCTCACACACTTCCTTGTAACATTATCATATTCTATCTTTTGTTTACAAAATGATTTATCGTTTAAATATTCATATAAACAAGTAAATATAACGAATATCACATCCATACTTATTAATTTCTGTTTGTAAAAATGCATATATATATATTATAATATAGAAATATAGTAAATTAATTATATAATTTTAATTGTTTTGATACTAAAAATAAAATTTAAACAACATACAGCAAAGGTTGTTAATTCCACTTTCATTCTTATCTTTGTATTCTCTTGCGATGTTATTCTAAAATAACTTTAATATAAGAAAAATAAAAACTATCGGTGATATAAGATATATTCAATTAATTATTCAGGAAATAAATTAATGTCAGCTGTGCAACTAAATAAAAAATGATAGTATTTAATAAATTTTAAAATAAATAATGGTCGTACTAGAATAAAAATTCGATAATATATTTTCTAAATACGATGAAATAAAGAAATGAAGATTTTAATTCCAAAGTGTATAGCAATACGAGGTTTGACATATAAAACGAGAATATATCAATAAAAAACGTATTAGTGAAAAATCACGAAATAGAAGATCTTTCCAAATAGGTAAGATATATTTTAATTAGATTAGAGTGTAAACTAGAGGTAAAATTCGATCGATTCAAGTTTGATATGATACGGTTGGACAGATAACAGACCATAGATATTTTTTAAAATAAAACGATAGTCTAATTTAAAAGTTTTCCCTGACAAGTTTTTCAATAAAACAATAGCATAAAACAAATACTAAGAAAATGTCATAACTAAAGAACAAGTTTTATATTTTTTATAAATTCACATTATAATTACATATTTATCGCGAAATAAAGAGGATAACCAATAATTAAGAATACTCATTTTTATTTTTTAACATTTCGAAAAGAATTTCCCTTAAATTATATAAAAGTATTACTCAAATTAATACATTCAACTTTCGTTCACGTTTTCAAGAAAGGAATTATGACTGATATACATAAATATATATATATATATATATATATATATATATATATATATATATATATATATATGTATATATATGTATGTATGTATGTATGTATGTATGTACACCGTCTGATATATTAATTCTTAATTTTCATACAAGTAATTCTGTAAATCTATCAAAATATTAGCATATTTTTCTAATATACACAATGAAACATTCTACAACATAATATATTGATGATGATCTAATATTCTTGAATATTTCTAAATATAATCAAAAAAATTTCTAAAATATATAAATGTAATATTGTGAAAACCAGTTATAGTATTCTATTATGATTTAATTGAAATTAAATTACTAAATAGTTACTATGACAAAATATTAGCAATAAAAATTTGAATAAAAATATTTATTATGCAATTACACACACACACAAACATATATATATATATATATATATATATATATATATGCATGTATACATATATACATATCGCACTTTCTTTTTCTTTCAATTTGTAATAGTTCATAAAACTAATTTATACTAAAAATCTACGCTTGAAGGTATCACACCTATTTTTAGTTTTAAAACATATTACATTTATTAATTATATGTATTTTCACTCATAAAAAAAACTTTTTTAATGATAACTGATACACTTGATAATAAAATCAAGTATCCAGTTAATTTATTATTTTATTATAAAGAGGCAATGGAAAAAGATGATAGCATTTATTAGTAAAAAATTAACAATGCTCAAATTTATTTCAATATTTATATAGAAAATAAATAATTCCCTTCTGACACACACTGAAAATAAATAATGTTCTTACTTCAAATGTAATTATCGTTTAATATGGAATATTATTTAAAATTTTCCGGTAAACTTTCATTGCTTTGAAACATAAATAACAAAACAATGATTAAACAAATTTGCATGTCATAAAATTTATTAAACTTCAACATTACATAAGAACAAATAATTTTTTTCATAAATATTTATATGCCAAGGTTTATACTAGGCATTATATATATATATATATATATATATATATATATATATATATATACATATATATATATATATATAGTAGATGTATACACTACTTTATTTTGTTACCAGTTTTATAACATTTTCGTATTCTATTAAATAAAATTATTAAAGAATATTTTTTGATCAAAATATTTTTGAAATAAAAAATACTATACTTTGTGATACGTTATTTCTTTTTTGTATTGACTTTTAAATTAGTTGTTCATTTGATAAACACAATCTTCAGAGCTTTGGTATTAGAATTACATTTATCAGGAAAACAATTTAGTTTAAAAATATATGCAGCATTTAATATCACTAATATATATATATATATATATATATATATATATATATATATATATATATATACATAGATATGTGTACATATATATATATATATATATATATATATATATATATATATATATATATATATATATATATATATATTACAAACTGAATAAATACGAAAATAAACAAGAGTAGAGTTTAAATTAAAAGAACAATACTTTCTATAATAAAGACATTAATTGAGAAACGAAAATGTAAATGTAAAAAAAAACAAGAAGATATAATAAAAATTAATTAATAAGGAATACATAGAGCTACAAACAAAATAACAACAATAATAATATTAATTATGAACTTACTGTAAATTTGTATAACGATCCAGTAAGCTTAAAGAGATAGTTTTTCAAATACTTTTCAGCAAACATTTTACAGATAGCTTTAAATACTATAGGCTTTATGTTTTGAATCATTATTTGAGTAAAATTAAAACTAATTAAATTATTTAATCTTTTAGAATGAATGAAATAAGAAATATTTACACAAATCTATTACTAATTCTCACCGAATTGATAAATAATATTTCGATTGTAATATTTCAACTATACATGTTATAGAACTCGCAACAAGTAATGTAACAATGAAATATTAAAATTTGCAATTATTTATATATTTACATTTGTATTTCAAAATTCACATAGTTATTAAATATTATTTTATAAGCCTTGACATATGTATTATACAGAATATTCTGTATAGTATTCGTAAAACGCTATAGGACTGAAATATTAAGTATTGGTATTCTTGTTATTTTACATAAATTTCTCGTTTTTTCATTAATGGCTATGTTATTACAAATATTTATTCAAATTGTTGCGTTTGGTTGTAACCTATAATACATATATATATATATATATATATATATATATATATATATATATATATGTATATGTATGAATATGTAATGTATGTATGTATATAAATCGATAAATGACTCAACGAAAATAGTTCGTAAAATTAAAGAACACAATATCATTTGAAATTAGTAAATTTTCTAAATAAAAAGTGTACTAATAAATAATAAAAATAATTATATGTATATATTATATACAAGTGCTTAAAAAGTAAAAAATATTTTTCTACAATATACTTTGGATCATTGTGAATAAAATTTTATAACTAAATGTTTCATACCCACCACACACCACAGTTCTTTTCTAAACGAAATATTCAGTAATTAATAATTGATCATTTTGATTATTGCTTATCTGTATTTTGGTAATTATAGTCATCGCCAGGCCAAGTATAAAAAAATCTAATGTTATTAATGTATATTTATAAATTCATATAAACTCAATAAATTTCATAAAGTTCACACAATACCACAGCAATAGTTACATATGCTAAACAATAAATGATTCCTAAACGACAAAGACAGTAATATGAAAACTAATTAGAAAGAAAGAGTGAGTTTGAATGCGCTCGACACGTACTAAGTAAAACCGATGAACAGGCATTGAATGCAAGTTTCATATCTGGCCATATGAACAATAGGCGTAGTTGAAGATATATTGCCGTAATTATTTTACATACTCAGTGCAATAATTCTTTGGATGTTTATCATACAAAAATTCGACTGTTCAGTATTTTTCTAAATGTCGTAGAAAGATACTCCTTCAAGCATCGTCATCGAAATACACAGAAGCAACAATCAAAAATGAACGATAATCAATTATGGAATATTTTTAATTAGAAATATTTTTTTGGTTTGAGATGAGTAAAAAAAAATATTTTTGAATCAATTTTGAAAATTACTTTTAATCCATAGTAGTATTTAATATAATTTTTCAGAAAATGTATCCTCTAATTTTAATGTGCATTTTCCTCAATGAGAAATTATTTTACATATATATATATATATATATATATATATATATATATATATATATATATATATATTCATGTATGTACGTATACAGGTGTGCATATGTATATGTAATTACTTGAAATAATAACCTAAAGTTTAAACCAAAATGTACCCTTTTTCATCTAAAACTTCACCGTACCATTTGATATGAAATAGTATCTTTTCCGGTATTATGGAATTATACATATCTATACAAATATATTTATTTCTACAGTAAAAATCTTTTTCGTAAAGAAGTAGACAGCATGCATGTCTGACTAAATAGTATCTAACATGTAAATTTAAAATAATTAGGAAATTATTATTAGCGCTATTAAATATAGATCGATTTAAGTCTATTGAATACTAATATCATATGAAAGAAAGTTTCGATTACTAAAACGATCCTGTCAAATAAATAGTGAGAAAACATCATTTTTCTCAATATAAAAAGAACACATTCGTTTATTGATTATTGCATACACTTAATATTTACGTCCTAGCATTTTTATAAAATATTCGCCTACTATTATCTATAAGGAATAAAATTGCGTCGCTGTGGAAGATTGCAGTTCGATTTGGCCCATCTTAAACTGAAGTCTTTGTAACCAATGTAGTAGAACGACATTACAAGTGACTTGTTTCTGTTTTGTTGGTAATACATTTTGGCACACGATTGGTGGGAAATTTCTGCAGTTCTGTAATCGTAGTTGTAGATTACCTGGTAACTGAGATATAAACATTTTTGTTTTCTTCGCAAATTAATCGTTCGTGCAGTATTTACACATAATATTTTATTTTCAATGTGAACAAATAAAACATTCTTGCAGCAGTGCTCATTAACAAAAATTGCTAATTTGTTTATATAATGGAATTTTTCTAGGTCAAATTTATTGTTTTTCTTTTAGGTAGAATATTCTAACTTGATTTTTCTTTTTATACCATTTTTAAAATCTTGTAATATATTTTTTTGATAAAAATATTATACACAGTCTATTCCAAAACTTCCTGACTGATACATGAAAAACTAGCTTTATCTGTCGAGTCTCTTCTTGAAAACATAATTATTCTTTAAAGATCTTAAAACCTTTAATAAAAAGAATTTGAATAGTTCACCCATAGTACTGGCAACAAACAGTACTAGGTCGCTCAAAGCTAGACATCGTATGGCAATGCTCAAGGAATTATCGATTTTTCGACATCCAAACATTTCTTGTTCTTCAACTGGGTTATTTGTCACATTGAAACTAACATTTAAAGTGAAAATTGAATGTGTTGATACTAAACATATTCAAAAAACTACTAGAAACTTATTGGAGGCTCCGATTATATTGAAGCGAAAAATGAAAAAATTCGAACGAGATGTGAAATGAGAACTGGAGTGAAAATGTAACACATATATTTTAAAAACGGGACAGCCATTGATTTATCACGAGTTCGTAAACGAGATTTAAAACGAGAAACTACATAAACGAATGTTTGTTTTTCTCGTTTTGAATCGCATAAGTAACTTTAATTTTATTCAGTAAAAATGTATACAGTACTTTAGCTATTGGTAAGTTTTCTAAGTATTCCAAATACTTATACTCAGTCGTTTTCCACTATTAAAATTATTTGTACTTTTATTCTTTGTTTCAACAATGATTCTGATATTTATTTGCATTTAAGAATGAAGTTAAAATATATTACTTTTGTGTATATATATATATATATATATATATATATATATATATATATATATATATATATAAATCGATTAATAAAAAAACATTTTAAAAATTAAAATACAACTTGTTTGTTTAATAATAACATTCGTTGTATTTTAGTCACAGTCACTCTTCCATAATACAAAATTGAGGTTTTTATGAAATTTTTTTAGTTCTTTGTAAGCGTAGGTGCATTTTTTCTGACATGTAATTAAATATATCAAATGAAATTGTAGTATACACGAAAAATTTGATGGATATTTTCCAAACAAAACTACACACGATGAAGTTCTTAATTTTAATTTTTTGATAAGCTTATGTGTACTAAATACTTCCCCGTAAAATTTCGAATACAATACAGTAAGTATTCAATAAAAAATCATTAGATTGTTTCATATTTATTTATAATAAAATTCAAAACTAAACAAAGAATTTCTTTCGACTTGATATATGATCGGTTTATTTCGCATGCAGCTAACCGCATTAAAGCTACAGCCTAAGCATAACTCACTAATGCTTTGAAATGTGTTATAATCATTGTAATAAGTATATTACTGTAAATAGAATATAATAAATATTTTAATTGTTTGGAGATAAGTGTATTTTTTGAAACCAGTCTGGAAATTTTCGAGAAAACTGCATATTTTCAAAAAATAAAATGATTATCCAATCAAAAAAAATAAAACTTTCAAAATGTGCAGATATTTAAAAATTAATACATGTGTTTTTATATTTGTGAATGAACTAAATTATGTAATTCATTTTCTTTGAAACTGTTTAATATTTGTGCATTTTTAGAATAATAAAAAAATATAAATACATACTTGAACATGATGTGAATAAAGCACTGGACTCCATAACGGTAATAATTTACTTAAAACTGTTGACTGACACTCCAATAAAGCTTCCAACATGCTTAGAAAATGTAGATTAACCATTTCTGCAAGCTGTATAAAGTATAAATAAACTTATATATATATATATATATATATATATATATATATATATATAATTTCTTAGTATATTTATATACTTACCACTTTTGAATAAGACACTAACTGCAATATACATGGTGTTACTTTACCCCAAAAGTCAAACAGAATACCCATTGTTGTGTTATATCCTTCTGATATTGGTAAATTATTACATAAATTTTGTTCTAAATAAACGGTCCACAACTGAAACAAATTGTAATTTTTTCTAGATATAAAACATAACTTTTATTGCCTTTGTACACAAAATTAAAATCAAAGTAATATTTTAATTGCTATTACAGCAGAATTCACTTAAAGCGACACTGAAAAGGTCATGATATAGAATTTGTTATACCCAGATATTGTTGAACGTCGATATATCCAGATGCCCATGTTTTCATTTTTAATAATTTTTCTTAAGGATACACTTAAGAAAAAAACTATTTATTTATTTAATTTTTTTATCTATGTAATTAGGTATTTTGTATTTTATATAATATTAAATTATTAATGGCCTTTGTTCTGTCGATACAAACAGACCACTATGTCTGACTAACAATTACAAAATTTGTCTTGAATTATTTAGCTCCATATATTTTAAAGTTGTCAATTTCTTCAAGAAAGTATGGTTTAAATTGTTTATGTACTTCCATAGTAAAAACTAGCTTCAGAACTTGACTTTTTCTGAAGTAGCATTTAAAGTTTCTTATTATATCTTAATCTAATAGTCGAAGAATGAATATATTATTGGGAAATAACATCACTGTATACTACAATATTTGCATATTGTGAATTAAATATATTTGTGTAGAAAATCCGTTCAACAAATTAGCACTAATACCATGTAAGTTGCTCATATATTAATAATTTATGATTCGAACATTTTTATTTATATCTTTTTTGTTATCAATTAGGTCGTTATAATCGACTTTTCCTCACAGCATGTAGATTAAAATATATTATTAACTTTTCTAGCCCGGTCCCATTTTAAAACTCTCCGTACCAGTGCAGTAAAAACAGTTTACCATTAATATTTTTCATGAAAATTATTATTTATGAAGAAATAGAAAGATTTTTAATTAGTTGAACATCAAAGTCAATCCTTACACCATCAATTATTATCGATAGAACATGTGTATTACAAGAAAATAAAGAAATAAAATAAAAAATATCACACTTATGTCTCACGGTAAACGTTTGACAATAAGTAAACTGACATTTATTAAATAACACATCCGTACCACGGTCGAGATTGGTTTTGAAATAAAAGAGAGAATTAAATCAATATTTGCGGTTTCTATGATTATTTTTTAAAATTCATTAGTGATAATACCGAATGATAGAGGATTAGAACGAATATCAGTGTTATGTGAGTAACTGAAGGAAAGACAATTGCAAATAAAAATACCCAGGACGGAAGAGTTAAATCCGAATTCGTCTCTATATTCCAAGTAATTATAACAGAAGATTTGCAATAAATTTAAATGAGAAATGAAAATGAACATCTGGTTTAAGGTCATTATAACCAAAACGTTACTTCAATGAAAGTCATTATAAATGATTTCTTATATACTTTGGATTATATATATATATATATATATATATATATATATATATATATATATATATAATTTTTGTAATTAATTTAAATTTGCTAATAAATAATTCAACACACCTGACATAAAATAAACGCATGAAACAATGAAGACATATGTAAAACCGACAATTTAGACTGTTCTGCAAATCCTGCCATTATGACTTGGATATGATCAGCGATATGACACGAAGCTTCTTGTGGTATTGGTTGACTCACAACTGTTCCTGACGAATGATGTCCACTGTGACCTCCGTGTAATGATGTATGTGTTAACGAACCGAGTAAAAGCCATGAGAGGAGTCTTATATGACCGACCCATTCTATGAAATCTCGTTGCCTGTAAATTGGAATACATTTATAACCCGTACTTTTATGTGTCTATTGAGTTAATGAAATGATTTTTGTATTGAAAGAGAATAATTTTATTTATAAATTACGTAAATTATTTGTTAAATAATAAAACCCACCCTTGTTGAATCGCTGACGGTGCATTGTATAACCAAGGAAGATATCTACTAACAGCTCTATTATCTCTATTGTTACTACGGGTTATTTCCAATGAGAGATATTGTGCTACTCCACTTTTTAATGCTCCTCCTAAAGTATCTTCATTTAATGGAATACTTCCTTGTTTACTTAATGTCTACAATTTTCATTACAAAATGTAAAATATATAAACAATACAAATCAATTCATAATTGTCACCTTTAATTTAGTTAACGTATGAAAGTCGGTTAAAAATTCTAAAATATCATTAATATGATGTCTCATACAATCTGCTACATTTGTGTTATATGCCGGCCAGAGTTCGGAAGGCATTATTGAACTGTTTTCAAATACAACATTTAACGGAAAAGATCCGCCAACATCCTAAAAGCGTGTTATTAATATTAAGAAGTAATTGTGTTGAATAATTTTAATACAAATCAGAATAACTCGATCGTTATGTTTTTCTTACATCATAGATTACTTACTTGTAGAATAAGATTTGTAATCAATAAAAAATTTGAATCCGGTATACTTGTCTTGAATTTTAATGCTTGGATAAATTCAAATATAACCATTCTTGATAAAATCATTTTATCGCGTTCCTAAAAATAAGAATTTAAATTTACTGTGAAATAGCAATATTTTGTTGATATTTCTTTTTCAGAAATTATCATTCACGAAATTTATTACGAATAAATATTAAAAATTACAATAATACCTTATTGAAATTTCTATTACAAAAGTAACACAAGTCTACTAAATAATGATATTCTAATGGTTGTGTTTGAATAGCTGCACTTAAAACTTTTGAAAATGGATCTAATATCCCCTAAAAAATAAAACGAACATTTGTATCATTATATAATAATGTTTTTATCTATCTGAAATGTTTAACCACTCACTTTAAATTGTGCTATGTTTGGCATTTTTAGAAGTGAAACCATTATCCGCAATAGCGGCGTCAAATCACTAATATTTGCAAGTAATAAGACAATTCGTCGAAAGAATATTTCTGCTAACGTTAATAAATTACTCCACATTGGTGAAGTATTGCTGAGGCCTACGTCTATTGGTAAACAATCCAAATAACATGCTGTGTTTGTCAGTATTGTTGGTAAAATATCTAGAGGCAACGTTTTTCTCGAATTTAAACTCTAAAAAATTAATTAAACAAGACAGTTGTAAACACAATCATATATTAATACATATTTAATATTAAAAAAAATAAGTGTTTTAAATTTTATTACCTCAAACAATAATTGAAGGGGAACAATGGGGTTCAGTTCATTAAAATCAAGAAGAGCTTGAGCTACACTTCGAAAAAATCGGATTTTTGTTGTTTCTGACAAAAAATAAATCATTTTCAAATTCCTATTCAATATTGTAATTAATATAAAATTATATCTTGATTTATTATAATCTCAACTTACTACTATTAAAAATATCTTTCGAAAAAAATATATTAAAACAGTGTTAATAATTTCTTTCGCTTATAAACTTAAATAGTCAAGTAATGTCTTTTTCAAGCGTAACCACGGATGATAAAGACGATTAAGAAGATGATTATAGTAGATATAGATATAATTGATTCATTTATTTACTCACCATTTGCTTTTGTTTGGAATATTTGTATGAATACACCATTAGGGGCGAGTTGATGTAAAACACAACGTAAAAATTGATGAGCTACACTAACAGCACCACCCGGTAAGTGGATATTTGTTTCATTTTGCCATGGATAAGTCGCATTCGATGCAACTCTGAAAAAAAGATATACTTGCAAACATATTTGTACATGATAAATATATACATTTAAATAAACTTACTTTGCAACAATACTGAGCATATCTGGTAATAATGGTGCTGCTAATGAAGGTTCTCGATGAATAAATGTACCCAAAATGATGATGCATAAACCTAATTCTTCATCACTATATTCTTCTTTAATTGTACCACATTCTGCACACCTAAAAGTAATATATATATATATATATATATATATATATATATATATATATATATATATATATATATATATATATATATATATATATATATGTATGTATGTATAACTCCATAGTTTTTAATAGATTGTATATATAGACATAAATACAGTAGACCTCTGATTATCCGTGTACAGATTATTCTATTTTCAAAACATAGTACATAATTATGTGTTTAATGTGTATGAAACACTAAATAATTAGCAGTAGTTAAATGTTTGAAAAGAAATTATATTTCGTTTATTCATGATTTAATTATTCGTTTCAATTATAGTCAGTCATTAATATAATCAGGCTTCTATTGTATATAATATTGTATTTAGTTACTTGAACAAAATCAGTTTGTATTTCACGTACCTTTCAATAACACATTCGTCTCCAATTCTAAAAGATGTTTGTTTAAGATCAACAGATGAATGACATGCTTGTTGTATATTTGCATCGACTTGTTGATCAAGAAGCGCTTCTGATGGACTTCCCATACTTAATGATTCTATTGACAATGGATTAACTTTATGCGATCGATGATGATTCTTATGATGGCTATCGGATTTCTCTACAGTAACAATAATAAAATGTATATTTTATTATACGAATATAATAAAACTTTTTTATAAAGTGATTATATATATATATATATATACAAATAATTACTTTTCTTTTCATGATGAACAAACTGTGTCATTTCTGTACTATCATGGTGCATAATTGAAGGAGGAGGTGATTCCAATGCAACTTGTTTGATTAGTCTTCTTGGACTTGTTGTACGACTGGTAGGTTCGAACGTCTGGCATTTGCAATAAATGTATAATAGTGTTCACAATTTAAATTGTATACATCAAATTTACATTTTACCTGTATTTCATTCGATGACATGCAAACTTTTTCTGAAGAATGCATAGACTTTAACTCTTTCGTATGTTCTTCATTTAAATTTCGACTCTCTATTCATCATTGAAATGAATAAATAAATAAATAAGATAACATTATATTTTCATGCAGATATATCGTACAAACATTTTTGATTTCATTATAAGTAACTATTTCTTACCGTTTATAATTCCTAACGCTTCTCGAACTTTTTCAACCAATTCCGTAATATTTGCGTCATGTATCTGCTGTTTAGTGGTTCCTATTTGAAGCAATCTTTCTGGAATTGGTATTTCTAATTTCTGTATAGCCTGTGGTGATATTTGTTTTTGTATTATACTATTTTCACCACTATCTATTTCATCCGGTGATTCTAAATATAGAAGAAACAATCAATATCGTATATTCATTAATTTCACACAAAATATATTCATTTACCACTAGTCATAACATTCATTTTCGTTAAGGGTGAATCGGGAGATCCTCCATAATCGTAATCTTGTTTATATGAATTTCTCCTCGGCTTTGGAACTGTAACAAATATGAACATAATTTTTCATTCTATATAAAATATTTTATGATATAAAGACACATCGACTACGACTAAATAATGAAGATGGATTAAAAATGATGAGTTTTCTTGTATCAAATTTTATAAAGAAGAATTGTGACACTTTTTAGGATAAACTCAGTATTTTACAAATATACATTTTTTAATTGGTTTGAAGTCGATTGAAGAATTGGATTGAATGGGCATCAGTAATGTGTATATATATATATATATATATATATATATATATATATAAATATAATTTGCATATTTGATTATTTCGAATTAATACCGCCCCAAATTTTACATAATGATTATAAAATGAATTAAGGAACTAAGAGTAAACTTTAAATGAATATACACCAAATGAAATAGTAACTAACGATAATAACAATTAGAAAAATAGAAAGAAGTGTAAGATACAAAGTGGAAATAATTAATATGTATGTGTATATATATATATATATATATATATATATATATATATATATTAATTATTTGAGTGAAACACGTGTCTTAAATATTAATTACCTGGTGATTTTAATTCCCCAATCGGTAATAATCGTTCAACGGGCGGTGTTGTTAAAGTTGTTTGACAACTTGATAATTGTGAACCAATATTCACAATAATAGGTGTTGATTTAAGTACCTCTGGAATTTATTGTTTATTGAAAACTTTTATATGAATACAAAGACACATACATGTAGATGTGCGTTTATATGTGTATGGTATTTATATGTATACAGATAATTATGTTATTGATTTATTTGAAAATTTATACTACTGAGAGTTCGTTGAAATGGAATGAATCGATAATAAAATAATCGTTTGAGAGTGCAATCTTGACAATTATTTGATTTTACTTAATGATATCTGAAACTTTGTTAAAATATAATCGGTACTTGTATAAAATTATAAGTGTCTGAAGTATTTTCCGTATAGTCTCATTTGGTATAACGACTGTATAAAACTAAAATATTATAAAATCTAATAACTTGTTCACTTCAACACGAGCATAGTTGAAATAATTTCTGTAATTTCAAACTTCAGTTGTTAGCTAGTCAATTATAAAATTACAACAGTTCTAAATCATTCAAAAGTATTTTCTATGGTGCCAGAATTCAATAAAATATTTTGTGTTTCGCAAAACAGATTGCTTCAAAATTGAACTGTAAGCTGATAGGGTAAGATACAGCCAATCGATGCGCAGCAATGAAAAAACGTTATTTATTGGAGCGCAGTAACAAAATGAAGTGCGAATAACTGCATACAAAAAAATTAAAAATAATTATCTATTCTTCAGCTCGAATTACGAAAATCCAAGAATGAATACATTTTTTATTTTTTTTATTTATAAATATTAAAATATTAAATAAACTACCTCATTTAAATATTATAAAAAAATTACCTGTATTTAAATTATTGAACCTATTATCGGCACTTTGTTCTGAAGTGTTCGCATTTTTTAGTATTGTCGTTGTTAAATGCTTATGAGAATCCGTTGTCATTGTTTTCGCCATTGCTACAGCGGGGGCCATTGCACTCGCTAAGCCCGAAGAACTAAACGGCGAGAATTTTTTTGAAGAAAACCGTTTATTATTTGTACAAGACTGATTTGTTTGTTTTTCAGTCGACATGTTAGATTTATTATTCATGTGAGATGCAAACGGTATTATACATTTCTTAATTGTATGCGTTGTCTAAAAAATAAATACATTTATTTCTTAAATGTATCATTTTTTTCTATATTTAATTAACATATGTTTATTTCTTGTATAAATCTAAAAAAAATATAATAAAATATGCAAACCAGGAGAGATTCTTCTTCACAACCAATAAACCATAATGGTTTTTTCTCGATTAAATTTGCTTGAGAATCAGTTCGTTTAGATTCAACTAAATTATTACTACCATTTACTTTTGTTTTCCAATTTGAACTACAGTTGTTTTCAAATGCATTTTCCATTTCATCTAAAGAACCCTGCAAAGTGTTTTCTTTGTATTAATTATTAAAATCATTAAATATTTCATAATAACTTTACACTAGTAAATATATATATATATATATATATATATATATATATATATATATATATATATATATATATAAACACTAAAAGAAAAACAATGTATTTTTCAATACTACATAGGAATCCACACATCATTGGATTTAGATATAATACCTTTTCGCACTGAATTAAGGAATTATTTGAATTATCTCCTTCAGGAATAACCATTAATTCTGATCCAACTTCTTGACTCTCCATACTAATAATAAAAAAACTCATTTTAAACAGTTCAACAAAATAAAAATTAGAAAAGTTTTACCTGCTATTCACAGCAAAACGACTAGATGATTTGTTTGTCTGAGCTATCTTTTCCCATGCTGTTTCTGTTATAGAACCGACGATTGAATTTTTCCCTGCTTTTCCAACCGCTGACATTGGAGATAAAGGTGGTGTACCTAATAAATCTGTATGTTCATCTTGACCTAGTGACGGTTGACTAACATCTACGAAAATAAATGTAGATTTTCAATTACTAAGTGATGATGTAGATACAATGACAATTATATAATAGAATTACAAACTATATATATATATATATATATATATATATATAGACCTTTTTATATGCCTCAACTGTCAAAAAATATGTTTAATAATCTTTGATGCTCATCGAAAAATGTATTTTTTATACTGAAGAAAAAGCTTCTTGTAATTTTAGACTCTACGCTCTAACTCGTCTAGCTTGTACATTAATCATGCATTGCTGTAAAGTTTTTTAGAATGATACATAAATCTGCTACCTAAGAAGCAGTACCTCCTAGCTGATAAAGTAACTATTGCATAAAATGTATGTATATATCCATCACAGACACGGGCTAACCAATGTAAGGATGAAAATAATTTTCAAAGTATAGTTTTACCTCGAGAATGATATGAAGCTGCTGGCATAACTACCGTAGCTGGAATTCTTCGACAGTGATGGAATTGTGAATCTAAAGTTTTAAGAACAATTTTTACTAACGATGGCAACTGTTTACAGTCTGGTTGTTGAGTGTATTGATACTAAAATAGATATAAACAAATTTAATATCTTTATTCATATAAACATATTTTAAAAAATATCTATCGCACGATTATAAGACAGACATTTTTTTAAATAAAAACAACTTTTAATTGTATTTACCTTATATAAAAGAACAAGCAAAGACATTAACCAACTGTGTCTTAAATGCTGTTCTAAAAACCATAAGCTATACGTTGGGATTGTACTTGTGCGTGATTGTTCCATCGTAGTTGTTTGATGAGGACAAGGGCAGTAATGCAATAATAATATCACTGTTGATAGTAAATGCCATCCCATTAAATGATTTTGATCTAATAATTGTGGCAAATTTGATAAAAACACATTAAAAACTGGAGATGACCTAAAATATTTTTCATATTATATACATATACATATATATATATATATATATATATATATATATATATATATACAATTATTTACAATTACCTTAGTCTATAAGATGGGATCATAAAAACTTTATCCGCTTGATTGAATCCTAACAGCAAAAATAAATGTCGTAAAACTATATTTTGAGCCTTAGATGAAGGTTTATCATCCGAAACTATGCCCTGAAAGTTTATGTTAATTGCACATAAAACATTGAAGCTAAAACTATAAATTTTAATATTATATAGATTATGATAGATGAGACTTGATCCTAATTAAATTGATGTGTTTTAATTACTGCTGTACTAAACAATATCATGTAATTTAAATAATACGTATCAGTGTTATCTAAACCATAGAGTATGCTAAGAGTTTATGTGATAGATTTTTATTATTTTACTTTATCATATTTTTTACTTTAATTTTAAATTATTACGAATTTATTGTAAGTACGTTATTATTATTTAGTATATTTTATTTAACTTATTACATATAAATAAATCAAAAATATATTTTGCGATAAGTTCGACAAATTATTATTATTTAAAGTACTCTCAAATTATTTTTTTCCTGAAAGGAGTACATCAATAAAACTAAACTTGTAAAAATGGTGTATAATTTTTGTGACTAAGAAACAGCGATATATATATATATATATATATATATTATAGGTGGTCATGTATAGACGGGATTTTCAGAAAATTTGTCTCGGCAAATTTAATTGATTCTAAAAAATCTATCCATTAATTGAATGCCGGTGTTAAGGATGAAGTTCATCGGATCAAGCAGTAGATTAGATCCGACAGACAAAAGAAATCATGAGAAAATAAATAAATTCACTGGTGTTTTATGATTCCCAAATACAACACATAATTATTTTAGAGATTGCTGGTAATAATTCTGCTGGTTTATCAAACATGCCTGAAGAAGCAACGGAAACCAAGTCTTCAGAAAAGAAATTTTCTGTTGACTATTTTGTAAAGTCAATCCAATCATAATAATTTTAATTTACTTTAATAGATTCCAATATAAGATCACGTTCTGCGAACTCCATCTTTTCAACCGATCATATTTTGTTTTTCAAAAATTATGCCAATAATCCTACCTGTGCATGACCATCTAGTTAGATCTAATATTGAAAGTAAGAGATGCTTACTTGTTCAGAAGATGCTAAAAACTGCATTAAAAGGAACACCAATAGATGCATTGTTTCTTGATCGGCTTCTTCAGCATCTATGACTCGGTGCAAGAAGTCAACTAGTTGACTATCATCTGTTACGTTTAAGGAATGAATGTGGCCATCTGTTACTCAAATTCTTTATTACAATTTTGTTACACCAATTGGGTTTTTCATCTACTTTTTATACATGTGCCGTGCGTATGAATGCGTTTTTATATGCATATACATACATATATATATATATATATATATATATATATATATATATATGTATATTTACATTCACATTTTATATATCATTCCAAGCATTACGACGTAATTTTTAAAATAATATCACATTATCCTGTACAAATAAAACATTATTGAAGATATGAATATTCAAAGTTATGAAGAGATGAGCCAAAAGCCAGTTAACCGAAAATGGTTCAAAATTTCATTTGATTTTACTATTTTGACTGGTGTATCTTCCTAATTTATCGTTTATATTTGCTAGTACAACCTGCAAACTTTGTGTGTATACATGTATATTAGTACAAAAAATATTTTTTTTGTATTATGTATGATCTCGTTGATGAATTATTCTGGTAATCTTGGTTATTGTGAATAACAGAAGTTTTTTATTTTTCACTAGTTTCGATTCTCGGGCTTACTTAAGAAGCTGTAAATAACTCAGAAATTATATACAGCTCCTTAAAGATGGCTCAAGAGCTGAAATTAGTTATCAAAGTTAATGATTCGATAAGAGTAAAATTACTAGGATAATACGTAAACACATTTTTAATAATATTGACTGGCTCAGTCAAACAATTCACTGACGAACTCATTATATTTAAAACAGTATTTATTTATATTTTTAATATTTAATAGAACGTTATCCATTAAAACATATACCGACATATGGTTGTTAAAAGTTAACTTAGTCGCAAATAATCTTTGGTATTCATACACAAGACAATCATGGTCAGTGATTAAACTTAGCTACTGTGTTGCTCAAAATGTACCGTATAGCGAATTTTCCATATAAATTTTGTGTGTGGAATTAGACACGAAGAAAATTCCAAGGATAAGAATGTTATAAGGCTCTAGAATTTATTTATATATTTAAATGCAAGTTAATAGTGCATTTTACTGTTCTAAACGTCATTCCAAACCCAATTTTTTGCGTACAGTTGAATCCCATAAAATATCGTTCAAGTAAAGGCTATTAATTATTAACTCACTTTTGGCCCACAGTGTCTATTTATAGTTATAATAAAGTAATATCAATAATTTTATTATATGATGAGATTGAAAATCATTCTACACTATCATTTGTTTAAAAAATCTTTTTTAAACCGAAACTTTAATGAGATTGATATCAATAAATGTTTCATTTTTAAAAATAAACGAAAATGTCATTAAATGCAGCCTAAGTAGTATTATGTTATGTTTCAATTTCTTGCCACTAAATATTGCTATGTAAGAAACGCAGTACAATTTTTTACCTTCAATAATTTCAAGAAACTGGCACTGGCCGAGTCCGAATCGAGAACTCTTCCTTTTCAATATAGGAGCTGAATATTGTCGACTGTACACTTTTTCTTTTTCGAAAAATAATAACAAAACACATATAAAATTTAAATAGTTTTCACTAAATTTAAATCAAAGATTTTATAAATAAAAATAAATGAAAATACTCCGTGAAAATTAAAAATTCCTAATAATAAATATGACTAGTATTTTAAATACAAATATATTTATTTTCAGTATATTATATAGTCTATTTGTGTACCTTGTTTTACATCTTGCCGAGGTGTGAAAGAAGCTGGTGCCGACATAGTTCGTTTATAAGGCCATTTAGTTCCGAAACTAGCACTTAGTGTTTTTAAAGAACCCGTTCCACTACCATCTGATTGGGATAGTGCTTCGTGGGCTCTATGAAGTTTTCTTATAAACATTTCACTGTTCATATCACTATTACGCAAATCTAAAAACAGACATTGTTTTATACAGACTTACATTATGTACGTATGTATATGTAAAATTTTGAATAAAATATTGCATACCTTGCAAACATGATATGTCACCCATTTTCTCAAGATTTATTTGTGCTTCCAAAAATAATGTATCGAAACGATTTAAAAAAAATTCCCAATTTAAAATTTTGCGTTCACTCAATGTATTGTGTAACTGATATATCGACTGAAGAACCATCGGTCTATCAACGATTACTGAATCGAATTGAGTTTCCAAACACAATAATAGTGACTAAAATAAATAGAAATATTTAAAGACATTCATCCTGTTTCGCCTAAACATGAATCTTTGAAGAAAATATCAGAATAATCAAAAAATTCGTTCGTTTTAAAGATAAATGAGATCATTTTTCGAGTAATTTCACGATTCTTCAAATAAAAACGATCGTAATTCTTTAATAAAAAATATTTTGTGGGTTTTTGATCCTTTTATAAAGCTTAAAAACTGTACTTAATGAAAGAGTTGTTCATTATAAAAAAGAATAATTTTTTTCATCAATCTAATAAATGAATTCCTAATTCTAATTATTCGAATCTTGCTTGTATATTATTTCAACTAAACGATCAAAATCCTATTAGAAAACTTACTCGTATCGCTTTATCATGTATCGTTCCAAGATATAAGGTAGATCTTTGAGCTACGTACACGTTCACATCATCCATACTTGTTATAAGGTAGCAAAAGGCATTAGCGAGAGCTGCTTGTAATGGAAGAATTCCTCTTAAAGGCGTCATATCCATAAAACGAGCTATCACCGTTACTCGTTCCACTAAAATGTGTATTTTTTATAAAATGTTATAACATAGACATTTAAATCAGTTCTATTAAATATAATATCTTACCTGCTATAAATCTTACTCTCCAATCTGTATTATGAAATTCTTCTTGAATTACTGTCCAAAACACGTCAGATCCTGAAGGCAATGTAACACAGTGTAATAAAAGTGGAACACAAACTTCACATATATGAGAATGTTCCGAATTACAAATATCCCATAAACTGAAAATTATAAAATATTAATAATATATATATATATATATGTATTCATATATAATCACTTACTTTTTTATTAATAAATTTTCTTGACACCAAATAAAAAATCCATAATGATCTTTCGACGCTTTTGTAAATGCATCTCCATTCAAACATAAAATGTTTAAACATTGAAGCATGTAGTATAATATATCTGAATTAGTTGTTTTTGGTAATTCCTAAAATGAAAATTCAACTGTGAAAACTTGACTACAAACCACAATAATTATTATTTCAAACTTAATTTATTTGATTCATTATTAATACCTTTAAAAGTTGATAAATATATTGAAGTTGTTGGGGTAAATCTTCGATTTGAAAACGAAATTTCCCGACTGACGTATACCAATAATCATCGAAGTCATCATCGATGTTTGTTTGCTCATTTTCATCCACAATTTGAGGTTTTGCGACTTGAACTGTCGCAGTGGCTGAAAAAAAATTACAGATCCAGACTAATTCTACAGTTTCTTCTCATAATGTCATACTAAATTTAAGAAATAAAATAATATTTCTAAAATCACATCTCAGTTTTTTATTTGTAACGATCAATACTCACCGACATCCATGTCTGAAAGTGTAATCGCTCTCGCAACAGCAGAAACAACTTTTTCAGTGGGCATAATCGCTGCCAAATCGAGTTGTTCCGAAACAGTCTCGACAGTTGCAGTCATAATCTAAAACATACTTTGGCATTTATTTCGTCCATAAACGGACAGACGTGCGACCAGGGGTGAGGATTCGTTTTTTTTATTAAAACATTTCTTTAAACGACGAGAATTCTTGAGGGTATTTTAATTGATATATGGCTTCATTGAGACATGTATATAATATTTATAAAAACCCTAAAAGAATGTCGTAGAAGGAACTTATTTAATAGATACGTAACATCTGTGTGTTTCTCGTCAAGAAGCAATTTTTGTGTATCCGTGTGCGTATATCAAAATCTATTTATCCAATTTCCAATATTCAGACATGCTATATACTTCGAACCCTCTACGACTTCTTGTACATAAAACATTAAATATTGTCTGAAATATTTACTACATCTATGCATTTTAAGCGGTTTCAGGGGACATCGGGGACAATCAAAAATAAAAGAACTTAAGATATATTAACACCTCATGCACGAAACGAGAAAATGCAGGAGAGGTGCATTCATATCAGTTGGCACACGATGATCAAGGCTAACACAACTCATCGAGGAGTGTCATCTAAATCTATAAAAAAGTATTAATTATAATAGTTTTATTTCGATCACTCGAGTGTATCCTAAACTAAGATATACTGTTTCGAAATTTATAATTAAACATCTGAATTATGTTCAGAAGAACCTAAGGAATGAATTTCTAATATAGACGATATGCAAATAAACTCAATTTGGACAATTTTAACAATTAGACGACACTCCTGTTACAATTACTACACGCTAAATGATTCAATCTGAAATCTATTGAAAAAGTCTCATTGCCTTTGTATTCTTGCCGATTCGCGTGAATTTAATCGAAACAATAAAAATCCATACGTATATGTGTATGTAATGTACGTATGTCCCCACCGCTGGTATCAGTTATCAGAACTGTAACAGTAAATACCCAAACAAATAAAAGAAATAACAGTGAACTGTTGTGAAACGCTCGATCTGCATGCCTCTATGATTGGTCAGAACTGTTGGTTGGGTTGTTGTCTGTCCGTGATTCTTGCCGTTTTTGTTGTGGTGGATGTTAAATAAATAAAAAATACATCGATATAGTTACGTACAGAACATACGTGAGGCATGTGTACCAGAACGCCACCGACTGATTCCGGTATCGGCATGTTGATTACCACATCAGATTTACTGTCTTTCTTATCGCACTCGGGTGGACTCTTATGGCTACCATCGTCGATCACATCTTCTATATACACCTGGTTTAAATATATTCGATTAATATTTCTTTTATACCAGTCTGATTCTCTACACTCATTACAAAAATATGACCTCGACAAATACATCTGTATTTATATTCTTTTTTGTCGTGGGAGAGTATTATAGATATCTTAAAATTAGATACAAAAAATACTCTAAAAATTTGACTACGGATCAAGTGTGGAGTATTCTATTATATTAATAACTATCAATTATTCTTATTATTCAGATTCACATAAATATACGAATTTCTTATATTAACATCAATTGTAAATGAAATTATGTCGGGAATACACGATGGAGTAAATCGAATTTCACGTTGAGATTACACTAATTTATGATCATTCGATATCAAAATTAATTTTAACAACAATGACTTCAATTTAACATATTAAACTAATTCTTTGAATCTTTTGAATACGTTTTGCCCGACATTTTTTACATACGTTCCCAGACTGATTAATGAATTGTATTTAATGAGAATCGTATATTTATCTATCACTGAATATGCAGATTGAGTTTGTCGCCTTTTTTATTTATGTTTAAGTCAATTGGTTTGAATTAGCATTGAAAGGCAGATACAGGTTAATAACAGACTAAAAATGTCCGACAGTTCCACAATATTACTACTGATTTGGGTATGAATAATTGAAATCTATCATACATATTAATTGTAAATAATATTTGAAATATGATTATTACATCTGGCGGATGAGCTGTTTGTGTTGGCGACAAATATTTAATTAACTGCAAAGAGAGTTGATGCCACATTATACTTGACTCGCAGTGGACACAATCGTTGTATTTCGTTGAAGTACTGCACGCATGACCTCCGATCCAAGCTGCTTGAACCATACATTTCAAAAGACGGCACACGTCTCTGCATAAAGTTGTGTTTATTCCTCCGTGCTTGTCCACTCCTTGCAATTCCATCTACACCGAAGCACATATTATCTTATTTTCACAATAAATACTAATTATTTCTAACAATAAATCAATTTACACATTTTTTTGTGAAGTACACATAATAAAATTACTATTTTATTATCAGTTGTAACTGTTGAACGCGAATTAAAAAAAATATCAATTTAAAATTAAGTATGAAGCTATGATCAACAAGATTTGAATAGAAATATATCTTACCTACCTGATTTAATAAGATATCCAACATTAAAATACAGCAGGACAGATTCAGTTCTGAGTCGGAATCAAAATCTAATTGATTGGAAGAAGGGGCCTCATCGTCGGATAAAGATGTATCTGCAGATTCGTCTTCTCGTACTGGTGCTATAAATATAATGTATAGTAAGAAAAAATATTTTTACATGCAAGTTTTTCATTTCCAAGTAAACAAAAAATAATGACTAATCAGTAATGATTAATAATTAATTACTGAATATTTTTGATTGTTATTATACACATATCGGTGAAGGTAAGTATTTACTCGTCAGTTCTCATGTACAATTTTAACACTGATCGTTTCTGTGTGTATAGAGTCTGTTATGGTAATCGAGTACAAAAACCAGTCGTGTACTCTATAGTTTACGATTTGTAATGACAACGTTTTCATTTGCATTTGTCACTGTTTTGTCTTTTAATATGTATTTATTGCAGTTGCTGGTACTGATATTGTGATCTAAAATAACATTAAGAATTCCTCTGTCTTTGGATAAGTATCTTATTTGCTAAATCAGAAGCTTGTAACATTGTATTTGTCGACGCGTAATTGTATTATTTTGTACATGTTTCTAGATAATTACATTAGACAGAGAGATGTGAGATTTGATTTGCTATAAACCTTTTCTTTTCGCGCGAGTTTAATTAAGATAATCAAGATGATCAAGTGGAAGTGCTAAACGCGATGATTAATCCAGAATAACACATATAAACCCCTATATCTATGAGTAAATACTTGATCTGCTGAACTGTTTATGCGACAATACTTTGTCGACGTGTATTCTCGATGTTATTGTTATTATTTCAATTATAATATTAGTAACAGTAGTAGTAAGAGTAAAAAAAGAGAAAAACAGAAATGTTAGTAAAATATTTCTACGTACAGATTGAATTTCTTCGGTGTGAATCACCCGGGCAATTGATTATTGGCGTAGTTCCAGCTTTTTCGACAACTATCTGTTGCATTTCGTTTTTCATTATCCTGACTCCGTTTCCGAACATTGAAAACAGAAGACTCAGCGGAAGTGTAATATCTAGAGTTGTCAATATCTACACAGAACGTATATCGAATCAATTTATTCAGAAGCGATCCGTTTGATTTGTTTATCGCATATACCTGCAACCATCTCAAAGCTTGTTCTTGAACTTTAGACGTGGTTTTTTCAAATCTTAAACTAATGAAGTGGTAAAGTCTCGTCGCATCGAATTTCAATGAACTCATTTCAGTGTCGAAGAATTTGCTTAGGATCGTTTTCAATTCACCTAATTCTTTTTCAGGTACATCGTTTACGATTGCTTCCATCCAGTAAGGCATAATATAATCCCACACTTCTGGAGTAATGGTACGGTACGGTACAAGACAAAATAAACGGTTTAAGCCGTCTTTTATATGCGAGGTTCTAGATGCTAAAGTATCCCTAAAATATTTACGTACGTGTGCATTTCTCGTCTTCGACTCGGAATCTTTTATTATTTCTCGTATAAAGTAAAACGTACGAAACAACAAGAAATATGTGTATAATCGAAAGAAATACTTTACCAATGGCCACCGATTCTCGCATACTCCGGAGGATGTGGGAGAAGGCATGAAGTAAATAAATTGTAATGTATTTTCGCAACATCTTGATGCCAAGGGTAAACGTGTTCCATTTTAAGTTTTTCTAATGTGCTCTCGGTGTGACCTAAACACTTATCAAATATGTAAACGACTAAAAAAACAGCACTATTTATTTTTGGCCGTATATACGAACCATCGACTGAATACGCTGTTACGTGAAACCAATGAAATAGCATAGATAACAGTCGACCTAATATATGTGCTGGTGTATCTACTTCTGGAGTACATCGCCCAACTAACAACCAAACACCGTACCTACCCAAAACATGACGTTCTTCCATTGAAAAGTTTTGGACAGGTGAAATGTTGCATATCGCTTTATTACTTACATCGCTTGGTTGTTGGGTCTCTCTAAGCAAACTGAAAGTAAAACAAGTAAACACGCTTACATTTTTTCTTGAGCAAGAACACACAACTTCCGTACAGCGCTAATGTGGATGACGGCCTCGTTTAGTGACTGATTCTCGCGCTTTTCAACTATCAATGACGTTTCAGATTTCGGAAAGAAACAGATAGGTGATATTTAGAAGAAGAAAGAAAAACACCAAAGATTCTTCAGAAAGGACACAGAAAATTCACATCAACTCACCACCGTTTAACAACCATAAAAATAGATTTAAACAGACATGAATACTTATCCACATCATCATTTCCATTACTTACGTTTCACTTGTAACTCTATAAAACCATCAATGACTGAGATGAAAGTGACATAGCAACTCCCATTATTCGCCGATGAACAAAGTTCCATCTCATTACTTTTCACTCATGGAAAAGAAGCCAGTTGAAATAACATTAATCGAAGAAGATTTTTACTGCTTGTTTTGTTAACAATCCAACATTGGAGATTCGATTCAGTGATAAATCTGATCTACAGATGCCAAATTCAACATATTTGGTATCTGATTGGATTTTAATCTATCGATTCTTTGTTAATGTACCTAATTATTAATAAATTTAGTTTGGAGATAAACACTAATATAAAATTTATAAAAACCTCCTCGAACTATGAATAATTCAATAACGTTTCATTTATAAATTAATATATATATATATATATATATATATATATATATATATATATATATATATATATTTGTCAAATTTTCGATAGATTTTAATTTAATTTTTATACGAAAGCAAAAAAAGCAAAAGAAAATTGTTATCAAAACAATTACATACAAATATTTATTATATATTAATAAAAATATAAATATTCTTCTTTTTATTGAACAAATTAACGAAATTGTATTTTATAAAAAATACACATGCATAGTTTAAAACTGATCAGGGGTTTTTTTTATCAATATGGATTTGATTGAAAATATAACACCAAACAACAACCACAAACGTATATCACAGAAAACAGGAAACGAATGTACATAAATCTGACCAATAGAACAACATTTATGTGCAGGTTTTCAAATATAAATCCACAAAATGATTTTAAACATTTCCAACCAAGTTTTATACTTGCATCGATCAAAAATATTTTTTCTACGATATCTAAAATAAATGTAAACATCGATCGATTTACACAGAGGGTTAGAAATTGTTATACGAATAAATTAATACATTGAAACATGCAGGGTTTTAATTCGGAGGTTAGAAACGGATCAAATATAAAATAAAGTATATAAAGAAATTGGTTATAGACTTTATCCAAATAGAAAATATAGTTATACAGTTTTAAATTTATTTTTATTAATAATACTGTAATTCATGTTTATTTGAAATTGATAATCTCACAAGAAAGCATTTAATGATTCCTGTATTCCAAATAAAATTTGATATTATATAAAACGAAGAAGCTATAATATGCAAAAATACGAACATTTTGCAAAGTTCAGATAATATTAAATTTCTTTATTTTTTTAAGCTTTATCTATTATTCAGATTTGATATTTTTAGTAATATATTTATTAAGGTACATAAAAAAAGTATTTATCTAAATCACGATACTGACATTAAAATACAAGTAATAGTAGTGACAATTAGAGTTTTGATAATAAACTATTGTAAATATCCATCTAGTTTTATACTTAAAGAAAGAAAGGTAATTATGTTTTTTGTTTGGATAAAGTATTAAAAAATTCCTATTCACTTTAATACAAATATATTTTTATAAACAAATATTTAAATACACTCGGTTTCGGATAACAGTCGGATAAACGGCTTTTCTTCTCGAACATTTTGCGAATAAAGAGATTATTTTATGAAGAACTACACATTATTACCATATAATTTTATAATGATTTCTTTATATCGATCATTCACATTAGCGTTACATGAAAGTAATTATTCTTTAAAAAAAATTAAGACGGTTTTACTTGTTTTTGTCTTAGATCGTATCTAAGACAACTGTAACTACATTCAAACTGTATTGTTTATATCAATCCTTAAGGGTTTTATTCACTGCAGTTACAGATTTCATACCATTTACGAAATAAGAATAAAACAACACACAATCAGAATGAACATTAACTGCAGATTGTCCCAAAAATATGTCCAGAGTTATACTGAATAAATATATATATATATATATATGTATATATATATATATATATACATATACATATATATATATATATATATATATATATATATATATATATATATATATATATATACACTATAAGATAAATTTGTGAGAGTTGTGGTTTGTTGGACTAAAGTCCCTAAAAATGATAAGTCAAACAGAAAATAAAACGCAGTACATGTAATTAAAAACATACGTTCTGTTTAATTCTCGAGTGTTGAAATATATAATTAAAAATTCGTCCCGTAGTTCATGTATCATTTGAATGTTAATCATTTTTTTTAAAAAAAAGTGTATTTAATTTCAGGTATTTTATCACTTCTTTTAAATAAATATCTGAGATACTTAATACTTGTCTTATATTTTTTAAATGTTTAAAGTGACTTAAAACTGTTCTAACACATGTTTGAGACATTCCGAGTATAAAGGATATACATAAAAGAAAAGAAAATGTGTCGATGGTCAGTCATACAGTTTATCGCAAGTAAATAAGAGAATGATTTCTTTTCGAGGTATCTGGCAAATGAGAATAACAGCGTTTCGTACAAACTGGAAATTCTCGATTTCATTTTAAACTTTAGAAATCTGTAATCTCGTACATCGACCTAAACAGGGGTGACAACACGTCGACGATGATTGCTAATAAATAATACTGACCTTATGATCGCTTCCACCATATAATTTTGCATTTCGATATCCATACTCCACGCAGGCGGTAAACTTTTGTGAACAATATGGTCACCACCTCGACGGTTATTATGTCTATTGTTGTGGCATTGTTGACAGTAGCGAATTGGGTGGTTACTGTTGTAACTGGCGCATTCCGTTGAAAAACATATCGAATAAGCTGATTTGTCAGTGGCTCTACAGTTCTAAATAATCAGATACGAATCGAATATCAAATAGCAGTCAAACGTTATACACTGAATGTGTATTTTTCAGATATGGACTCAATCTTTATTTTAAAAAAATGTACTTCCTACAAGAACATCTATTACAGTTATCCTAAACCTATAAATATGAAAGCTCTCTACAGTGTCACATTGCCTTCTTAACGATAGGGTAAGTGAATTGGGACAAAGACCGCTTCATTTATTTAAATATAATAGAAATTAATTGAAAAATGAGTTCAATCCCAATAGATTTGAAAATATTATTATTATTCAATGCACTGAAAAATCACCATTCCAGTCTTCAGATCTTAATTCGTAGAACATCTAAGGGATAAAATAAGAAACCATAATGTTTTAAATAAACAAGATTTATAACCCAAATTCATTAAAAAGTGAGATTATATAAAACTAAAAATGACAAAATTAATTTAGTATCAAGTTAAAGCTTCATACCTCTGAATCTATTTTTTTATAAAGTATAAAATCGAGCACATGAAAATTATATTAGACTATATTTTTCGTAGCCTAGAATTTTGAGAAATATTATAAAAAAAAAATGATGGAAAGATGTTTTATTGACGAAACATATAACAATGGTTACGATTACCTTGTTCTCGCAAACCATCGATACTTGCTGCATCATATGCAATATGTCGAAAAATCTTTGGTTCGGGTGTTCTCTGTGAATTTCGTTCGCGCATTCAATACATAAATAAAGTGGTGGTGGAGAATCAGATGCGAATGTTATTGATATGCAGTGATCGTAGCAAACTTTTGCTGCTTCAGCATTCCCAGTATTTGGACACATATCTCTTTGGCAGACGAATGGCGCTGAATTCGCTGAATTTCAATAAATATTAAATTACTTTATTTATATAAATTTTAATAATTCATTCAAAAGTCATCCGAACATATATAATTCTTACTGTGATAAATAACTAATTAGAAAAATAAAAATCATAAAATTCAAACAATTAACAAAGAACAATTCAAATAATCATATATTAGTACTTAGGAACAAATATGCGAAATTATCAATATTCATAAAAAAATTCACATATTGGAGCGAAAATTTTCTTCTTTTAGGGTCAGTTGAAAATTTGTTTTCCGCGACTGATTTCCACCGTTGTTATATGGAGAGATGATCAAAATTCACTTGAAAATTACACTCTTGCCAAAAGCAATCGCAGAAAGCAAACTTTCAAATGATCCTAAAGGACGAAAACCTCCAGGACAACATATCAACGGGATCACAGGTATGAAATACCACAATTAAAATTAAAATATTACAAACCTGCGAATTTACTAAGTAACCCACGTTTATCAAACAAATTTGCATCAAACGGTGGCCAATAATAAAATAATAATTTTGCTGCATGTGCACGAGCTTCAGCCGTACCATACGCCACGACGCATAATAAATGTCGAAGGATTCCGCTACGTAAACCCATTAGACATTCAAGTAATTGGCAATGATGTGCTGGATTTTTTGAATATTGAAATACGATCATGATAACAGCAGATAATGATTGATTTACACAATTGTCTTGATCTTTGTCTGTATATCGTGCTAAAAAAATTAATATAGTTTATATACTTAAAGTACTTTTTAAGTAACCACATTTTTTATAATCAATTATAATTAAACAACAAAAATCTTGTTCAGAGCCATTTTAACGAATTATAAAAGTAAATATAATTATAGAAAAATAAATATAACATATAAACATGTACATAATTTATCATATATATATATATATATATATATATATATATATATATATATACACATATATAATTTTTTTCAGTAAATATCAAATAAAAACTATATAATAAGGAACATAACTATAAATACTTAAGTATAAATCGACATGATATTAAATTATTTGGGATATAGATCACACATTCGAATTGTATCGTTTATTAGACAATATTATTAAAATAATTATTTATTTTAATATTATATATATATATATATATATATATATATATATTAAAACATATATAATATCTAAAGTAAATAAGGATCTCCTTACCAAGTATATACATTTGTTTATTTCTCATTAGATTTAATTAGTAATAGGTAGTATCAAAAAACTAGTTGAATGATGATAATTACTGATAGAACAGGGAAACATTTATATATATATATATATATATATATATATATATATATATATATATATATATATTATTCAATAAAATTATTGAAAAGACATGTTTGTCGAACACTTTATTTTTAAACTTACGTATAGTAAATGGAAGAATATAAAAGCATAACGAATTGACGACTTCTTGATGAAGTGTAGGTGGGAATACAGCAATACACGATGCAGTCAAGAATGGAAGGTTGTCGATCATATCTCTGTCAAGGAATGGAAGAAGACAACCTAGGCATTGTAAAATCGCAGTACCGAATTCTATAAAGTCAAATCAATACAATAAATTAATATTTATTTGACAAATTAAGATTTGTTTATTTAATAACAATTAGTTCATTATCTATTTACCTTCTAATCCGTACTGTATCATAGGAATCACTTCTATAAAAGGCACTATTGCATTATATAGGCCCTTGTAATCTAAATTAGGAAATAGGCTCATTCGCATTGAATCCATTTCTGGATTCTTTATCATCTCTAATGGGGAACTCGGCACATCTTTAAGAACAGCTAAATAAAAATATAGATATACCATAATATTTAACGTCACTGGTAAATATTTTTATAAGATTAGAGCTTTATATTAATTCAATGATATTTTAATAATAGCATTGTTTTTTTTCAGTTGAATTAATATCTCACAAACCAAGCATCAATAAATTTTCTTTAGCCCGATATATTATAATTTTTAATTGTTTAGTTTAATCATTGTTTAAGAACAGAAAATATACTTTGTCCTCAATGCCTTCATTAAAAATGAATTTAGTTACAATAGCAAACTTTAATAGTGAATATCATTTTTACTAAACTAAAATAGTTTATATTGAAAATATTACTAGGTTTATCTTATAATAATGAAAAGGAAATTGTTTTCTAGACAATACTTATTTGTTTACACAAAAAAGTAAGAAGAAAGAAAAATTACAAATTTTAAAAAATACATTTTTGTAAAAATGTTTTGAAAACCGCATAAAAAGAGATTTATTATAAGATTTGTTGTGAGTGGACGTTTTTACTTCGAACTCTCCATGTTCCAGAGACACTTATTCAAATGCATGGTTCTGGAGCATTGAAATAGAAATTTATATTTCGCCATCTTAAATAGTTTAAAAAATTATATAAAAAGAAAACGAAATATACAACAATCAACTTTCAACATTGACCGCAGTTTAATGATGTATGAAAAATCTACCATACATACTAAGGATTAATATTTTGATTGTAGATGTTGAACTGACTTTAGATGTTGAACTCTAAATTACAAATGAATTAGTTTTGAGAGTTAACTCGTTTTGCTTGAAATACCACTACTTTTGGTAATGTTGCAACAATTAAAATCTCAGAGAATAATGAGATAAAATCATCAGTAGTATATGAGATACAAATAATTAAGTAATAGATTATTTATATATATATATAAACGTACTTAATAAAGTCTGCGAAAAATATTTAACAGTATTTGCCATATCAACTCCAGACGGTGATGGCATCACACCGTGCAGTAGTCGTAGTTGGTAGTCATATAAACTTCGAATCTTAACCGTAACTGCAATAAAAATATTTATATTATTGAAATAAAAAATATTTAGACACATTTTCATGTACTTTATACTTTAAAAATAGTTATAAAATACAACTATTATAAGTATTTTTATACATTTATTGTAAATAATGAACTGAGTCAAAGAAAAAGAAATAAAATTAATAATAGTAAAAACGAAGTTTTATGTTTTCAACATTTCCAAAATTATTTGTTTATAACCGAAAACGTTTTCATGGTAATATAAATGTATATCAATGTGATTAATTAAAAAAATATTCTAGGGATAAGAACAATAATTATAAACGTGTATCACGAGTACATGGTTATTAAGTCTATAATTTAGATTATGAATGAAATCAACTCCCACAGAATTAGCACAAAGCACGCACACGTGTGTTTCTCGTTTAACGTAGAAAATCGATTCCCCGTTGAATAATACTCACATGCAGCCGCTCTAGTCCCCATTTTCGTGTCGACGTATCACAAAATATTTAACAGAACTGGCATTTTATTATAAAACTATTTACAGAATGTACTTAAAGTAACGATGACAAAAGAGACGACATTGCAGCAAAAAGTAATCAATAGACATCGGGATGTAGGAGCAAATCTTGCCAATACGGAATTACAACTACGTTTTTCTATTTATACATTTGGCGATTTTCAATCACTGTTTAAAAAAATTATTTTTAACATATTTTTTTAAAAAATTGTAGAGTTTATATTCTTTTAATCAAAATTGAAATATATAAAAGGGGTAATTTTTATAGCTGGTTACTATGGTTAAATTCCCTTGCACATCCAACACTGTACAATTTTAATAAATATGACAAAAAATATGACATTATCTTAGTCGGACAATAAAGAGTGATTTATTGTTGACTCACTCAGGTACTAATTCCCAAAAAGCATAGGACTAAGATATACTTCTTTTGTATATTAATTCACTTTCTAAAACAAACAAAAGAGTGTAGTTTATTTTTATTAATTATATTTTAATTGAAATTCAATTATTGTATACAAATTAAATAAATATCCGACTCCATATATTTGGTTTTTCTTTCTCTATTATTTATTCGGCCGGAATATTAAAATTCACTAATAAGTCCAAATTTTATAAAATTCAATAATAAATCCCTATCTTATTTCAAAATCAAACGATAAATTGAAAATTTGTATTATATATATATATATATATATATATATATATATATTTGTGTGTGTTACAATTTTTCAATTTTTCGTTTGAAAAATTTAAGTTGATTTTGAAGTAATGAATGTTTCAAAAGCATTCTGAATTTTACTATAATTAAAAACTAGTCTCCATAACTTCACATTCTTTAGAAAAGGTGTCAGTATTATGATGAAGTCAAATATCAAAAAACGAATGAGTATGATAAAATTTTCCAGTCCAGTGTTGTAGTTCTGACAAAGATTAATTTTAATTTTAAGGCTTAGCACTATCTAGTTGAAAAATTACATTTTTCGTATTTACAAGATATAAACGATTTTCTAATAAGGAAGTATGTAAATAATCTAATTTTTGACTGTATAGTTGTTAGTAATTGTTTGAATCTGATGGAACAGTTCAAAAAAAACTAAACCTTTCATAATTCATCAAATGCACTGCATTATATTTTAAGGATACAAATTTTTTTGATGGAAAGATATATTTTTGTTCGGTTATTATCGTTTTCGTTTAATGTTATTGAAAACAATACGTTTTTATTTAACTATTCGATCCAAAAAAGATAGGATGAGATTTTGATTATTCACAGATCGTAACTATTTTACCGTGGTACTGTCTGAACTATTTGAAGTGTACTGAATGTTCACTTATACCTTTTTCTATTCAAAGACAAGGAAACGGTCTCTCTTTACTAGTGTGCATTCAGTCTGATAAATAATGTGCTTCAATTTAACGACAATAAAAATAACATAGATATAAATACATGATTTTCTTATTGCAATGAATCCTAATCAATACAGAACCATATTAATTACTCATTTAATCATTTCTTCTCGATACACAATGATAATAAAGTACAGAAAATTTAAATGATTAACATCTTCAAATAATTGTTGTGTACATTGACTTCCATTTTATATAAAACGTATTAATTGATTATCTGAAATAAAAAATATATGTTAGATACGATGATGTATGAAGGGCAAGACTGAAAATCAACCTCTGTAAATTGTACTCGTATGAGTTAAAATGTGTTTTTATGGTACACACATATATATATATTATAGTATTTTTTTTAAAAAAAAATCACATTATCAAATGTTTATTGTACTATGCTAAACTCATACATGCTAATATTCTCAGTTGGGAAAATCGCATAAATCAATAATAAAGGTTTTAAACATGTTTTCAGTTTGTATCTGCAAATAAAAAGGCTGTTAAGTGTCAAATGCTAAAAAAAATCAATAGGATATGAATTTGACATTCAAAAGATTAATTATTATTTATTATGTTCAAAAAACACACATTTTCCAAAGTGAATTATTTCATTGTTAGAATGTTAAAGAACGAAACATAATTGAATTGGTCTGTGACCGATATGTTTCGAATTTCCTGTTCTTTTTAAAATATCATCTAACATAGCTCCCATTGTCGGTAATGAACCCATTTCATTGTATGGATACGATATAGTGTATTCACGAGGATCATTTTTTAATACTTCGTCCTTCACATTTTGAACATTTTCATTCTTATTGTCGTTCTTGTTAATAATAGTATTTTGCACAGTTGGATTAAATAAAAACCTTCGGAATTGATCAACATTTTCATTGCATAATCCTTCGTTTGGATTTTGCCATTGTATTTGATTAGGATAAATAGCTGGTTTGAAACCAATAAATTCTGTATTCGGTAATGGATGAATCACTTGATCTAAAAACATTTAATAATTATTATTATTGTAAAATAAATATTTTTAAACAAATCGCATATGATCAGTACTGTTAATTTTGTTTCACGTAATAAAAATCTATATTGGTTAATCAGAGAATAGGGAAGATAAATATTTTATTTTAATTTAAGCTCAAGAACAGTATGTGAATGTAAACGGTCTACGTAACACTTGTTCTGTAGATCAACTAATACTTTATTTTTTAAAGTTACAAATATTAATACTTGGACAAAAAATAAACGAAAAGAACAATTTTACAAGACACTGATGGTAAAGAATAATGAACCATCATACCAGAACAATATATTTAGATTTGTTTCTCTGTTAAATTAACAAATTGTTACCTCACTCAAGAGCCATCAGACTTATGCTTTTTAATAATGCTCTGGATAGTCTGATGTCTCCTTAGAACTGGTACTTAAATGAGGCAACACAACAAATCAATTTTCAATGAATTGCTAAAACAAATTCATATTTTGATTTTATAAGATTTCATTGATGAGTTAATTGATGTCGGGGGATGAATTAAAAATTAAATCAGTTTCATTGCCATCTTCAGAGAAGTACATACATACAAAACATAGACAATACTGGATATCAAATAATTACTTTGATATTGAGCATTGATTTTGTTATATTTAATTTATGTTTCAAGCTAACACTGACAATTTGATTTGTTTACATGCTCCACTTAAATATACATACACTTCATCTTTAATGACAAAAATTTTAAATATTTTAATTTTCCTCTAATCAGCTGAGTATTTGTTGATAGAAATTTATAAAAGCATTAAATCGTCACTCTTCAATTCCAGTTATACGTCTAACAGTTTAATTCCATATACATAATTCAACACAATAGATAAATTCTTATAAAGAAAACATCATAGACTCGTTAACGTATTTTGTTAATCTTTAAATTTATAAGACGAGTAAATAAGATATGTCAATGCAATGAAATCTTAAAATAAATCTGAAATAAATGTTATACAGAAACTGAACAATAATTTTAACAGAATGAGCATTATTCCTCTAACCGATTATCCAAGTCAACTAAATTGCAAGCCATGAAAAAAGTTGTATATAATTTAATCTTTCCATAGTATAACTAATATAAAATCACGGCTTTAAAATTTCCTGTTTCTCTAAATCTCATACTTACCAGAGAATTTATTAACACTGAAATAATCCGGTCCTGGGTAGTTATTGATTGCCTTAGATGATGTTATCTAGAAAATAATTGATATCAATATATATATATATATATATATATATATATATATATATAAATAACTGCAAAAAACCTGCATAAAAACTAATATATAATTAACAACCATAAGATTCCAAAAATAACAACACAACTTATGAATCAGTCTAGCAACAATGTATTAAACAATATATTATTCAAAGTTCAAATGATTCAGAAACCAAATTAAGTTTAATTTTCATAATTTTCGATTTTAATGATATCATGTCTAGTTTTTAAACTTCTTTCCGATTTTAAAAAGGTTTCAGTCTAAATGAATATTTACTTGAATCATAACATGGTGAGATTGAAAGACTAATAATAAAAAAAATAAGATTTCTTTTCTTGTTATTCTATTTTAACAAGCAAAATGAAAAGTGCTGCTTCAAAATCACAGGAAACTGACATATGCCCTTAACTGAAAAAATAAATTTTCTACGTTCTGTTATTGAATTGAAAAAAAAAATATTATTCTATTTTCTCGAAAATTAGTTACATTTATAAAATAAAGAGTTTTTTTTGTGAGAATTATATTCTAAACTTTATTGTGCTGACAGAAAAATATTTGATCAATATATTCCATTTTCCATTTTGTACAGAAGTGAAAATCATTGTTGTTAATTTCAAAATAATTTAATAACAACACACAAAAGATCGAAAAATGTATGCTAGGAATAACGAGAAAAAATAGAATAAAAATATAAGGGACTCGAAAATTAACAAGTGATAAAGACTTGTGGATCTCTATTAAAGAAATTTAAGATTTTATCTACATTTACAAATAATAACTATTAGAATCTTTATTTAGAATTTGTCGAATAGCATTGAAAAATTAACCCTCCTCAAATAAATATTTACTGAAAGATTTAATAATGTTTTTAAACCAAAAGTCAATTACTTAAAACATCAATGATTAAAATAAACATATTTTTATTTCCATCTTTAAAACTGTAATTAATATCAACGTAAGAAATTATATTTTCCTCTTTTATTTTAATAAAAAGGATAAAAAAACGAATAAAGGATGTAAAGCATAATATATTATTATTTTTTTTATTTTCTATCATTATATATATATATATATATATATATATATATATATATATATATATATATAAGGAAAATGTAGTAACTAATATAAATTCACTTACCGGAAATATAAATAACAGAGCTAATAAAATATTTTTTGATTCGGTTTTTAAATGAAAATGTATCATATCGACTATTTTTAAAAATGATGAAAGGTATAAACAATCACACAGTATCTAAAATTGAATAAAAATATTTTAAAATATATACAAGTTAGCAGAATTCGAACTTATACAATAAACTAATAATCCATTTTAATTTGATAATATCTTGATTTCTTACATCAAAAATGTATTCAATTTATAATCGAATATAAAATATAAATCACTTTTTTATTGGAAAATTCTAGTGTGTATATATTGCACTATCGAACGAAGTAATTGAACTTATTACAAATCATCTGAAATCCTTCTAATATATAAAATAATAAGTCGTCTTATCTCGATCTCATTACGGAAATGATTTAGGTGTTCGACACGTTGGCATAAAATACCATTAAATTTGTCTCACTGACAAATCCGTCAATATAAAAAAATCAGAGGTGTCTCATAAATAAATATTCAATTAGTTTAATTAATTGTTATTTAAATAAACCATTTCAATTATATGTATATATATATATATATATATATATATATATAGACAGATAGATAGATTGATTTGTTTAATAAATAAAACAAATACTGTTACAATAATATAAAATACATTATGAGAACTATCCGGTTTGGAGAGTAATGCGTCATCAAATAAGGTTTTTTCCAAATAAACTATTGAAAGTATCCATTTTAAATTGTACAGATTTATTAATATTTAAAGAAAATGTAGTAATTTTATTCTGCATATGTGTACAAATATAATTTTGTTATCAATTATGACGTTTGAAGCCGTATATGATATTTTTATTGCTAATTAGCAAGATATCTGCACTTTCGGTGATCAGAAACAAAAAAATGAAACGAAATGTCGGAAAATTTTATTCATACGTGTATATACATATATATATATATATATATATATATATATATATATATATATATATAATACTTGGATATATGAAAATGCAAAAAAATAAGTACAAAAACATAGAGGATAGCACAATGATAATTCGAAAATTTTTGATTAGAAGATATAAGCCTTTAAAATAATCCACGTAATTGATAAAAAAAATATTAATGACAAAAAATTTTAGATTTTTCGAATCTAATATACATAGAATTGTATAAGACATCAAAGAAAGACCCAAAGAAGATAGTGTCTGATTTTTTGGTTAAGTGAAGTTAATTAAGTTTTCAAAGTTAAATAAATAAATTCTGTATAAACTAATGGACAAACATAAGACAAAATAAATCATCTACGACAATATTCAAAGATTCATTTAATTACTTAACATCAATAAATTATTGAAATATATATTAAGACCAAGTATTGACCATTGGATAGTCTGTAGCCAATGTATAATTCTTTATAAAAATCATATATCTATCTCCAACAAATACAAAGAAATATGCGAGAACCCTACACTAATAAAAGATGTAGTGTTGTATTGTTCCATGACAATATTCGGTCATATACCTAACAAACAAGAATCCAAATAATGTACCAGTAAAAATACTCTTCCTCATTTACATATTCACCGAACTTACCACTTATTGAAGAACTTAGACTATTTTTAAACTAATTTTCAATATATTATTTAATAATAACAAGGAAATTAAAAACACATTCAAGAAAATCACCTTTTCAGAATTTTGATGTTTAATTGAGATCAATTATCGCAACTTTGATAAAAGTGGGATGAATATATTTCTATATTATTATAAAAAGTATTTGAAACATAGAAGTGTTTCTTCTGATTAATAAATGTATTTTTAACGCAGTTATAACTTCATTAAAAAATTTTTATTTTATATGCAACAACCTGATATATACAAGAAAGTACGTTTGAATATGTGTATATATATATATATATATATATATATATATATATATATATATATATATATATATTTATATTTAAACTTATTCCATTTTAAAAATTAGTACAATAAGAAAACAATTAGAAAAAAGAATCTAAATTATGGATCATTTATAAATTTAAACAATAAATGTTAAAAATTACGAATTGAAATATAATAACTCATTTATTACATATTGTTAACAATAATTATGTCTAGAAAATATCATTAAACATTAAGCTCAATTACTAATCGCCAATAACTCACCAAATACCACCTACGAATGATATAATCAACCTTATATTACATTTACTTTATATCAAATTCCTACGCATAAACAAATTTTATTTTGTTAAATAAATATACATTCGTATATATATATATATATATATATATATATATATATATATATATATATATATATATGTATATATGTAGAGAGAGATGGAGAGAGAGATTATTAAAGCCAAACGCATGTACCGCCACTGGTGAATTTGATTTTTGAAATATTTTCAAAGCATTAATCATTTAAAGATTGTAATTATTTCATTATTGATTTTACGAGCAGTTTGATAGCTTGCTTGTAAAGGACATAAATCATATAAAAGGTACGAGTGATTGTGATTCGCGACATTAAAGTTAATTTTAAGTTGAATTGCAGTTCTATATTTGATTTCATTTAACAGTTTTGAAAATATACAAACAACTGACGGATAACAATATGTCGTTTAAATGAATCGTTTATTGTGCGGAAAGATTGTACAGATTAGTTTAATTAAATTAGATTATATACAACATGAACGATTGTGTAAATATTTTTAAAAAACTAAGAAAGACAGTAGGATCTACAAAATTGGCAGAACTGAGGAAAATTGAGAACATTTTAGAACGTAATACCTATTATTTTATTTAGGTATTGATTACATTCTTTTCAATAGCAATTAATGAAACAATCGTAAACATGAATAAGTAGACATACACTTGAAAAACTGTACAAATTATAAGTTATTCTTTGTTATAACCGAAACATTTCATAAGATAAATGAGACAAATGAATCATACAATAATTTTTTTACCGACTTTGGTATTTATAATAAATTGATATATAATATAAACCATTACGAATAAAACAATAATATACCTGAACCATATAACATTATCAATATCTTCTTGAATTTATTTCCTATTTTCGAGTCCTTACCCTCTCAAGTTTCTATTCACCATTCTTTTAATACCATTAACCCATCTACTAATAGGTCTACTCAAATTTCTTCTATCGATTCTAGATTTCCATTAAACAACCTGTTGTGTCCACCTATTGTCATTCGACTCAGTGTCTTATCCAATTCCACTTTAATTTAATAATTTTTAAGTATTATACCCTTTATTCAAATACGACTTCACGAACTCATTTTTGTTGTCCTATATATTACAATACAAGACGATATTAAAATCTTTTTTAATTGTAATTATTGATTTATAACCTTTTGGAATAGAAAAAAATGAATTTGAAAATTTGGTATAAATTTCTAACATATTGTAAAATCAGCGTGTTGGTGGTTGGTGCAATTAGATGAAGCATACATTTCTTCGAGGGCTGAGTTCATTCGGTCTATTCATGCAATGAGTTCTTTTTAACAGTGATTATTTGTCTGGAAATATGTACGAACCAAAATCCATGTGAGCATTCAGTTATTACAGCCTTGATATTGTTATATCCGAGATCGATATTATGAAAATCACATCTTTGAATATAAAACAAAGTTTAAGATCTGATAAAAAAATAGAGACAAGTTTTAAATTTGTTATAAATTTATTAATAATACACACCGTCAGAATGCAATTCAATTAAACTTTTGGATGAGTTTCATATAATAAATGACTAACTGTAAGTCAATAAAGTACAAAATTATAGGACAGCCCTGAAAAAAATACAGTTAGTATAAAATTATTTAATAAAAAAGATAGACAGTTTACTTATACATATATGAAAGTAAATCTAGAAGTTTTTATTATAAAATCAGGATTTATAATATAAAAATATTTTCAATATCTTTAATATATTTAATAATAATTTTATATAACTCAAATGAATGCCAAAAAGGATCACGGAAGTAAAAATATAAAAATATTGTTTTTAACTACTTACAATAGAATTTCTTTCGTACAGGTAATAACATATTCGTTAAATATCAGGAACAGGATAGTCAACCATATACAGGACACGAGTAAAGGATTGAATTGCATAAATAAAATCACTAATATGCAGGAGAAATACATTTTTTATTTAACATTTTCTGCTAAAAAGTATAACAATATAAATTAGAAAATTGCGTGATTACAGTTTTAACTGCGTTCAAAAGATGCAAACTACTACATTAGGTACCTGAAAAACATTGTCGTATGAAAATGTTCAGATTTTTAAAAAAGCTCCAATTCAGCTAAGTAATTACAATTAATTAACATTGGAATTACTCGATAAAATACATAAAAATGACATCTAGCTATTTATTCATCGATCATACGGTAATAATTAGAAAACTGTACACAAATGTATTATGTAATCTCTAATGAGATGATAACGTGCCAACGACATGGCAATTCCTATTTTCGAATAATATTTTTATTAAGTTTTATAAATATATATATATATATATATATACATATATATATATATATATATATATATATATATACATATATATATATATACATATATATATACATATAAATATATATATATATATATATATATATACATATATATACATATACATATATATATATATATATATATATATATATATATGTACATATATTAAAAAAACAATCAGAAGATACAAACACACAAATATTTAGCTAGTTCTTCACCTATCTATTGAAAACCAGACACTAGTCCATGCTAAATAGGACATTTTATTATTTGTTTTACAAATGTTTATTATATCAATATAATATAATTGTAGAAAAAGAGTGTATATCATTCACAAATCATGCATTTTTTTTATATCAAACTTTTTTTTTAAAAATACATTTGTACCCCGATTCATAAAAAATTGTAGGGTATCTATCGATAAGAAGTTGGCGTAAATGTAACAACTCCGGCCGTCCTGAATCGGTAGGTACTCGCATTTCCAAGACGACGCCGACGGATGGTTTTTGGACTACGCGGTTGTCTCGAACGATCGAACACGCGCTCGTTATGTTTGACCATTTCAATAATAACCGATACAAATTTCGACACATTTTCATATGTTGTAACCATAACATTATCATAATTTTTTTAACCAATGGAATTACAAATTATTATTTTTATTTTATACACCAATAATCAAAATATTCATAAAAAATCACAATCAAGTACGTTTTTTTTCACCGCATATAGCAATCATTTATTTCCAACGCAACAGTATATTCTACGGAATATGAAATAAACACTTTTTTTAAAAAAAATACAAAAATTACACACACACACACATATATATATATATATACATATACATATATATATATATATATATATATACACACCTCAAATTTGTCATTTAACTTAATTAAAAAAGCACTACACTATTCTATAAATCTATCCTTCAATCACAATAGTCAAAATTGAAAATTCTTCATAAAAATAAACTATACAAAATGGTTAATCATAAATACATATGGTACAGACACCAAAGTAATGAACTTAGTTTATAAACAAATAAATATTATTTAATTTACATTTAATATGGCTGTCTATCAACGATTATGTATAGGTAACAAACCTAAACTAAAATAATAAAATATAAACAACTCTAAAATTACGAACAAGTACGAGACAAAGACGAAATTATAAAAAATATTTCTTCTTATACAAGAAATTTAAATAAATTAATTTTTCTACAAAGAAATTGAATTTTATATTTTTTTAATAAAATATTCTTTAGAATATATTTTAAATATTTTTTTATTTTATCTTGACAAGAAATTATAAGGCCATTTACATTTCACTAATGATATATACGCACTAATTTGATTTCAACCATATGTTATATATATATATATATATATATATATATATATATATATATATGTTTTTTAATGAAGAATATAAAAAATAACGACTTAATATCAATCAAGTAAAATCACACTGTTTCCAATAACACTGATATTAAGCCATCATTTCATTAAATGAAATATATAATTAAAATATTAATTTTCGTGTTTTTCTGTTAATTATAGACCATACTAAACTCAAATCTATTTTTTTTAGAAGTTTAGTTAAATTTTGATTACATTTTAATAAAAATATAACTTTTTATTGATTTCGTTAAATATGTTTCTATGAATTAAACAGAAAAGCATTACTCAGATATGTGTATATTTTATAGTAAAAATTTAAATTAAATGAGTGTATACTTTTTCTTATAAAAATATAAAATTTTAATGTACATTTGAAAAAAATACACAGTTAAAAAGTTCGGTTTGTAAAATTGTATAATGAAATAAAAAAAGAAATTATATCGGTACAACATATATCGTCTCAATCCGAATAAATATCGAACGTATGGAAAATGTATCGATCATCGGTTAAACTTCAAAAGTCGTAACGAAAATTTTTAAAATGAAAAGATTTTGACGCGTATTAAGTTCACAGATACGGACATAGAGGGAACGATTTAAAATATTCGATATACCGTCGATAGATACCCGAAATGTAGTGATAAAAGTGATGAACATTTTTTTTTGTT
>CM068324.1:7894269-7921769 GCA_034766995.1 Acanthacorydalis orientalis
TCAATCGAACAAACCGTTTTCACTATACAAATATATCTCTATTTAATCAACATTTCCTTAAAAACATTATTCCAATGAACACTTGTATCATACAAAAATAAAATTAACTGAAATTATAACATAATAATATGAAATAATTTTTTCTACTACCCATATAAACATTATTAGTTTAAAGATATACTTAATTAATCTATAAGATTTATGAAAATATATGTGTGTGGATATATACATATATGTGTGTGTATATATGTGTATATATATATATATATATATATATATATATATATACATACATAAACATTTGTGTATGTGTGTGGACACAACACAATAACATTTATAACTATAGTTATTCATGTCCATATGGATAAAAATAGCGAGAGATTTATAGTATCTGTAATCCTAATAATTTCGCTCCACATAAACTCAAAGTCAGAAACTGTTAATAAAGCATGATATGCGGACATTCTTCGTATCAATTTGAGCATTTCTCTCAGAAACCGATTGTCTTATCAGCACGAAGTTGTAAATTTCTTGTACCTTTTCTTTATTTTTCAGTACGTCAAACACAAAATTTGTAAAAAAAATGTAAGAAAGATTGTACCTATATTCGCATTAAATTTCACAATTTTTGTATTCGATCCGAATATCCGCCTTTTTAGGTTAATAGCGTGAAATAACTGTATAAAACACTATTTACTAAATTCGAGTAAAATGAAGTTTAAAATATTTAATGACAATTATTTCCATTGATAATAAATAAGTTATATTATAAATATATAACATACCAACAATATATTAAAAAAATATTTCAACACTAATGAAAGTAAAAAAATAAAAAACAACAATGAACATAAACTTAATAGAATTGGACGGACCGGCAGACAACAAATTAGTTCCACAACTTTCAGTCTATGTGAAAACGAACATCGACTAGGGCAGAAAAATATAAAATATTACATAACTGTACTATATCATAATACAAACAATAATTATTAAATTGTTAGTTGGTTTCTTAAAAAAATAATAGGATTTACTAGTTTCATGACTTAGTGGTGCCGATTAGACTGACTATCAAACAAAACATATCATGTATAACGATGACAATAGTATTGGCAACGTTAAACATACTCGATGTTATATTCACCCCATCAAACAAATTATTGATGATCATAAATCATCTGCATCAAGTACCATTGATGAAAGACAAAGGCTATAACGTCACGTTGCCTTTTTTATCATTTATGTATGTGTATACATATACACATACATTCATATATACACATACATACATATATACACACGACCACACGCACGCACGCACACACACCCATGTACTCATACATACATATAATATAAAATATATATATATATATATGTGTGTGTGTATGTGTGTGTGTGTGCGTATATATATATATATATATATATATATATATATATATAAAAGTAATATTTTTGAATTTTTCAGTGAAATATGGTGCTGATCATTTTATACAACAAAACGTGTTACTTTTTACATTTAAATGACTTATTTTTTTCAATAAATAAAATATTTGAATAATTGTTAGGTATGTATGTATATATATATATACTTACGTACGTACATGTGTGTGTGTGTATATATTTAAACACAATGAATTAGACATATATACACAATATATATATGTTTGTGTGTACAATGTTTGTATATTTATAAATGGCTATATGTATCATATATCAGATTAACATCATATATTAAGATTAATAAAAGTGAATGTAACACTGAACCATTATCAAATAACAAAACGTAATAAGATCGTCGCACTCACTGAAAAATTCAAATTTATTTATTAATCTTTAATTACATACATACATCATACATACATACATACATATATATATATATATATATATATATAAATATACATATATATATATATATATATATATATATATATATATATATATATATAAAAGTAATTAGTAAATATACACACATATGCACATATACACACCAAACGCACATATACACACCAAACGCACATATACACACCAAACGCACATTTATATTTATATACATAACCGTACATAAAAAAATTTGTAATAAATATTTAAAATAATTACAAAAGTACACTATAATAATAAAAATTACAATATATAAGTATTTAAAAATGATCACGAACAGCATTTGAACTATTAGTGTGTGTGTGTGTGTGATATGTGTACATATATATATATATATATATATATATATATATATATATATATATATATATATATATATATATACACATATATATATATATATATATATATATATATACACACACATATATATGTACATATATATGTACATATATATGTACATATATATATATATATATATATATATATATATACATATATATATATATACATATATATATATATACATATATATATATATATACATATATATATATATATATATACATACATATATATACACACATATATATATATATACACACATATATATATATATATATATATATATATATATATATATATATATATATATATACATATGTAGACATAAACTTACAAGTACAGTATACAAGACAAAAAACACATTAAAAGGTGATATTTTCTAAAAAAAAAAAACACACCATCAATATATCAAAAAGTCTTTAAAAATCTTCAGTATTTCTATATCATTTATTTTAATAACAGTCCTCTATTCTTTTAAGAAAAGATAGGCTTAATTATGTGACACGTATTTTTTCTGCATGTTTGACACACAGAAACGATTACTAAAGAAGTCAATTTTGAACGACACTGTATAGACGATGCGTTCATTTTGTTTAATTTCCTTACAACATAAATTTAGTATTAGCGTGTCATTTACTTTGCAATATCCACTAGTACTACTAATAGCAAACTAGAAAACATTTTCTTAACATACGGTTTATTTTAAATGAAACCATGTTCAACTCGCTCAGTTTAAAGAACACTAAAAACTATACGCAAGCAATATGCACTTCATTTACTGCAACGATTCACAAGAAAATCGATAAGTTTTGAGGCGAAAAAGTATCTATTAAAAAATCAGCAATAAAGCGCTGGCTTGGCCAGTATTTAATATTTTTTCGCGACGATTTGTCAATCACTTCAGTAAATCATGCACACGTATCTACTTAAAGTGTACGAAATATAATTTGTGTCAAGTTGACACTATCAAAATATGAAAAATAAATACATAATTTACAAAATATAGAAAAAGTAGCAAAATTTTTATAAATATAATACATAAAATATTCCCGTTTTGAATATAAACAATATTATTTTGATTAAAAAATGTGATCGTGTTCAAAACACACCTTTTTTTTGTTTTCATCATCGCAAATGGAAAATTACATCAGATATGGTCTTTATCACCATTTCAGAAACATTGCACATGAATTTATTATTAAATTATAACAAATAATACACATCCATTTATATTAAGCTAGGAAAATGATACATGAAATATCAAAAAAAATTTTGCATTCAGACATTCATTTATATTAACATATATATATATATATATATATATATATATTTATATATACACACACACACACATATAAACATACACATATACACACGCATGTATACAAAATACAAATATACATGCAAACACACACCCACATTATGATGTTTCGTTTAAAATTATATTCTTTTTTCTTTATATGAATTCATGTTAGTGTTACCTGAGTGTTGGAAATTATTTTAACTTATGAAGTAGTAAGACACAGATGTATTTATTTGTGTTAATGTTCAATGAATAAATCAAAGTAATATCAGGCATTCAACTTGTAAGAAATTCACATCTAGTTAAATATACATACATATAAAGAACAAATACATGAAGAAAGATCATTATTCAAATTATGTCTTAATCCAATCACAATTTTATATATGAACACATCTTTGAAAAAAAAAACTACAATTTTACTTTTCACAGACAGCCATTTTACTTTTGATTACAATACTTTACATGTTCTTTACATATCTCAAATTAAACAAAATATGGATTATTCACTGTTATTATTATGTGAAATGATATTTCTTTAAAAAAAACTCCCTAATTACTACTTTGTATTATAAATAAAAACTTTTAGTTTCTTTCTATGTATTCATATGTATGTTTGTATGTATATATATATATATATATATATGTATGTATGTATGTACATATGTATGCATACATGTTTAATGAATGTATATATGTGTATATATAAATACATACACATACATTAAAACATGTGAATTTCTCAAAATTTCAAATCGAGAGAAAATGATAAAGAAATGTTTTAAAAACCATGTTTTTCTTGTGATGTGTGTAATTATAAAGACATGTCTGTATGCAAACACAACATTCCTCAATCACTACAAAGAATTAATAACTAAATGAACAAAATCATATCCTATTCTAAAAACTGACATGTTAATTTAATTCAACTTATTATAATATGTTGTTTTTACAAACTTTAAAAATGAAAGATTACATGAGATTTATTGCTGCCATTTTATATCGTAGTAATTACAATGCTATTGTTTAATTTGTAATTTTATTCCAATATCAAGAAAAAAATTTACGAATTGATGATAAATGAGAATAGACTAAAAAGAAATATACACTACTTCGAAAAGTTACATTGATTAACAACTTAACTTCTTGTTAAATAATATAAAACTAAATCACAGTTCAATTTATAATGAAGAACGAAAATTCTTTAACAATTTAAAAATAAATTTAGAATCATTAAATTAGTCACTTTTCAATTAAAATCAGTTTTGTTTTGAATGTATATGTGCAATATATAGATTTTTAAAACATAAAAAGGACTAATCAAATATATAGAAATTTAATTTTATTAAATATTTTAATTTAATAATAGATTACTAGATGCATTAACAAAACAGTGATTGAGAAATATTGTCAAAAACTGTATTAGCATTCAAGTATTAACGTTCTAGTAAAGATTTAGTGGTGTAACCTTGACTTAATAGTATGAGATTTAAAAACTGATCTGAATTGAATATCTAATTATAAAGTATCAACATTTGAAATGACTAAATTATAAAAAAAGAACTGGTAGTGAAATCTTATCTAGTCTGCTAATAATAGTATACAGTTAAATGTAGGTCTATACATATATATATATATATATATATATATATATATATATATATATATATATATATATATATATATATATATATATATATATATATATATATATATATATATATACATATATATATATATATATATATATATATATATATATATATATATATATATATATATATATATATATATATATATATATATATATATGTAAAACCACTAATGATAAATAATATTGGTATTTTTTTCTTTCTAATATTTCTTTACAAAATTAACATTATTTGAACATCAATTGTACATTATATAAATACTGATATCATTACATTACAAAATTTCAAAAAACTATATGCTATACTGAATACCAATAAAGTTTATAAAATGATTTTGTAAAAAATTATACAAATACATACACAGATACACAAATACAGACAATTTCCATACACACATACATATGTGTATGTATACAAATTATTTGTATACACATTTTTTAAAATAATATATTAAATTATATCACAATATATTTACAATTATGACATGATACATGTGCCCTTGTCGTTTTCATAAATTCATTAATAATCGCTCTTATCACAATATGGTTCTGACACTGTGGCTAAATTCCCTTTCACAAATGATTTCTTTTTACTCCACTAACCACAAAACATTTCTCTGATCAAAAATGTTCAATAAATGATTACTAATTATTTTTGATTATAGCAACAATCAAAACAAATCAATAATCACTTAATGAACTGTTTTGATCAGAAACATGGTTTGTGGTTTGTGGGGTGAAAAAATAATTCATTTTCAAAAAACCACTCTTATGTATAGCACATTCAAAAATTCAAATCACATTTACTTTATGAAAGAATCTTCTTAATCAACACAATGTACATATGTAACAAAATAATATAAATTTTGATTTAAAAACTTTTATATCTATTTGTAATGAATTGCACTTTTTTGACTATTAAAAAACTGTATTACATACTAAGATTAAAATCACATCGGATATAGGTGTATATACATATTTACATACATACATACATACACACATACACACGTCATACGTACGTACGTACATACATACATATATACATATACACATACACACACATAAACACAAATATATATATATATATATATTATATACATATATTATATATATATATATATAAACACACACACACACATACACATGTACATATATACACCCATATACATACATACACAGACATAAATATACATTCACACATACATACCCTCATGTATACATATGTATATAAATACTTATGTATATACTAGTATAATTTACATATGAATGTACATATGTACATACATATATAAAAATTAAGTCCCTTTACTTTAATACAAAAATAAAACATTTGTTAAATCATTCACATAAATTAAATTTGTCAAAATTTACTCTAATAAGCTTAAACTGAGAATTATTTAAAAATGCTTCTCAAGCTATAAATAAATACATTCATATAAACATAAATGTATGTATATGAAAAAAAAAAAAATATATATATATATATATATATATATATATATATATATATACATTTGCACATAAACACAAATTCATATATACTATCTAGGAAATACTCATATACACATACTCATACACACACACACACACACAATCTTCCATATATCTATAAATATGCAAACATACCCACAATTCCACACACATGTGTTTACATAAAGCTTGCATAAATTTTGACAATAAATTGTTTTAAATACTGCACATAAAATAGTACAATGGTATTTGTTTAATTTAAAGTTCACATTGCTGTATTCATTGTTACACTCACTTATCTTTACCTCATGTATGGTATTAAATGTATATATGAAAATGTGAGTAGAAGTGTTGTAAAAAAGTAGTAAAGTCATCGTTAGTTAATGGAGAAAATCAAACTAAAACAATTTGTTAACAAACAATTCAGCCACATCATAGGGTTAATATAGATATTATCTATCTAATAGATATCAACAAATTTAAATCGAATTTCACGATTATTTCATGTTCGTAAACGAAGACGTCGGCGGCGATTTAACGTGGAATTATTTACGGGAGTAGCTAAAAAATACTTTATATCTGAATTGTAAAACAACACCGGATCAATCTTCGTTACGAAAATCGGTACCGGCGACTTCGTCCAAATTTAAAAAAAATCTATAAAAAAATACCGAAAAGTGCGAACCGATCACCTAATAAAAAAGCAGTCGATAAAATTTACACACATTATTATTCTCGCATTTTTCTCAATTCTTATTTTTCGATGCAAGAATATGAATAATTAAGGTATCTGTCGTAATATTCGATTAAAAAAATTTTTAAAAAGGTTCATTTTCAATGATACAATGGTGACATCAACGCCACTATATATATCTGAAAACAGGAAAATCTTTTTAAAATTTTCTACTAGATATATAATTAATTATAATTATGTCTAGATTAAAGACGGACGTGCGACGATCCGTCCATCGGCTAAGCGCTCCAGCGTTAACACCAACGAAACGGTACCGCGCGTGGCCTGTCCGCCCCCTCTTTGACGAGAGGCTTGTGAAATTCTCGTCCGGGCCTCGAGTGTATGGTCGCCCAACAGTTTTCACAATAATACTGTAAGAAATCCAGACGAAGAGGAATATTACAAATGCCGTCGATCGCACGACGATCGACATGAAAAACACGATCAATCGTTTGATCAATAACTAACCTGCAGGCAAGTAACATTTGCGCAGAAGAAAGGAGCAAACTTTCCTCCACAACGCTGCCCTTGACATTCGTCACACATCTGATCGTCGAGAACGTACGGTTTTACTTCTACTCGTTTATCTATATCGCCATGTTGCAGTTGAACGAAACGGGCACTTATCGCCGCTATGTAACTTTGTTGATTACTGAATGCGACACGACCGGCGCCTTTAGGATACTTCAGTTCTGGGTCAGTGTCTATTCCAGCATAACAAACTCCTCCATAAAGTCTATCCATTATCATGGCTAATTCAACTGAAAAGAAAAAAATACTTACTCTTTCTGCAACACGCATTAATCATCCCATAAGTAATTGCCAACTACTAGTCAAGTTACAAATATATATATATATATATATATACATATATATATATATATACATATGTATATATATATATATATACACGTACTGTCATATTAAATGAATAATATTAAACAATTTGGAGATATATTTCATTTATTATCATTTTATTAGACTATTAATAGTCGTGGATACGTATAAACCTCTTCTAAGAAGAGAACAGTGGGAAATGGAAATTGATAAAGAGAAAAGTTTACTTAAACATGAAGAAACATCACTAATATCTATAGTAAAATACGTTGAAAATGGTTAAAAGGATTCCGTCTAGCAATTTGACTCTGATGGCCTTCTGACGCCGACAAATATACATTAAGACTTAAAGGAATCGAATCTCAGTTTATCAGTAGGAGAAATTTTAAATAAAATCAAATTAAGTTCTTCATACTATTCATCAACTTCCAGCACCATGCAATGTGTTTAAGACTAATTATTGGACCTAACACGTTATATCGTTACAAAATCATATACAAGTACTCAAAAGGGTGAACAAAATTGCTATTATTGATTAAATATAATATACTTTTTAACTTTCCTGTAATCATTAAAAAAGAGGATTATTCACGGGATGAACAATACATCAGTAGTGATATCGAATACCATTTAATAACTTTACATTTTCAACACAACAATCAATCATTCCTATATACATACCTGCTTTAAGAGGTCGAGGTACACCTCCAACAAATACGGTTTTGCGAGGATCTAGTGGCATCGATGCATCTAGAACAAAATCAGCATCGGAAAGCCGCCAAGGTCGGATCTGTACCGGTTTGTCTTTGATTGTAGGTGATGATACACATAAATATAACTTGTCTTCATCCGTTATGCACGCATCAATAAGTTGTTGGACAGATGTCTCATCCTAATAACCAAATTATATATATATATATATATTAAATTAAACTACAATTAGATTCATATTAAATATTGAACTATAATAATTCCATTGCCACACTTTTCAATTATTAAATAATGCATTTAAGAAAAAATAACGACTTAAAACACAGAATGGAAAAAAATATAACTACAAAATCTCAATATGACCCTTCATATTAATAGTGTTATCGAATTCGGTTTTACAAGTTTCAAAAATGTATAAAGTATAATTACTTTCCGATTAATATAAAGAAAAAAGAAAACTCTTACCTGAAACAATAAAAACGCATATCCTTTCGGAGGAAAATATGATTTACTCTCTGCCTTATGAGGCCAATCAACAACCAGAGGCCCGAATCTTCGGAAACTAGCTGTGATTTCATCTTCATCTATATCGGGTGGTAAACCACCTACGAACACTTTACGAGAAAACCGTTCGCCACCTTCAGAACCCTGCAAAAAATAGACATCATAATTACACTAGAATCAACTCAAATTAATAAAAACTATCAAAAACATGATTGGATTAAATGGAATTAAAATACTTTCTTTTACATTCGTTTTTCCTATCAAGCACATACATTTACGTTCCATGTACATATCCATTATGAACGGTCATGTCCTTTGAATTATAACTACATCGATATAAACACCTAACTAAATTAAATATTTTATTATAAAATTATAAACATACCTGTGAATGAGGCGATGACCTCGATGGCGAAGATAGAGATGCTGGAGGAACTGTATCTACCAAATGAACTGGCTCTTCTAATAATACGGCTTGCTCATCTAATGATGAAAATAGTCCAGATTTACCCCCTGCAAAAATATTAAAAATGATAATACACAGTCATTTGTTTAAATATCATTCGTAAAAATAAAGAAACAATCGATTTATTTAAATGATTAAAACAGAGATGATTATTTTATATTTTAGACATTAAAATTATTGACAAAAATAGTTTTAAACGTTTTTAATCTTTTTGAAAATATTAAATAAAAAGATAAACAATTTCATGTCGCCTAAATTCGATTTTCATTTCAATTGGTATTTTTATTTGACAATTTAATATATTACAAGCTCGAAAACACAAGTGAATTGTTAAAAGAATTGGGATTGATTAGCTCAGTAAAAAACGATAGTTTACGACACTAGTTTACTTAAAACATTTAATTGATGTCTAATATATAGAGTTGCAACAGATAACAATCTATCTTACTTAAATGAAAATTAACATAAATAAGGTAGACATATTTTATTTGAAATTGTATAAGAAATACATTATGAAATTAAAGTTTAAATTAATAAGTCAATAATGAAGTTAATATTTATTACCAGAAATAGATAATACATGTTTTTGAAAAATATATTTCTAAATTAAATATTTCTGTATATTTCCAATGTAATATATTTGACAATTATCAAATATATTTTCGAAATAGTTCTTTCTAAACTGATCACCCTGTAAGAATTTTTAATTTACAATTGAATTATATATATATATATATATATATATATATATATATATATATATATATATGTGTGTGTGTGTGTGTGTACGAGTATGAATAAGAAATCATCAATTAGAATTGAATATCTCAGAATGTTACTTCCTTAAAGATAATATATACAATCAATATTGCTGTTCATATTTTCTTCAATATAGAAGTGTCTTAATGTGCGTACTTCAATACAACTATCAATTAAACTATTATAGGTATGCATGTAAACGAAAAACACCATATATGCGGTTGCTACTACTGCGGTAGGTCTTGGAACGTATCACCTGCGGATACGGAAGGACTACTGTAAGTATGCATTTAATATATATATATATATATATATATATATATATATATATATATATATATATATATATACATATCAAATACACAAATAAAAATAAATACATTATTCCATTTGTAAAACAATCAAAATATTATCATTCTTTTTTTTGATTTGGAATTTTGAATAGAAATTAAATAAATACATTTAATATTACTAAAATTAATTTTTTTGGATTTTTTCAATAATACATTTAATCAACTTTAATATTTAACATAACTTTTTCAAATTGTATATAGTAAATTAATACACGATTTTCATTTTTGTATCAACAACTGTGTGTATGTATGTGTGTATATATATATATATATATTTATACAAATATTTATACAAATTCTTAGTTCTTTTCAAATTCAAATCCAAACTATTAAAACTGATATCGATTTGTTATTATACTTAATAAAACATATCCGGGTATTCATTAAAAAACACATTAATATGAACTAAAAGCTTATTTATTTGAAATAAACTACTCTATTTATAGAACAATCGAAAAATAGTAATTAATTCTTTTATTTATTTGATATTTCATATCGAAATGAAGGAAAGATATGTACCATTCTCGAATCATTTGAATATTTTTAGGGAAATATTTTCGTAATCTGTATGATCTTATTGTAAGTTGTAATATAACGACAAAAGAATGGTATCGATTTTTGTTATACTTTAACATATTTCTGTTATACTTAAAAAGCATGAATTAAAATGTATTGATATTAGTTCGTAATAGACACTTATGAAAAAAATAAAAAATCGAATTAGATCTTGTTCGTTTTATATTTTTTACATTAAATTCCAGGAAAAATATCTACTATTATTAAATAATTTTTAAATTTCTCTAAAAATTGTCAGTAATTTGCAATGCATATTTAATCGAGAATAATGGAACTAATGCAACATTTTTAATTATGTTTATAGATAATTAATATTTAAATTTTCAAATTTATATAACCAAATATATTTGAATGTACATATATTGCAAATATGTTTGTACATGTGAGTATATATAGACACAGATGCAAATAAATGTTTGTATACTTGTTCATAATGAAAATTCGCTATAAATGGCAGAAAATGTTCTCGCATTGGAGTTGTACGCGAATGTATTGTTTGTTGCACAGAAAATACTAACACAAGAAATCGACCATGCGAAGGAATCGTCTATGCGCAAGCCCTGATTTGTCACTCTACACCACTTGATTCTGTTGAAGTATTAGGTAAATATGCAATTTTCATTTCAATATCGAACCGTAGTTTTCGACAGCTGTTTATCACTAAATAATATTTCACAAATGACTTCTCTATATATTTTTTTATTTATATTTTTTATTTTAAATCAATTCAAAAATATATCTAATAAATGACTACAAAATTATAAAAAAAATATCGATACTTATAAGGATTTGCAAATACATAAAAATAACTATGAGAAAATGTATTATATAGTTATACAAAAAATTCAACGTATAATTATTAAAAATGTATGTATGTATGTATGTATGTATGTGTGTCTATGTATGTATATCATCATCATCATCATCTTCAGCCCCTGTTAATCCACTGCTGGATAAAGGCCTCTTCCATGATTTTCCATTTTGTGTGTATGTATATATATATATATATATATATATATATATATTTATAAATATAAATATGTGTGTATTATTAACTTCACCTTTATAACAATAAATTAAATATACATTGTTTCTCATAAAATTAAGCTTGTACTTACTACAAAATATACTTGTTACAATTTAAAACAAAAATATTAAAAAAATACATTTGTAATAAACACGAAATGAACAGTACTTAAAAATAAAAAATAATAAAATTAATATTAATTTTAAGATTTAATAAAAAATATCGGTTAATTCTTTTTTCAGAAGTTATTCGAACAATAATGAAAAAATTAGAAGACCATCAGTTCCTCATTACTGTGTCCAAATTATATATATACACACACATACATTCATGTGTGTGTATATATATATATATATATATATATATATGTATATATAAATATATACATATATATATATATATATATAATGTTCATCAGAAATGTGTTGAATATTATCAGAAGTGGTAGAGAAGACTACGAAAAGACAAAAATACTAGGAAGTGAAGGCTAATTTCCAGCTGTTAGAATTCTTCATACGATATTACCCAGATTAAAACATAATACATCTTTAAACTTTATACTAATAAACATTACGATTGATTAAAAAACAATTGTTCTATCTACAACAAAATTAATATTCATGTTAGTTCAATTTGGTCATTTTTGCATTTTAGGTTCTAACAAAATTGTATATACATATATATATATTAATCTTCGAAATTTCATTATAACAGACACATTACTTATTTCACTTTAAGAAACGTTTCTCTCCATTAGAAGTTTATTTGACGCTTATAAAATGTTAATAATGCTTATTCTATTTTTTTTCTTATTTAAATACCGGAAAATGTTTTATATTATAAATATACACAATTTAGGAGTGGCATGCATACATATATATATATATATATATATATATATATATATATATATATATATATATATACATTTATATGATTTAATTTGCTATTTGATTGCTGAATTATGCAGAAAAAGAGTTTACATAACATTATTATCGTATGGGCTGCTTCTATTAAATTTTAAGATAAGGAAATAATTGGAACTAATGATATTAAAAATCTGTTTAAACACAAACAAATATCAAATCGCAATTGCAATTTTACTGATAACAAATTATATAAAAAGAAATAAATTAGAGAGAGCTAAATTGATTGAAATCATATAACTACATGAAAAATATTTTTTAATTGTACGATAAATCTCTTATATGTTATATATATATATATATATATATATATATATATATATATATATATATATATATGTTTTGATTTGTTATTTTTGTTTGTAATTTAAAAAAGATTTTGTTTAAAAAATACTCTCTCAAACATAGGCATTCCTCGTTAAATATCTAATAAGTTATAGGTATATACATTTAATATAACAGCTTTCATTAGAAATTATTTTGAATTATTGACGAGATTAGACATGCACACAATTTCAATAACAAATATAAAATAAAATAATAACACAAACTGTAGGTTTTTTTTTGTAAAAAATAAGAAAATATCAGTTACCATAAATGTGAAAATACCCGTACACATTTATTTTTAAATTTAATTGTATTGGAAAAATATATGTGACATTTCTATAAAAAAAAATATGAAAAACTAATTTAAATATCAAATAAACTAAATAAAACGAAAAAATAATTTGTAATCATTTCAGTTTTTTTCAGAACAAAATAATGTTTCAATCAAATACTGACCGTCAATACTATATAAGTGTATTAATTGTTTAGTCCCAATTTACAATAAACAGTAAAAAGACGTGATGGTTTACACCATGGTTATGGTTTACAAGTTCTTGCTACTGGGCTTGTAATCAGGCTCCGCTTCCATAGTGTTTCTTTGTGCGTGGATATTGATGGATGTAACGTGTTATATTTGATAAAACAATAACAATTTAGCTACAGCTGGAATAAGAGCATCTTTTTTAATTCTAGCTAATCATAATAAGCGGAAAAAATTCGTTTAATTTTAATGACATTTTGGAAAATAAGAAAAGATGAAAAAATCAGTGTTAAGATTGTTGCCAGTGAGTTATCTATGGAAGAGGCATCTACTTATAGAAACTATTTACAAACAAAGAAAATATTTTACACATTGCGAATCATATGCATAAAAATGAATTATAAATCAAAATAAACACTAACAGATACAGTGTTTTTTTTCAACGAGATATAAAAGTGTTTGTGGTATTTTTTGTAAGAATGTAAATTTCGGGAAGAGATAAACATCCTAGAAGATGTTTTTAATTGTCTTCTTATTACCGAATTCTCATTTCTTTCATTAAAAAGTAATTCCGATTCTAAAAAAAACTATAATCAGTTGGTGAGGTTTTCCAAAAATATTAAATATGCTGGTCTTCATTTCCAATGTTTATTATGTTTCGTCTAATTTTTGGTAAAACTTGCACGACGATAAATTTACAATAGAGTACCTAACACTCAACCATTTATAACCAACCTGCCGACCATATATTGAGGAATACTGGCATATACTAATTAATAAACATAATACCATATTGCTCTTTAACAAAACTCTGATATTTCATAAACGACGGTCCAGAAACTCCACTAATTAGAGAGGAATAGAATATTCCGTCACAACTGTATTCAACTGACGCACCACCAATTGGTTACAGCTTTTTTTAAGAATCTGAATTACTTTTTAATGAAAGAAATGGGAATTCGGCAATAAGAAGACAATTAAAAACATCTTCTAGAATATTTATCTCTTCCAGAAATTTAGATTCTTACAAAAAATATCACGAGCACTTTTGTATCTCGTTGAAAAAAAAACACTGAATCTGTTAGTGTTTATTTTGATTCATAATTATTTTTTAATGATTTTATAAGAGTTTAAAATTTCGCTCAGAAATCATCCATTTCATATACAACAATTATTAGTCAAAATAAACTTTGAAAAAAAAAACAACATATATATTAATGTGAAAAAATTACCTATTACAGTTCATATTTTTACAAAGACTTAATGAAAAGTTTAGATCAAATCTTGATTATAGTATAAATAAATAAATAAAAATAAAATAAGATTAGAAAAAAACAACACAATTAACGACTTTAATTCTTGAACTTGTGTAAAGATTTAAAAAAAGTATTTGGACCAGTGAAGCTTCAGGAAACGAGTTGAGTCACACCCTAGTACTGATTAACATCGGTTTACCTGTTCAGTAGGCCGTATCGACAACGACCACCTAAAGAAATAGGCGCGGATGTTATATTTATATAAAATGAATTAAACATAATGTTTATAACTGAGAAAAGAATTCTTTTATCAGAAATCGATTTTCGGTTAAATAACCACAAGTATAATAAATTCAGAAAAACGAGTGCATTCGTGCCAATATTCTAAATTTAAAATTAACGAGGTTGCAGCCTTCGACCTATATACACGAAATATACTACATACACGTAGTGATTTATCAATGTCAATATCATCTACACTGTGAAACTTACTGGTCACTGTAGTATTGATTCACTCAATCGTCATTTTTTGTTTTATTAAACATTTGAATAATATAATTACAATTATATATATATATATATATATATATATATATATATATATATATATATATATATATATATACATGAGAGAAAGAAGAAAAGATGGCAATAATATATCGTTTATATTCAAAAACAGGAATCTAAGTTTCAAATTAAATTTTGGTTTATTTATATTTTTAATTATTGTAATGATAAAATAATGGATGAAACTAAAACAAATGTTTAACTACATTTATAATCGAAAACTAATTTAAAAAAATATAATTAACTACATTTAAATTAAAATTAAATTTTCTTTTAGCTATTCGTGTTTCAGCGTCAAATTAAAAAAAAAGGAAATTTATTTCCAGTACCGAATTACAATAAAAAACATTAAATAGTAATGAAAAAATTGTTTTATATACAAATATTAACAAATGAATGTTTTCGCCAAATTATTAGTTTTTGTAAATACTTTAAAGAATAAAAAAGGAATTTCTTTTTTAATCTTCAATTATTAGACATACATTTTTTTCATCTCGGATAAAAATATATTTTATTTCAAACTTATTACATATATATATATATATATATATATATATATATATATATATATATATATATATGTGTGTGTGTGTGTATGGATGTACGTATACAGATCTTTTCATAAACAGTGTATAAACCTTGCATAAATTTTCAGTGGTTTATGAAACAGAAAAATAAAATCAATTACCATATGAAATTAACACACACACGCACAAGTGTTCGTCTAATTTCGGGTACATTCGTACAATGTATTTAATATAGGGAAAGTCCCACAGTGTTTGTTTATAAACAGTTACAATTACAGTACTTCATTTATATTTAACAATCAATCCTTCGGCTTTATTTTTAATGTTACACTATGACACGATACAGAAAGAAACAGTTCGGTATAAAAACTGATTGATTTCATTTTATAATCATTTTTGTAACATAGAAAACTCTCAAATTCATTTATATATTATATACACGCAAAGAAAAACAATATGCACATATAAGATATCCAAAGAAGAAAATAATTGTATTTTTTATTCAGGTGCAGGTTTTTTAGATAAATTTATCCCTGAAATATATAAATATTTTTTGTTTGAAATTTTAATTAAATGTTTTATAGTGAAAAATGATATTAACCAAATAAAAAAGTACCTAGTCGCAAACAAAATCTGTTGATAAAGATTTTTATATGAAAATTACATAAAGAAAATGCTTCTAAATTAAGAATAGTGCAAAGCGCATTACGTTTTTGTTCCGTTTACTCTCAATCACCATTTTAAAAACATAACAATAAAAAAGCGTTTTGAAAATTTATTTTCAGTATAAAATATGTTATTTGGACAACTTATAAAATTACGACAAATAAATAAACAGATAATTGAAGACAAATTTATATGTGTACCCAAAATAGAATTCTATCGTCTTCAAGAAACTCCAAATTTTAAATATGTAAAAATAATAGAAAATATTTAATAATTTTACACTTTTTTTTGGTGACAAATTTTCAATCGCTGCCTGGTAAAATTATAAGCTTAGCATTTTAACAATGATTGGATTGGATTTTGTATTGCAAATTTTAATTATGACAAAATAATGGATGGCTAAAAAATAGATACATTTATAGATACATGTATATGTGTATGACGTGTATATATATATATATATATATATATATATATATATATATATATATATATATATCACATCATTTATTAACAAATATGTGGAAAATAAATATTAGAGCAAAACCCCAGCAAACACATCGGTCACTAGATAGATGAATTATTTACTGTAAAAGTTATTGACAGTGTATATATATATATATATATATATAAACATTTACAAATTATTACTGTTTTTTCTATACACACATTTTTTATTTTACAATATTATTTACACTGAATCGCGTGTATAATTTAAAATATTTATATTAAGTATTTTTTTTTATTTATTATCTTATGATTATTTTTCAATATTAATTCAGTTGTCATTTCTTTCAGTTCAAATTCACAACTAAAAAATTACCTCAAACTAAAAAAACTTAAAAAAATATATACTTAATTTACTGATGGTCAATTATGTGATATTTAATTAATTATAAAAAAAATCTGGTCCAAATACAATTTTCCAGTAACATAAGTATTATAGTTACAATTTAAAAATTATTTGATTATATATTTAAGGAATATTATTTATATATATATATATATATATATATATATATATATATATATATATATATAATTTCTGTCTATGAATTTAAATAACTAATTCATTCTTTCAACAATCAAACTTGCTGCTTAATCAGAGGTTATAGTTACTTTCATTTGCTAATTCGCATTATTCTTCTAAGATTTTCTGAGAGGATCTCGTTTATTTCTGCCTTACGGAAGCAATTTATACTCTCTCTTTGACATTCTGATCAGTTCATATATGAGAACTATTTTAAGACATTTTTTCAACTCTGTATTACTCCTTCCTCAATATTCACCTTTCTTCTCTTTTTAGTAGTAGAAATGTTTATTAATTTTTGTTTACCTCTAAACTTCACATTTAAATAAGCTCCACATGAAATAAAAAATGAAATATCACAGATGGACGAGTTATTATTACTAGTACTACTACTTCCTCAAGTTATTAACAATTTCGATAGATCTGCTCGATTTCGGAAGAAAATAAAATCTAATTCATTTCCACACATGTTCTTTACATAATCAAAACCCAATAAAATATTTTACTTTTATTTTTTTCTCGAAAAAAAAAATCGATCGCTGGCAGCCAAAAATTTACGTTTTTCGTTTTTTTTTTATCAGACAAAATCTAAAATTTAGGTTTCTTAATAGAGTATCAGCGGTGAACGACTGGACACCATTTAAAGATGTTTTTATTTGTTACAAATTGGAAATTTAGTACACATCTATTGAGTCCTCGCCAAAAAACGGTATAAAAAAATCAGAAAATTACATATAACAACCTACTTTCAAGTTTTTACATTCTGGATCCATTTTACAGCAGGATAATGACTCTAAACAGTATGTAGATATTATGTAGAGTATTTTCAAAGGAAGACGATGCGATAATAAATATGACTTGCCTGGCGTAATCATGGAATTGAATACAATTGAACTAAAATGAAGAACTAGTTTGTGCCATCAGAAAATAAAATCTTCGATCTAAGGATCACATATAGAAAATATTATTTAATGATGGAAGATCAATTCAACCGGAAAAGTTTAAGACATAAGTTTTAAATTCAGGAAGTAATAAAACTCGATTTAAAAACAAAGACCTGTATTACGATGTAAATAAAACTCGAAAACATATAATAAAATATTGTAAACTATTACAAGAGAAGTGATTCGAATTACAATAGCTTCAAGAAAATACTAAAATTAAGAATTTGTAATATCTGAAGCATTCCAATTAAAACACCCGCTACCTAATACTGTTTAATATCAATTAATTAAAAAAATACAATATTCAAAAACTATACAAAAATACTATAATAATAATATTGGGAGAAAGAGTTCAATCTTTATTAAATATTCATTTTATACAATTCAATCTCTTGTTGTAAAAATACATGTTATATTTCTTTTTAATAATTTTTAAAACATGTTTTAATAAATAAAAATAAATTTGTGAAAGTTTTATGATCAATTAGAAATTTTACAGCGACAAATGTCGCCAAGCGAAGTTTATTAAAAATAACAATGTTAACCGCTATATATTACTATTATTATAGGACCATCAGTTTACTTGAATTAATATAAAAAATACATTAGATTTTATTAAAATGTAAGTGTATATATATATATATATATATATATATATATATATATATATATTAAACATATTTATATTAACTGTAAAATAATTGCCTTTACATAGCATTTATTCGATTTATAATATATATATATATACATATAATAGCCTATTGACACTATAAAAAAAAACAGAAACGTAATTTAAAAAAGTTTATACATAAATAATAAAGAACTAATAGAACATGCAACAATTTTAAGAACAAAATACTTGGATATAAATTAAATACAGAAGATTAACTAGATGTGTAAATATATAAAAGGAGTTATTACTAAACTGAAATCCATCTTTCAGGCGAAGAATAGGTGAAATAAATTATAATCGATATATTATTAATAATATGAAATTTGTTCAAAAGATATCAAATATAAAATGTTTTTAATGGTGGTGATGCGCAAGAAAATTCTTAGCAGTTTTTAGAGCATTCTTTCAACTATATGAGTATCGACTAAAAATAGATTTCAGTAGTGTTCGTTGGCACTGAACTAAAAACTTACAGTTGGCCAGCCTGAGACAAACAGCTCATGATGTCAACTCCAATGCAATGTTATATTCAATCATAATTTCAATGTACATTCGGATTTACCTCGTACTTACAAACATACACAACACGTATATAAATACATATGTGGGTGTGTCAAAATATATATATATATATATATATATATTGTGTATATGTATGTATGTTTATACATTGACTGATATAATAACAACATACAGTAACGCGTATAATTTTTCATACAAGTCTATTTTCCAAAATTAAAAGAAACTACAATTTTCAGAAGAAAATACACGATTTAAGATGTTTCTTTAGATTTTTATCATATATTATTCATTAACATATTATCATATATATATATATATATATATATATATATATATATATATATATATATATATATATATATATATACGATTTGTTACAGACTAAATAAAAAACATCGAAAAAACAAAGAATCGGAGAAAAAAATCATTAAAAATTATCATTAAAGTAGAATAGATGAAAATTTTAAAAAAATTGCTCAACAATGGTAGAAAAAAACTAGAGTTAGTAATTAAAATCAATGGCTTATACATTAAATAACAGTCACTATTTACAAACACTGTTTCATACTTTTATGGAAAATGAATGTCGATCGATTCGTCATACTATATTTCTTTTACTTTGTGATATTTTATTAGGACACCTAAGATGGCTCGTTTAAGAACTAGAGAAGCATTCCATCATAATTGTATTTTATTTATACGTAGACATCTTGAAGCTTTAAGTGGTATTGAGATATGAGCAAGGAGTTGTTATAACAGCAAAGAACATGAGAGAATTGTTTGCCAAATAAGGATAACAAATGAAAGCTAAATGTATGCATCAAAAGTGTTTTCATGTAGTTTTTTTCAAGTCTAACAAACCTGAGCTACACGAAAAAGAAATATGACACATATAACAATAAAAGGGTTTTAGATTAATCTACGTAAATTGACTATACGTGCTTTAACACTATATAAAAACACAAATAACCGATATTAAAAAAATAAGTTAAAGATCATAGAATAAAATCACAACAAGACCTAAAGCAAATATTACGACATGACTGATTCGCAACGACGTTCCGCGTCGGTGATGGTCGACGTGAATACCTCAATGCAAGCACATAATAGAATGTTTTGTAGGTCCGGTGTTGGTCGGTTGCCTTTCGCTAGCTAGACATAATGGGAATCAGCCCAAGTATTAAAAGATAAATCATACTAAATAAAGTTTGCAGTGTGCGAAAAATCGTATTGACGATAACAAAAATGAAGGTCGGAAAAATATCGATAATGTATTCTAAATAATTATTTTCTAAAAAATCTTACACATTAATACTTAAACTTACGGTACATTATTACACACACACGTATATATATATACATATATATATATATATATATATATATATATATATACATATATATATATATATACATATATATATATATATAAATTTACAATATACAGAGATGCATATTTGTGTACAAACAGAATACATCTGACAATATAATAAAATAATTGCATGTATGTTTATCAATGAATGCACAGACATGACTAACACAAAATAAATATGTATGTTGACATTATTTCCGAAATATAATAATTATTTACACTGTACTTTTGCAATATATTATGCATTTTTTATTTACCTACCAATAAGAAATATGTATTTGTTTACACAATGGGTTACTTTATTATTGAGGTAAAATTGAACATTATAAATAATGTAAAAATAAGCATAGAAAAGTTATTAGAACCAACGATAATAATCATTTGCAAGTATTGAAACACATAATTTATTCTTTCTAAATATACATATCTATTAACAAATTAACTATTCTAATTTATACGTAAAAGCATATTATAAAAATATTGAACCAATGCAAGACAACTATTACGAAATTAATATGTATAGAACGAATTAGTTCAGTACGTTTCAAATAATCAATATTCTTTAGGTTTATATGCTTTTACAGACGAATAATCGTCAATCTAGACAAAAACTTGAGAAAAAGCTCAACGTTAATCATACAATCATTTCTCGCCATCTCTTTGCAATTAAAAGAGTAAAGAGGGTGGATAAATGAGTAATCTCGCGAATTAACTCCACGATTTAAATTAAAGATTGAGTGTGAGCTCTTTATTACTTATTCAAAAAAAAAAAAAAAAACAGAGGATCGTTTATAGACCGATCATAACCTATGATGAAAAATAGGTTTTATATGACAGGAGAGGATCAGCCGAATGATTCACCAAAGATTAAACTTTTTATTATGCTCCAACTGTCTCTATTATCATTGAAAGCTAGTAATTAATTTAAGATATAATTACTTTCCAGTCTGATATCATAATTATCACAAAAAATACCGCCATGGAAATATCGTACGTTGAATCTTGAAGAGAAGAGTAATATAGTATTTTTAAAAGAAAAATATTCAAATAATATTCAGCTGTTGGTACAATAATTTTATAACTTGATTTTTCATTTTAGAATATTTAATTTATAATGGTTACACAGTCTTTTATGTCAAAACACAGAACCATAAATAATTACTATTCAAAATAGATGTTTTTAATTATTTAAATGTTTTATTTTATTCCAATAATAGAAAATGATTCACCGTAAATCACCGACATCTGGCAAGATCGAAATTCATTTATATTACAAAATAATGTTTTCATGAATAAAAAAATGGCATATATTTCCATAACTATTGTTACTTTAGTTAAAAATAATTATTATTCGATCAAATTCAATTGTAGTCTATTTTTATATTTTGCTTTAAATTAAATTTTGGTTTTAATTAATATCAATGACACAAGTAAAAATTATTTTATAGCGAAATAGCGTTACTGTTACTGAAACAATCATTCTATCATTTGAAATTATCATTTACAACTACAACTTATCTAATTTTAAGGTTTTTTTATTCCGAAATTCAAAATTAATATATATATATATATATATATATATATATATATATATCGCATTAATATTCAATTTTATTAATGTATTAGATATTATTATCGTATTATATTTCAAATTAACGAAATTACTTATCAAAAAAATCAATCGATGATCAACGCGTCATCTAACTAGACAAAACTAAAAACTTTTAAATTGTTGAGATCAAAGAGTACGAAAATTTAATAGCATTTAATAGTAATATCACGTAGTACTGCAGATTTGAATAGTTACAGTAAAGAACCATTTAATGAGGTTTCCAATGAAACGTTCAAAATAATCTATCGGGAACTTCAATTATAATAACCCTCAAATTACAAAGTAATAAAAAAACACCAAGTTAAAAAGAAAGCAATAGCTGTTATAAAAAAGAAGTAAAATATGCAAAGAAAAATTATTTAAATTGATAGAGAAAATAAAAAATAATGAAGATAAAAATTCTGAAAGTTATGGAAAAACAGCAAAATAGAGAGAACGAGTATAGAAGAAGCAAAAACTATACTTTATATCGTTGCATTCCTGAGACTGAGATTACATTAAGTAAACTAAAATCTAATCCCCAACGAAATGCAATGAATTTGGTTCTGAATGTCGGACACAAATTCAATACTTCACTACTGAGAATAAAAAATGATTTTTGAAACTTTATTTTAAAAGTGTATCAAGCCAATAGACTAGAGAGATTCAAGTGCGAGAACGCGGCCTAGTACTATTCCGGCTATGTGAATAAAATTCTTTAAAAAATTGAAGAAATTGTAATTATTGTAAATAAAATCACAAGTTACTATAATATTAATAGATTGTATATTACTGAACATGATTTATTTAACATACGCTGAAATACTCTACGCCATCCAACTTTACATTAAGCTATATACCTGAAGCTAAATAAACAAATTCATTAATCTATTCGTAAATGTTAAGGTTAATGTGTATAATCCAGAAAGTGTATATCACAACCGATAATTATAAACAACGACCAAATGTTGCGATTAATCTCTGAAAATATTCATTTTAAATAAAATTACCGATTACTATGTATAACGATCAACTGTATATATAAATATATATATATATATATATATATATATATATATATATATATATATATATATATATATATGGTCAATATAGAAAATATAAAAGTAGAATACAATAAAAACAATTCTAGTAACAAAGACTATGTTTATACAGGAGTTTGAAAACAAATTGATACTCCACGTTTGCGTTAATTAAAAGTATGTATGAGAACACGGCGTAAAATTAAGATGAAGATCTCGTTTCACCTCAAATTCGAAACCGTCGTGCTAACTTGAACTCGTTGTAAGATTTTTATATAAACTCTCACTACTTTAGGAAACTATCAACCTATATAAAGTTTCCTTTAAAAGAATTATAGTATTATTCATTGAAAGTAATCCTGAATTCGCGATAGTAAATTAACGAAATGTCAAGAAAAACAAATTACTCGCACAGAATTTATTTCCAACTATTAAGAAGTAATCCACCATCATTTCACTTTGATAGTTTATACATCACTTCTGTTACAAAGAGAACAAGAGATCTGATTTAATATAACGCCTCTGCATAACATAGCCATAGTTTTTAATTTTCCTAACTGATAAGTATTACAATAAACGTAATACAAATAAAATATAGCTTAATATTTAACATCATTTTATCAAAAAACAAAAAATATTAGTCTATTTCTCTCCGTACATATTTATATTAAAATAAAAATTAAAAACATTACATCTAATTAGAGATAGAATTAAAAAAAATCGCAAATGTATTTACCTTGTAATGGTCCTAATGACTGTAAAGCGTTGGTATTGATAAATCCTGTAAATAAAAAAGCATTCTTGTTATATATTTGATATTATTTTTATTATTTGTCAAGTAATAATAAAATATCAATTACAAATCATACGGAGACTTCAAATAAAAGAAATTAATTTTCAAAGACAATGTACCACATCAAAAAACAAATATTAAAAATTCTCTTTGATATGATAATATTAACTACAACAATATCATTTTATCCAAACATTTGCATTTATTACAAGAGTTCATGAGAAATATTTATTTCCTGGAAAAATTCAAATGTTTTGTGACATTTAATGTTAACAATCAAGCATATATTTCCAAACTTATTAGGGAAACCAATGATATATTTAAAATTTAACGCAAATATAGAAATGATTTTAGTTTTTTTTTCGTTAAACGAAATATGAATCAATAACTTACGCTGCGATAGAAGACATTAAACAAAAATAACAAACAGGTCACGCAATTTGAACGTAAAAATACTTGTTATATATATATATATATATATATATATATATATATATATATATATATATGCATGAGTGTGTGTGCACATATTAAAATAAGAATGTATTTCAATGAAGGTATAAATAGAAGCTACTAGTTATCAAATTAAATTATACATGAAACAGTTTTTTTTTAAAAAAAAAAAACTCACATTAACTTTTCCGTATTTATTTTTATAATTAGTTCAATTAAATTGAACTACTGTTTGAAAAACTATTTTTCAAAAATAATTTTGCATAATTGTTCTGTATGAATTGTGGAAGCCACCTATAAATTCGTTTCTCCTATAATTGGTTTCAACTTTCGTTCATCTCGGGTAGACTTTTTGAACTTATCGAAATTTGAGTTCAAAATCTACCTGAAGACGAGAAAAAGAAACGAACGTATATGTAGTTTTCAGAATTCATATAGAATAATAATGAACAAGTACACAAAAAATATTTATTTTCGAATAATAAACGTTATTTCTTTAATTAACTTTATCAAAAAATACCGATGTAATTTAATACTTATTCTAATTTAATTTCCCTGTCCTCTGTGACTTCTATTTTTACAGTTGAATAATTAGTATTGACTTATTAAAATAATCTTTAACAAGATTTTTTATTCTATCAAATATTTAACAATACTCTTGATTCCACAACGGCCGATGTCAGTTCTTACGCTATCTTCAAATTGAAAATATCTTAAGAAATGAAATCGGCCATAGTGAAATACATCAACAGAGAACTTTCCTCATAAGAATTTTCTCAGTAATTTCTTACAAAACAGGAGCAAACAAGTTAAACCATCTCTAACACGTGGTAATACGCAAACTACATCATTATTATTACGAGTTATAAAAATATTTTAATAATAGTTGCTTTATTTCTTTCTGTGAAATTCATTCAGCGTGCAATCTTGTAAAAAGTATTTTTACTTGATAAAAATCCTACTATAACATACTACATTTATTTCTATATAAATACACTTTCCAAGTATATGTTAACTGAAAATAAACAAAATAAAAGTGGTAGGATGAACTGATTGATCAATTACAAGCATAAAAAAACAACAATTTTCCAATATACCTGATAAATATCTCATTCACTTTCATGGATCCAGCTTTTTCACTGGTTATATTACTATGAAATATAATATTCAAAAATGACACATTACAAAGCATATTTATTTTAAGAGAAACAAAAATCTCGTCATGATGATTTTCTTGCACTTTTCTCATGTTTTCAAAAATAAATAGTCAAATCGTACATTTTTAAATACAGAAAAAAACACACCTTTTACATCGTTTGTTTCTGAAGACGCCCTCATTATATCATTTAGATAATGCTCCAAACTTCTCATACTTTCTAATGCACTCGTGTTGTTTGTATTAACAGGAGCTCGGTCCTATAAAAAAAATAATATTAATAAAAAAAACAAATAATTCTTAAACAAAATATATACATATATTTCTAAAACCACCAAAAAATTTTTAAGTTTTATAACTTAAATGTATATATCAAACCTGTTTAAAATATTACTAAAATTCAATCAGTACTTCATGTAAAAAAATCAAAGTTAGAATTAGAAAAAAATAACAAGTTTTGAACAGAAATATTTCTGTAATTATTAAGTAAATTAAAATGTCTTGTTCACTGATAACCAAATACTTATATATATATATGACAAGATAAACAAAAA